>CM044550.2:29436867-29879367 GCA_024416835.2 Perccottus glenii | reverse complement strand
GATATTGTGAGGTCATGTGACGGATTGAAGGAATTTGTGCGTGTTGAAAACTCATAGAAAGCCATAAGCAAAACAGATTCTAACATTATATCAGAATAAGTCCCAAAGCATCCCCCCCTCAGACGTGATATTAACTTTTTCAGAAGCGGAAGTGTGAGAGGGAGACGTTGATCATGGCCTTTAGGTTTCTCTTTCTTAAGTCCATTGAGCAGGATTATTGATGGATTTTCGAGCAAGCTGAGAATCGATGGATCCAGGCAGCGCAGGTGGAATTGGATGCCGGCGATCATACTTTTGATGGACGAAGGCTGCATTTTTCGGGACTCAAAACAGTGGACTATAAATGCACTAACAAATGATACATTGACAGGCAATACATTTACAGAGAAAGTGGCACAGAAAGAACTAAAATGAGACCAAGCAGTGTCGTACATTATTAATGTTGAAATTGCTAGACCACTGCGCATGTGCTGTACACCTACGACTGTGTCGCCTCTCACAAGGACATCATCCTGAAGTTTGCCGACGACACTGCAGTGATAGGACGCATCGCTGGCGGTGACGAGGCAGCTTACAGGAGGGAGGTGGCCAGTCTGGTGTCATGGTGTGAAGACAACAACCTCACCCTCAACACGGACAAGACAAAGGAGATGATAGTGGACATGAGGAGGGAGAGGAGAACGCCTCAGCCACTGTTCATCCGGGAGCTTGAAGTGAGTAACTTCAAATACTTGGGTGTCCACATCAATGAGGACCTCACTTGGACACCTCACATCACGCAGCTGGTCAAGAAGGCTCAACAGCGGCTGTATTTTCTGAGGAGGCTGAGGAAGTTTGGCATGTCGCCCAAGATCCTCAGCAACTTCTACAGCTGCACCATTGAGAGTGTCCTCACTGTGTGGTACGGCAGCACTTCTGTCATGGACCGCAAACGCCTGCAGAGAGTGGTGAAGACTGCGCAGAAGATCACCAGGACTCCACTGCCCTCACTACCGAGCACCTACCACCGCAGAAGAGCTGCTTCCATCCTCAAAGACCCCTCCCACCCCCAACATGGTCTGTTCACACTTCTACCCTCAGGACGGAGGTACAGAAGTGTGAAATGCAGGACTTCCAGAATGAAGAACTCATTCTTTCCCTCTGCCATAAGACTCCTAAACAGCAGATAGGAGTCTACAATCACAGTCACATTACATGAACAATTGTTTACTTACTGCACTACCTCACTTTACACCATCACAACTGCACTACCTCACTTTATCACTTTATCACTTTACTACTTTTTTTTAATATATTTGCTGGTCTTTTATTAATTATATACTTATCTTATTTTTATTTTTAACTTACTTGTGTGACTTACTTGTGTGACTTTTTACTGTGGACGGCAAAGTAAGAATTTCATTGTACAGGGAAACATGCTTTCTGTCTGTACACATGACAATAAACACTTTGAATCTTGAATCTTGAATGTACTTGGCTGCTGAATGTAAATAAGATTGAAAGGTCAGGTCTAATCTATTACGGTTTGGCTGAAAGGAGGGCAGACCAAGCTGGCTGACGCTGAACCTGGACACAGGAGGTGGAATTTCTGAAATTCAAAGAGAGACAGCAATTTGATTATTTAAGCCTGGAATGTGAGTAGCTCTAAAAATGAAGTTAATTGTTTTTTTGCATAAAAATGACAGCTTTCCACTCTGTTCAAGGAAAGTAAGGCAATGATTATTATCATTGCTGTACAAAAGTATTAAATTTATCGTTCTACTTTTGCTGCTGTCTTACTTATATTTTAAAGTACGTTGGCTTGCTTGTTGTCAATGTATTTGTCAGCTTCTTTAGTTTAATTTGAGGTCTGGCACGAGTTTGTTGGTTGAAGTAGTGGCCAGCTGTTTGCAGAAATGTAGTGCCTGAGTTGAGTAGGTGTTGCACTTCACACCTTGGCCTCTTGTCTTTTGTTGGCTTGCTGTTTGGTCTGTGTTTGAAATAGCTGTATGTGGTTTACATGTCCATTTAGCGGAGTTTCCTCTGAGTAATTTGATATGTGGCATGCCCATATAAGGCTTGGGGGCGAAAAGTGTATCTGCTGCTGTGTTTACAACGTCACGTTGCCCCCCTCCAAGTAAGGCGCCTGACGAATCGGTTAATAAACGGAACTGATGAGCGACCTTTGTTAATAATATTAACTGTTGCCTCGTTGTCACAAAAAAAACAAAATTTGTTTTCTAGACCATTGTTTGCTCCACAGAATACCAGCTATCACTATGGGATATAATTCCAACAGAGCGGTGGACATGTTATTATCAGGCACAGATAGCAGCTCCTTTGGCCATTTACTAGCAAACCACTGACCATTAAACCCCCCCCCAAAACCGACAGAAGGCGCAGCGTCTGTATACAAATTAAGGGCTGCAGAAGACTCCATATCATCATAGTGAAAAAAGGAAATGCCATTCCAATTTTCAAGGAGCAAAGACCAGAACTTGAGATCTGATCTGCAGCCTGGATCTAAGGTAACTATGTCCTTAAGATCTTTAACTGATTTGGATAGATCGTATGGAGGACGAAAAATGACATATCTTTAAATAAATAAATAAATAAAAGTGAAAATTGTCAATTTATTTATTTATTTATTTTTTAATATGTAAGTTTTGGTTAAAAATAAATAAATAAATCCCTAATCCCTAATAACCCCTGCATTTATTTCCACATTTATTCATTTATGCATTTATTTATTAATGCTTTTATTTATTTCTTCTTTTTTTATTTCTACATTTATTTATTTATTGATTTCTGTCTCCAAATGCAAATGAGGGGGGCGTTATTTTTTCTGTTCAGGCATTAGCAATCGCATCAACACAGACACAAACAGCTCAACAAGCTAATGCGGCTATGCCCCGCTCCCACCTTAGGACTATGCAGCAATCAATGGAGGCTCGCCGCTCAGTTTCCGACCTGTTGCGGGCAGCAGCAGATCGTCAAAAATGATTTACTGGCAAGCATCTCATCGTCATATGCTGTGTTTGGTCAGTACTAGTTGAATTTATGCTGTAAAATTTTCAAGTTTGTATTCAGAGTTCACAGCTTTTTTTTTTTTAAATAAAGTGTTTAAATATTGTTTAACATTGTTTCTGTTCTGTGCTCTCTGAGTGCTTTTTGGTTATGGGTTGTAACTATCAATTTTTATTAGAATCACTAGGAGCAAGACCATAAGTTGCAAGCTTTATTCATAGTCTTGTACATATCAGAACTTGTGGACTAGTATAAAAATGTATAGTGAAATACTCAATCAGATGCAATTATACGACTAATGGTAGCAACTGTGGCACTATACACATGTAGAACATCAGAAAAGGAACCATGAGGGTTTGGCAATTGCTGAACTTCTTCAGCATCTAATGCCCGTGGCAGCTGCACCTCTGGGATGATGAGGCCTTCTCTGTGGTAGCCAGGTGGGTCCTCCCAGTCTATGCCATATTCTGTGTCAGTCTGAAGAAGAAAACAGTCAGTGGTTTATTTTAGAACCGGTTTTGTTCCCATTTTAATCCTGCTTGGGTTGAAGTTTACAATCTGTGTGTGGACCACTGGACATTTTAATTCTGGCTTGGTCCTGGTTTATACAAGAGTTAGTCCTGCTTTAGACTTAGCATTTTTTGCAACTGTGTTCTGTTTTATTCCTACATTAAGACCAGACATTATTTCTGATTTGGTCTGACACTGGTGCTTGGATTGACATTGATTTTCACTTGCTGTGAAAAGTTTTGAGAATCACTGTTGTAGCTTATTATTCATTAAAAAAATGGTCAGTGCAGACACAAAGTTTTAACATACCTGAATTGGGTCGGCACCCTCACGTGGATTGTGGGACCATAACTCAAGAGGAGACTGATTTAATTCAGTTCGCAGTTTGTGGTTGTTCCAACCTTCCAGGAAGAACTGCAAGTGCCTTTGAATGTGTGGCAAAAAGCTCCAGTGCAGTGCATATAGATGTATTTCGTCATTTGGGTTGAGTAGACCTTCGTTTTCCATATTGCAGAAACATGAATAAAAAAGGTCTAATACTCCCCCATAGACGTCACGCCATAACATCTCTATTCTGCAACAAAGACAAGACCATTCAATTACTGAGACTGAGGTAGGTATAGTGGTATGTGTCAAGACTCAACAAAAAAAACTTTTGACCCCTTTGTTAATAAAGAATATAAAATTAAAATAATACTGATTGTTTTTTGCAGAATAAAGGACCCAAATCGTAAAATTGACTAGTCATTAAACTGCAAAAATTGTACATGTTAAGTGCACTTAAAGTGAGTGTCCACCTGTCCCATGTGCTGTGTAAAACTTTATTGTCGTGTGAAGCAGAAAAATTGTAAAATCACTGGGACTGTGTTAACTAATTTCTGATATTAGAGGGGCACAATCAAATATCATTCATCAAATAACCTCAAGTGCCATGTCTACTTCTCATTCTCTACAGCTGTTAAAGGAAATACCTTTGATTGTGTGTGCTTCTTCCAGTGATGTGAGAATTGCGATTGGTTCCTCTGTGCGTCACCATAAAGTGTGCCACTTCAATATTTTCTCCTCCTTTGTCAGACCTCACTCGAGATGGTAGTCCGAAACATTGAACAGCCTGCAGAAAGCTGCTAAAGACTGTAGAGGCACGGTTGTTGGTAGCTGCAGAAAGGTAAACGATGAGCCGGCTAAAGCCATCTATACCACCATGGACAACAATTCGCCACCTGTAAAACAGAGCAAAAGACATGAGCAACTACAGAATAAGTGCAATATTTCAGTTAATATGTCTGGGTATAAAAGTAGCATTTCAGAAAGGCAAAGTCTGTTTTTTTTAGTATTGGGTGCTTGTGATCTTCTGGATGAGAAGGCTCAAGAGACAATGACTGCTCCACCTACTAATCCATGAAGAGATTTCCAGGACAGAATCTAGTTTTTGAGGCAATGTCTCTTGAGGGGCCAAAGATCAGGAGCTTCAATACATCCAATTCTAATAATAAATGCTAAAAATGGTTGACTGCCCAGTAATTTTAGTAACTAATTAACATAATTTGTTGCAATAAAACAATTGTGTGTAGACCATATAGATCCCATATTACAGCCTTACCTTATTAGTTTGTGATTGCAATGTGCCATAGACTGTTTGGAGTTGGCACTGAATACCTTCTCCTTCTCAAAGCTGCACTGTGCGCACTTGTACTCCCTGTGGGTCCACACGCCTCAGGGACTGTTGCACACGTTCTCCTCCATTTTAAACAAAAAAAAAAATCAGTATTAATAGGTTAATAAGCCAGTGTACAGAGTACTGCTGGTGATGACAACCACAGAAGAGAAAAGCCAAAAAAGCTTGTGCTCAAAAAAGAAATAGACAATCATAATAACTTACTCTAAATATGTATTCCTCGAGCTTTAAGATAACCCATCATCATTTTATAGCCTGTATTTGGATGATAACTGAGGATCTCACGAACCATAACATCAAGGTCATCATCAGTAGTGGCATTATTTAAATCTGATATTCTATAAAACAGGTGGAAAAAGGGTGAAACAGATATTAGTTTAATCAAAACTGGACTGTAGAGTGCTATGTTTGTAGCTACACTAGATCAGATTTATCTGGTGCAGCAGCTATTTACTGTTTAGAATTATAGCCATTTTGTGAGTGTTTTAAACATTACAACAGAGTGTTTTTATTCTCTTTAATGTTTTTCATTCCATATGACTCTAACCAGTCAGATTATTTCGCACTTGATACCCTCTCAGAGGTAAAAGACACAAACATCTACAACTGTAAACATTATTATAAACAAAACTTAAATTACTTAACATAATAAATGCAATCACTTTGAACAATTAACCAAAGCTAGTGCGTTCTTAGTGCGGACCCCAATACGCTAAATAGGCAAATATCTTACCTTGTGCCATGCTCGGCCATTCGGCGGTGAATTGTTCTTTGACTGACGCCAAGCAGATTAGCAATGTCCCAGACTGTTACACCGGCCAAGATATATCTTTGTATAGCTTCAAGTGGTATATTGTACGCTGGGCGCCCACCCGATCTAGCAGGTGCACTACTGAGTTCAAGGTGAAGGCTTTGGCTTTGAGATGCTTCATACAAGTTTTCAAAAACTGCATGGTCAATCTCTGCATTTTCTGATAAATCTATAAGATTTTCAAAAAGTAGATCTATTTGCAAAAGTGTGTAGTCTACACTATAATTTTCTAAATTATCTGCAAGATGTCGTAAATTGTCAACTAGCTGCGCTCTCCGAAGATCCATTGAAAGCTAATGCTTGCATTAGATTGGAATCTAATGTAATGCCTAAAAACTCGATAACTTTAAGAGGACCTAAAGTTTTTTCCTCAGAAAGGGGAACACCGAAATGCATCTTTCTGGCTTTGCATTTTTATAATCCACTAGCAGAAAATCGTCTAAAAGATGAAGCACGTATGGTAATTTGTGGTTGTTAAGGAGAATCCAACATAGCGCCTCAGATAGTGTATCAAATATTTTTGGACTACTGCGACAGCCGAAAGTGAGCCTGACTGAAAAGTATAATTTTTCCCTCCATTTGATGCCAAATAAATGCCACTGCGATGGATGTAAAGGCATAACTTTAAAGGCGTTTGAAATATCTGCCTTTGCATGCCATGCACCCCTACCTGCAATTTTTATGAACTTAATTGCATCGTCAATAGTTGCGTAAAACAGAAAAAACGAAGCTAGTGGAATAAGACTAATACTTTGAGCGGCGTCATTATGAGGGGCAGACAAGTCAAAAATTAAGCGTTTCTTCCCTGAATATTTCCGAGTAGCAATCCCTATAGGGTTAATACGAAAAATTGAGAAGGGAGATTTATCAAAAGGCCCAATCAGGAATCCTTTGTAACTTCCTTTTCCAACAATGTATCGACAATGTCAGGTTCTTTTACAGCAGAAAGCAAATTATTACAGGAAAAAGAAAAATTAGACAACCATATCAGTCCTGCAAAAAAAAACCTTGAATAAGTCCAGTTATTAAATAATTGACGAAGCAGCGGTTAGAATGATTTCTCAATACCTGACCCAGTTTTGGAACATTGACTGGGGTTGATGGCTTTATTTCTTTTTCTCCTTTTTCATAAAGCCAGTTCGTCTTGGGCACACAGATTTTGGGTGGCCATCCCCACAGTAACTACAAGCATGAACATATTTACAATTATAGAATTTGTAAACATTTTCATTAAAATTATAGCACAACGGAGTAGCAAACGGTGTTACCTTAGAATCAACAGTTTGAAAGTCAGACTTAGAGGGTTGAGGAGACACAGATTTTGGGCATAGATTGAGAGTGTGAGAATGAGAGCCACAGATCGAGCAGGAGAGAGCTTGATGACCAGTGAAATGTCTGCTTATGAGGGTCAAGTCGACAACTGACCAGTCTAATCTCTGATTGAAACGTTGAATAAACATAGCAGCTTTTGCAGAGAATGACTTATGATAGTCATAAAAGAGAGTTCCTCCATAAGTCAAAGCCAAGTCAGAAATGATTGCTAAATAGGTGTCCAGCTCGGCTCTACGAGACGGAAAGATTTTGCATATAACATCTCTGGAAGCTGGGTCAATATTCTTTCTCTTCTGCGCCTGTTTCCTGACGGAGAAAGGAGGAGGAGGAGGAAAATCTGCTGCTGGGAAGTAAACTTTTTCACAAAGCAAAGCAAACATTTCTTTATGCGTAGCTCCGGTCGGTGCCGGGATATCGTGTCTATTAGGGCTGGGAAAAAAATCGATTTGATTTAAAAATCGCGTTGGTAGGTCAAATCGATTCATATTTTCAAAAAATCGATTTTTTAGATTTTTTTCTCCCCCTCTTCAGTATAGCGTATAATACATACATTTTGCATTTGCCAAAATAATGTTCCTTCAGGGTTTCTGTAGCACACGCTCTGCGGCGCGGGCCTCTGCCCCTCCCCCGAGATCAGCGCATACATACACAAACAGTCAAACAACATGGCAGAAACAGCTGGCGAAAGAGAGCAGCTCCTTCCAAAAAAAGGCTCTTCCACTTCAGTCGTGTGGAATTGGTATGGATTTACGGCATCTGATGAGGAACAGACAACACCTCGATGCAAACTATGTCTTAAGGCTGTTGTTGTTGCTGGTAGCAGCACGACAAATCTGTTTCAGCATTTAAAGCGTAAACATGCGGCTGAGTGGGAGAAGTGTTGCCTTCTCCGAAAAGAAAACCATGTTAGTGGCGTTAGCGCTAGCACGGTGCTAGCGCTAACGCCACTAACATGCAATTACATTTTTTATGGTGAATGGTGTTACTGTTTACATGTTCAATTCAACTAAGAGTTACCTCAGGATTTTTTGTTGTTTTATTATCCAAATTATTTATACTGTATTTGTATAAATATAGCTGTTTGACAATCTTTCAACTAAGAGTTACCTCAGAATTTGTTGTTGTTTTATTATCCAAATTATTTATACTGTATTTGTATAAATATAGCTGTTTGACAATCTTTGTTGCACCCTTGCACAGTGACTTTTCAGTTAGAGAAACAAAGGTTTGCCTTTACCATTTTGATGCACTTTAATTAAATACAATAAATATATACATTTAAAATATATTTACAGTTCACAGTTATTTTGTTTTAAATGGGGGGGGGGATCGAATCGTGAATCGTAAATCGAGTTTTTTATAAAAAAATCGCAGATTTTTTTAGGGGAAAAAATCGCCCAGCTCTAGTGTCTATACAAGGTTTCCAGTAACTTCGGCAGTGGCCAGTCAATGATGCTGAAAGGACTATATGATTTACTCGCCAGACGTGAGCTTCGACGGATAGAAGCGTTGCTTTCGTCTTGAATGACTTCTTCTGCTTGACTTATTTGTTGCTGGGATTCTTCGATGGATTCAATTTGCCATTGGTCTTTATCATTTGCGCCGGTGGTAGACATGGTTAGCAGTTGTTTGAGTACAGCAAAATATAAGAGTAATCTCATTGTTTTCAAACAAAGCTGCGCTTTGCAAGCAATGCAGTGGAAGCAGCCAAGCAGCAGACTGAAAATGCACTTAAATAGAGCGCCATGTTTGAACGGACCAATTGAGTGCTTTAGCGATCAGATCAGCTGTTAGATCTGGGTATCAGCTGACAGCAGAGCTTGACTACGTGGCCTGCCTGAACTGACGCTGAAACGCTATATTTTCGTTCTGTCTGTGGGATCTCTGTGGGATTTATTGGAATCTCTTTCAACACATAATACACTATTCTTGGTCTTGACTTGGTTTTGATTCCTAAAAGTCCTGGCCTTTGGAGCCTCTTCGTCTCAGTCAGGACTTGATTAAACACTAACAAACTGAGAAGATAAGGGAGTCTGACTTGTAAAATGCACTCAAAGAACCCGCTACTTTGCTACCAATTGCTGCATTTTTACCATTGAGGGATTTGAAAGTAGACAAATGTTTTTATTACATGAGAGTTCATTATCAATGAATTAGATATTCTCTTTGACCAGTGCTGTCAGGAAAGGTAAGATAGAATAAAAAATGCTGACACCGTATTTATTCCCATATGACCATGCCAATCTCTAAAGTTAGATGTGGAGCAGCAGCAGAGGTGCAGCAAAACCTTTTAGCCTCATGACTTGTCTGCAAATGTTCCCCCTTCAACGTGATATTCTACTCTCTGACTGTGACCCCTGACTTTTCCAGCCTTGATAAAGATGGGTGACCTGCTCTATGAGGGTCAGCGCAGAGGGCAGAAAGACTTGTTTTCTGCAGCACACCTGTAAAAAGCAGCAGCGCTCAGGAACGAGCCACAGGTTTGGTTTTAAACATGTGTTTTATAAATTTGTTCTTGTTCCTTGTGCACTCTAAAACATTTCATTTGGAAAGTGTGAAAATTACATAGTAGACATTAACTGCAATTTTTAATAAAAACAACATCTATTTCTAACTTTTCCACTGGGCGTTTCATTGTTTTAGAGGCTGTTTACACGATAACGATGGTCAGGAAAACACAACGTTATAACACGATCCACATTCACACAGAGCCGCCCAAAATGCCCCAAACAATGTAGTACATATGCCAGACCAGTAGGGGTGTGTTTTATCTTTTTCTACTTCCTCTTCTGTAAGGAAGTAGCTTGCGCGTTGTACCCATAGACATAATATACGTAGACGCCTCATAGACTGACGCTGCCTATTGGAGCGGACAAATTAGCGCGGCGCCATCTTGGATGGGTCCCCAATGCGCCGCCCCCCGCATTTATTTCTACTGAGGAAGGTGTAGCCTCATATAAGTGTATGAGTATTTCTGAAAAGAGTTGCAGAAAGCAAGGGAGATATTTTGATATGACCACAGCCATGATGCTCACAGCTGTATGGGACATATCAAATAGCCTACAAATACTCACATCATTGGGCTGAGGTTCACTTTCAGGAAAATGCTGAGAAAGGTCCACTGGTAGGCTCTTGAAGTTTGTGTGTTCCTTGTCACTACAGGCTAAAATATAATAAACATAATACTTAAAAACAACTTCATTAAAAACACTTGAAAAGGTTTTAGTATCCCACAGTGTATTTTAATACACAATACATCACTAATACATGCAGAAATATCTAACGGTTTTACCGTTTTTGTTTTACATATGAATCATAGACATCTCTGTTAGCATGTAGAGTAAAATACACCTACTCTTTGGAGATGACATGGGAAGTTGAAGACAGACGGGGTCGCACCATCTCTAAGCCTGACAATCTGACCCGTCCTGTCAAAATCATCAGGCTTGAAGTGTTCACTGCAGAGCTTTGACGACTCAGTCACAACAAAACCCTCCCGTCTTATAGCAATCTGGTATCAATACTGCGTCGGTTATTGCAACCGTAAGCTGCACAAAATACGGGCATAATTGCTCGCTCTCCATTGACTCCGATTGACTCTGGTGCTAGCGTTGAGTGGAGAGACCCAACCAATATGGCGGCGACGCTGGATCACGCTCCAGCACGTCATGAGGCGTCTACGTATATTATGTCTATGTTTGTGCCTATGACCATAGATATACATAATAAAGGCTAGATGTCTTACGGTGGAGTCTCTAACGCCATCACCGGCGGCCATCTTGTCACAGGCAAGCTTTCTGCCGGGCTCTGTGGTACCTGATGTAAGGCGAGTGATCTGCACGAACACAAATACTCTTATCTCGCTGAAATCTTGACGGATTTACAAAATGTTTGATTTCTTACAAACGTTAATAACGTGGCTATAATTCTGGATGCGTGAACATGTTGAAATTGCAGCTTTTCTTTTCGAAAGACGACTTAATCGTGCAGCATAGTTGTGTATCACGGCTAACGTTACTTGTGCAAGTTATCAAGGCTGAGACCACAATCGAGCTGTTCAGTTATAGTTTTACTGACAACGATTTTATGACAACCAATTTTTTGTCTAAATTACAGTCTTTGTGAATGTGGTTGTAGTTATTAGCTGGCTTTGAGTGAGACCTAACGTTAGTAGTTACAGTTTAACTGCTACCCAGCAATTTTACATCAGTGGGAGAGGCAGAATTGCTGTTTCTTTTCAATATAATTTAAGTTGCACATGATTTCCAATCGGTTTGGTTTGTTAAAAATTTGTCAGTATGTATTTTGGGTAGCCAAAAGTCCTATGGGGAGTTACAAAACGCATGAGCATACCTTGGCTAATAAATGGTCTAAAGTACTCATATTTCATTCTATATTGATCTGCTTTTGCACACAGCTTTACAAGACCTTGTGCTTGGGCTCAGTTGTGTTTCTAAAGTCATATCAAGAGACCTAGAAGCTGAAATGTGGTCAGTTGAGATGCTTGTTATCCAGCAGAAAGAAAAAACAATATTCTAGCCTCTATAACTCTGTGCCAGTACTTTACACAATTATTCTGATTGTTTCCTAAGAATCTACAGGGTCTCAGCTTTCTAAAGAGGTCAGGCATTTGATGGTAGGCAAAAATAGCTGGGAACAGTAATCTCTGAAGTAGGCGCAGTGCAATGTCGAGGGGAAAAGCCTAGTAAATGGCCCAACCCTGAAGAAGTTAAAATAAACGTAATAATTCAAATTATTTTATTATAATATTAATATTATAAAAGTGTGTGTGTGTGTATATATATAAATACCTTGGGCGTGTGTATATTCATTGCACCTATATGTTCTGTTCAATGTTATTTTCATATGGAAGTCCATGGTTATAATTATTCATAAGTATGCAGTGTCATAAGTACATCTCTGACGTTTATAACAAACCAAACAGTTTGAAAATCGGTAGAAAATTTAGCAAGTTATGGTTATTTTAAAAAGTACATGCACCATTTAAACACAATGTTACGAGTGAGCAAGCTGACTGTGACAAGCTGCAAGGTGCGGACGTCGACCTCCATTGGCCAGCAGCGCGGACGAGACATCTAGCCTTTATTATGTATATCTATGCCTATGACGTCATTGTTTTCAGAGAGTATTGTGCTTCACAGTTTACACAAGAGCAGAGCAGCAGCCCCAATTAAACATAAACACCTGACCTCAGCCGAATTCAAAAGTTTGCATTTTGTGGAAAATCAGTCCTTGTGTCAACAAGAGACCAATCTGCAACAGAATTATTGCGGTTTAAAAAAACACATTATTACACATTGACAGACACAAGGACTTGTGACTCGACTCAGACTACTAAAGTTACTACAGTTGCAAAAAAAGTGTCTGCCAATACTTACAGATAGACCAGTCAATATTCAGCACTACTGTTGCTGTTTTGTTTTTGTAGACTTTAAGTGAACATCGTTTTTTACAACAATTTTAAGTCTCATGTAAAGACTTCTCACAGACCAGTCAGTAAAGAAATCAGTTAGTCGACCTGTTTTTAATCTTCCGCGTCCTGCAGAGACAAGGCTGCTCTGCCCTCTACTGCCAAAGCTGCTCCAGTGGCTTCCATCCCTCCCTCTGACTGCTTTTATTTATAGCATAGCAGCTATCGCTACACTAACAAGTAAAAAAGGGCTTCACACACACATAGATGCAGAAGTGAGTGCCAGGGTGTTGAGGGGCAGCAGCAAGGTTAATGTGCCAGAATAGCAGAGTTTTCAGCTTTTATACACTTTGCTCTGATTAATGGTCTTCCGCTGTGATATAATCCAGGGTGAGGAGTGTGGGAGGGCAGGAGAGGAAAAAAATATATATATAAGATATATTTTATAAAAAATGTTCAGTCAGATACTTCGGGAAAGGTAGTTTCTGACAACAAAGCCTCAGTTTGGAGAAGCAGACAGGAGCAATGACAGGCTTTGTGTATATGGTTGATAATAGGGCCAGTAAAAACACACTTTAGGAACAACTAACAGGGCTTCTACAGCTACAATTAGTACAAATGTGTGTTACATACAGTAGAAGTGATTTACACACATTTCTTGACACATGACTGCTGTATTGAAGAAATTCTCTTATCAGAGATTAGTGTTCAGAAGTTTCTCAGATTTCCCACTTTTTCTTCACGCATGAACACATCATTGCCTTAACTGACGCTGTCTGCATCTAATGGAACAGATTACGTCGGGAAATGTGAGTAGGACACTTGTTTATGCCGGTATCAGACACTTATGTTGTTCAAAGTTGAAAATGAGAGTTTTGTTAGAGTTAAGTCGTGTTTACAGTCTGTTATCTGCCTCTGATGCAGGTCCCAGAGCAGGCCTTCACTCTGCATCTGTCTCTGCACAAACACACTCTCACTGCCTGTCGCCCAGTTTCTAATTAAAGGCTGTAATGTATGTGTCCTGTTAAGATGTGTATTTTCAAAAGTTTAATCTGTCATTCCTACAGTACTACAAGATGGAAATTAGACTTTAGCTGCAATGAAACAATTTGACCCATTATAGTTTTCCTTTACTTTTGTGTTGAATAGTTATGAGATGCTTTTATTGACATGTTAGATTTTTCTATCAGTAATATGTCTGTATATATTTAGCTAAACAAGTGTTGGATAGTAGTGACATTGAGCATTATAAAAAATGTTTAGATTTTTTTTAAGTTTCGGAAGAAAATGACTCATGGAAATAATTTTAAAAAGGGCTATAATTAGTATTACTTGTTCTCAGATACATTCAAACAATAAATAAATCACATCAAAGCAACAGAAAAGCATATGAGTATAATTATGAAGCAGTAATGGATAGATTATGTGACTACACAACTACACAAATAATCAGCACACAAACCCTGAAAGGAGAGGTGATGCCTCAGTGTTGTTGCTAGAAACTGTAGGCCTGGAACGTCACTCCCCTCTTCTTGTAGGCTATGAAATTGAGAACATTAATTCTTACATACATAATTAAATATGTGCAGTACATTAGACCAAATGAGATAAATGCAATAAAAATATTGTCCTGTTTTATTATTTTTTGACAGTGGAAGATTATATCCGTAATTGTCAGGCTTATGGGGTCAAAAGTTTAATTTATCTTTATAATAACAACACGTGTGTTTTTTCGTAAATAATCCACAACTGACGGTTTACTTGGATGACATTGCTTAGCATTAGCATTTCCTGCGAGTAAGCAGCTGTTACAGAGCTGTTTAAAGTTGAGCCCCTTTACAAACACAGATTACTGTTCACATTCTCTCTGTTCTCCACCGGTAACAGGACATTTACAGTAGGACTACTACCACTAAAGCTAAGCCTCAGACACACAATTGTTTTTGTTGCATGCTTGTCAAGTCCCACTCGTTAGGTCCACATGTGCAGCAGCGGACATACACAGACAGTGAGCAAGTAAACCCTTTGCATTGTGCAAAGTTTAAAATTGTGCTGATTTTGTGCATATCCACCTCCTGAACTGACTGGGACAGAGACAGGTGTGTTTTGACCTGAGGCTGTCCCGTTGAGCATCAGGGATGGAAAGCAGTGGGGGACCGAATGTCGCCCTCGGGCCACCAGTTGAAAAAGTTGCAAAGCCAAATTGTAGAAGAAAGGTGTGTCTTTTGGCAGAATATCACAAACATACTGCAGGACTTAATGAATCCAGAATCATGAGTCAGAAGTAACGCTAAGATGCATCTAATGACAAAATGCAACATAAACAAAACAATCTGCGTTGACATGAAGACCTGCCATGTCTAGTTTTCATGAGAGGGCTGTCATAGTAAGCAGGCTAATGTGTGCAGTTAATCTAATCTGTTCATTTTTTTTTTTTTATGAGGATATGTGGAGAATCATAAACTCTGTTACAAATTGACTCTGTTACAAACACACAATGATTTCACATTTACCCAAGCATCTTTCAAATAATCAGAAATCTTACACTTAAGCTGCTTCTCCCACAATTCTTTCAAATGTGAGGAAGTAGTGTTGTGTTATGGCCTTTAAGAATATTTACATTTAGTCATTTAGCAGACGCTTTTATCCAAAGCGACTTACAAGTGAGGAAAAAACAATGGAAGCAATTTTAACAACACAAGGAACAAAAAGCATAAGTGCATCAAAAAACTAGTCAGTTAAAACCCAGCACAGTAAACAAAGCTAAGGATAAGAGAATGTATTTATTTATTTATTTTTTGTGAAGAAAGGAATCGATAGAAAGGAAGTAGAACTCAGTGTTTGTCAGTCAGGTGTTGACGGAAGAGATGTGTTTCCAGGCGTTTTTTAAAGATGGCTACAGAATCTGCTGATCTTGTAGCAGCAGGTAGATCATTCCACCAATGTGGAACAGATCCACCTTTTTGGGACGGTACTGTCGCCGCCTTCGGCTTCAGGTTCGTTTGATCACCACAAAAGTATACCACAAAGAAATACGAGGGGACTGAGTTTACAATTTTTAAAAGGAGAAATTTATTAAAACACGCAAGATAAAAGAAAAAAACAAAACAATGATAAGAAGCCCAGTAAACAGGCTTTAAAGCTAATCCACGGGTTATAGGTAAGAGTCCGGGGATTGTGGGAAGAGCAGTCTTTGAGGGGAGTAGTTTTGGGTTGTGGGCCTCGGCCTCCCGTCCGTGCCGCAGGGCCGGCTTGTAGGAGTGCTGGCGCCCTCCCAGCGGTCCCAGTGGACTTCAAGGTCCTGATACGCCGCCACAGGACTATTGGTAACACACACAAAATGTCGGCTTAGCGACCACACTAATACACTCCAATAAAACCACACAGCATGCAAGTTATATGGGACACGTCCCTTCACTTAGCGTTTTAAAGGTGTTGTACAGGTTCCCTTTCCTGGTCCCCTCTTGGTCCGCGGAGATACGGCCAGTTGCTCCTCGAGTCCTGACTCGGTCCCTTTTCCGAAGGGGGAGACGGCGCTGTGGACAGGGAAAGGCGGTCTTAGGCACACAGTCAAAACAGCTCGGGTAGGTATAACCTCCACACAGTTATGGACACTTCCCTTTACTTAGCTGAATTAGAGCGTTGTATGCTGTGATCCCTTCGGTTTCTGTGGCTTCCCGTTGCCTTTCGCTGGTCTATTTCTCCGTGCTGTTCAGTATTCTTTCCTCTTTTCGTTCTTTCCTCCGTCTCTTCCTCTCCGTCTCCGTTCGTTCTCCGTCACTCCTCCTGTTCTCTCCTTCCGGGTTTCCTCGTCTCCGTCTCCCTTTTCCTTTTCCGTTACTTTCTCCGTCTGTTCACTTCCCCGCCGTGGTTCCTTGCCCGTACCAGTCCCTGGCTCTCTCTCGCTGGTCGTGGGTCACCCCAGGCCTCCTCCTCGGCCCCTCGCTTCCCGTCCTACCAGCGGCGCCTCCGGGTCCCCTGGCCTCAGGTCTCCTCAGGAATCCTCCCGGCTTCCTTCTTCTTCTGACCGGCGTCCGCCGTCGCCGGTCTTTCCCCCTGTTCCGTCCGCTCGCCTTCTCTTTTCCTCTGCTCTCCAATCCTCCCTCTCTGTCTTTCCATTGGGCCTTTTGAACTAGACCCAATGGATGATCATTACCACTGGGAGTGGTAATGATCATCAATTACCACTCCCAGATTTCTGGCAGTGCTGGACGGTGTAATGGTTGATGGGCCTAGTTGAATGGAGAGGTTATGGCAGTCACAAGCAGTTCTGATATTGCTGTAAAATGTGCTAATTGAACTGGCTTAGTCAGGAGAGCGGTCTTTCAGTGTCTGATATAACCTGATGAAATGGAAGTGTTGATGGGACGCACCCTGAATGGCTTACCGAAGGGCGTACAATCCTGATCCTGAAGGATCCCACAAAGGGTACAGTCCCATCCAACTATCGGCCAATAACCTGTCTCTCCACAACATGGAAGCTCATGTCAGGCATCATTGCGGCTAAGATAAGTGGGCACATGGATCAATACATGAGCAAAGCACAGAAGGGCATCGGCAATGAAACCAGAGGAGCTAAACACCAACTCCTGGTTGACAGAACAGTCACCCAAGACTGCAGAACCCGACACACCAACCTTTGCACTTCCTGGATTGATTACAAGAAAGCATATGACTCAATGCCACACACATGGATCACTGAATGCTTGGAGATGTACAACATCAACAGGACTCTAAGAGACTTCATTGCAAATTCAATGAGGCTGTGGAAAACCACCCTTGAAGCCAATGGCAAGCCACTTGCACAAGTATCCATCAAATGTGGCATATACCAAGGAGATGCTCTATCCCCACTGCTGTTCTGCATAGGCCTGAACCCCCTCAGCCAAATAATCGACAAGACTGGCTATGGATACCGACTCAGGAATAGGGCCACCATCAGTCACCTCCTCTACATGGATGACATCAAGCTATACACTAAGAGTGAGCGGGACATCGACTCACTGATCCACACCACCAGGATCTACAGCTCTGACATTGGGATGTCATTCGGGCTTGAGAAGTGTAGTCGAATGGTGACGAAGAGAGGGAAGGTAGTCCACACAGAAGGGGTCTCACTCCCAGAAGGAACAATAGCAGACATTGAGGATGGTTACAAGTACCTTGGAATACCACAGGCAAATGGCAACCTCGAAGAGGTAACAAGGAAAACAGCAACTGCCAAATACCTCCAACGAGTAAGGCAAGTCCTAAGAAGTCAGCTCAATGGCAAGAACAAGGCACGGGCAATAAACAGCTACGCCCTGCCAGTGATCAGATACCCTGCGGAATAATAAGGTGGCCAAAGGAAGAGATACAGATCACAGGCGTTAAGACACGAAAGCTCCTCACCATGCATGGAGGGTTCCACCCCAAATCCAGCACCCTGAGACTGTACGCTAGCCGTAAAGAAGGCGGCCGTGGACCAGTGAGTGTGAGAGCCACTATCCAGGATGAAACATCCAAGATCCACAAGTACATCAAAGATAAGGCCCCAACAGATGACGTGCTCAGTGAATGTCTCAGGCAATGGGAACAGAGGAAGAGGAGCTGGAGGAGGGACCATCATGGGAGGACAAACCCTACATGGGATGTACCACCGAACATAACTGAAGTGGCTGATATCAAGAAATCCTACCAATGGCTAGAACGGGCCGGACTGAAGGACAGCACAGAGGCACTCATCATGGCTGCACAGGAGCAGGCCTTGAGCACCAGAGCAATAGAGGCCCAAATCTACCACACCAGACAAGACCCAAGGTGTAGGCTGTGCAAACAGGCCCCTGAGACAATCCAACACTTAACTGCAGGGTGTAAGATGCTGGCAGGAAAGCATACATGGAGCGCCATAACCAAGTGGCTGGCATAGTGTACAGGAACATCTGTACGGAGTATGGACTGGAAACCCGAGGTCAAAGTGGAAACACCTCCAAAGGTGATAGAGAACGACCGAGCCAAGATCCTGTGGGACTTCCAGATTCAGACTGACAGAATGGTAATGGCAAACTAACCAGACATTGTGGTGGTGGACAAACAGCAGAGGAAGGTTGTGGTTGACGTTGCAATACCAAGTGATTGCAACATCAGGAAAAAGGAACATGAGAAACTAGAGAAATACCAAGGCCTCAGAGAAGAGCTGGAAAAGGCTTGGAAGGTGAAAGCGACAGTGGTGCCTGTGGTCATCGGAGCACTCGGGGCAGTAACCCCCAAACTGGAAGAGTGGCTACAGCAGATCCCTGGAAGAACACCAGACATCTCGGTCCAGAAAAGTGCAGTACTAGGAACAGCAAAGATTGCGCAGAACCCTCAAGCTCCCAGGCCTCTGGTAGAGGACCCGAGCTCGAAGGATGAGAGACCACCCGCGGAGGGTGAAGGACAAAGTTTTATTTATATATATATATATATATATATATATATATATGTCATCATTGCAGCTTTTGGTTTGCTGGCAAATGTTACAAAGTCAACTGATTTAACTCATTCATCTGTCAAAGGCTCTTAAACCATAAACAGGAAGTATAGACAAATACATTCCATTTTCAATAGCTCTTCTTTTGAGGAGGGCCTCCTTGCCAACTCTGACACATTGCCAGTTCATCACACTCCGACACACTCTCACTCTTGTGGGAAATTTAAACCAATCTATCTACCTTTGTTCATTCAAACAATGCAGGTCTTTGAACTGTGGTGGACATTCATCACCGTCTTTACTCTGATTAAACTTTCAGTGTGAATAATGTAAAAGTCATTTATTAGATGGACAGCCCCGGGCACTGCTTTGGAGGACTTCAGCTGCTTTTTCAGAGCCCAATGTCAGCTCTGACTTAACAGCATCTGCGGTTGGCCATACAGCTCACACTTTGTCATTACCCAGAATAAATGCATGTCGAACCTTTAAGTCAGGAAGACTTGATAATAAAGACGCTACTACGGTTTTTATGTCGAAAGTACATTTATTTATGTGTTGCCATATGATAGTGTGGGGCAACATCTTCTACACTCTGATATCAAATGTATCTGAGGCCTCAGATGGCAGCATGTCACTATTAGTAACACTGTTACGAGCATCTGCTGAAAGTGATTAGGAGCAGGGGATTATTTTGCAAAAGCTACCTAAAGTATAAAGGAAACTAGGGCAAGTGCTGAAGTAACTGCAAGTTCATTAATTTAGTCATTCATTCATTCATTGTCTATGTATATACAGTTCTGGAAAAATATTAAGAGACCACTTTAAATTTTCCTAGCACTCAGCATCTCTACAAGTATGGAAACCATTCCATTCCAATGTCTGTTGAAACCCAACACAGGCACACCTCATTCTACTGACGGAGGTGCTGTTTACGTGATCATTTGAACCAAAAAACACTTCTGTGGTTGTAGTTTATAGAATAAAACAAAAATGTTAATTTTACCCAAACACATAAATAAAACCAGAGAAACTGATAATTTCTCTTAATTTGTACAGATATATCAGGTATATATATATATATATATATATTATTATTTTTAGATTTACTTCTTGTAAGATATATAATGCAACTGTCAGTTTGTAAACCCGATTGGAATTTGAAGTTTGAGTTTTGACCTTGAGAGGCTGCTATAGTTTGTCAGAGGCAGAATAATTCCAGTTGATGACTGCAAATTAACCCTGAGGCGTTGGATTATATCTGTCGTTTAATACATGACTGCTAATGAGGAACCATGGTTGGAAAGGTATTTTCTTTGAAAACGGTAGTGCTTTCTATCCACACTAGAGGGCAGTATTACTACAGTTTCAGGTGGTTTTCAGCATCTGTAGGACCAGTCTGTTGTCAATGAGGCAGATTTACAAAATAATGACAATTCATTTGAGCCATAGTGACTCCTACTATGTCTGACACTGTTAAAACAACAGAAACACATCAGTTAAATTTATACCCATTTTCTCCAGAGCTGAGTCGGAAAGAGTTCAGAGGCGATTAGATGTGAGATTCATTTGCCCAAACATGTTTGTGAATTGAAAAGAGCCCCCTAACAGCAGGGTGCAGCCCCATTACTACACAAATGACTGCAGACTCTAGCCCATCCTTGGAAACACATTTAGAGACTTCATTTAAACTGCGTCATTTGAAAGAACTTGAGCTCGAAGGCAGAACTGGTTTCCTCAGACTGGTTGTGTCTGGCGTTGTTTATCTGGTACACAGTGATGAAACATTTTGTATTGGCTCATAAATTACAGAGCACCATCAAATCCATGTCAGCAGTGCTGTGACTCCTCTCACAGAACAAGCCCCATTAGGTCTCACTGTGTGGTTTTACATTTTCACAGCAGCACTATTGTTTATTACATTACTTTAAAATGTCACAGAATAAGGTTTCTATAGGTCATGCCTTTTAAGATTTGATACAGTAGTTATTTGCAGACTAAAATTATTCAAATTAGTCATTTAGTTAAGGCTTTTACCCAAAGAAACTGTTCTGTAGGTACTCATTAATCCAGATCATGGTATACTTATGTTTGTATCGGAGGAATCCTAAATTTGAAAACTGATTGACAATGCAGTTCTAATCCAAATGTTGTTGTTAGAGCAGGAGCTTTGGCTCAAATAATTTAATAAAAAAAATTAAAAGGGTAGAATAATATCAATGTTTTTATTTCAGATGTCATTAAAGAAGCCAGAAAACTACACACCCTACTTTCTTTTCTTAACCTCAGTAATTGCCCTCATCTGCTCTGGGAAAGACAAATGTATGTATGTATGGTTTGACTGCTTGTGCAGGTTTTCTGTCTTCACAACATTATTGATACAAAACACCTGTGTTGTGTGAGTCCTCTAGACTTAGTTTGGGAAACAAAATGTGATGCTCTTGTAGAAATTGCACTGACTTTGCTTGGGTTTTGGTTCCAGCACTGACTCTGTTCTTCAAAGTGACATTCATTGGAAAGACCATTCACCAAATGCTCATCAAGTGTTTGAGACTGCGTAGATTAATGGGGCTGAGAGCTGATTATGCAAGGCTGTACATCATGTCTGTCCAAACGCCTGCTGCTCCCAGTGCCTGTCAATGATCCCTCTCATCTCATTGTCTCACTCTGTACTGCCTGTGGGGTTTACCTCACAGGTTTATGCAATAGTATTCTCAATTTAGATTTTTGCTGGCCTTTCTATACACAGGAAAAAAAATATATATTTTAATGAACTGCTGTGACACTGTCTGGTTTGGTTTGGTAGAGTAAAGTAATTAAATGGAGCTGAACTGCTAACACACAAGTGTTCTACATCTGCAATGACTTAACTGCTGAGCTGGGCTACCTGCTTGTGTAAATCACTACAGTGGTGGCACCCCATGAGCCCAGCCCAGTGTACAAATGGATTAATCTTCCACCATATTATTGAATGTGTTCTCTTGCTCAGGAGCAGCCCATAAATTCTGGTTGTCACTGTGGCCCTGCACCTGCTCACTCCATAGCTCAGGGATTTTGAACAAAGCTGCACATTTAGTGAAACTACAACTTGTGGCTTTAAAAATACTCAAAACACAGAAAGAAAATGGTCGACAATAAAGATGCACCTGTGCTGCCTTTTCTGAGGAGTACTTGCTACATGCTAATTCTTGCTAGTGCTATTATTAGACATTGGGCAACAACTATACAACAATATGTAACTTTTCACCTAAAAATATATAGCCTCTAAGTAATTTGGATGCTTCCTTGAATAAAACTGGGTCAATAGCCCCACCTTAGAGTCTGTGCCTGTCGGCCTCTGAGAAACTACATTATGTATGTTAAGTTGAGCAAATTTCTTCAGCTCTCTTACCAGTTGATCTCAGAATTAATTAAGTCTCTTGGAATTAGACACGAAACGTCTTCACCTTGAAAACTGAGTCTAGATGCTTTTACTTTAACTTTTTCTTCAAGATGACCTTGATAACCTTTATCCCAAAATCAAATATTTTTCTAAATAATTTTGATGGTTCTACTTTGTGTGTGCTCCGCCCACCTACGGTAGACTGCCAGGGGCGGTGTGCAGATATTGGGGGCCGTGGGCTTGCCCCCGCAGTTATTCAGGCAGCGCCCAGTGTTGAGCTGCAAGGGCGGGGATGCTGACCAGGGCTCGCTACACCCGGCCACACAGTCAGCTACTAGGGGTGCACCACCTGTAAAAGTGGGGCGACTCCCCCCCCCCAGGTCCCCCGGACCTAGGGGGTTCTAGCTCAGACAGCAACCCACCCCCAGTCACCCACAGAACCCCAGCAGTGCCCCCTCCCAAGAGGGTAGGGCAGCCCTTTCTGGGGTGGCCCCCCGCATCCCGAACCTCCAGTTGGGTTTGTGATGGCGGGTGGGCCGATACATCCTCCTGTTCAGGACATGGTGCGCCCTCTATCGCACTTCTTGGAGGCGTGGACACGCCTTCTCGGCCCTCTATCGCCCTGGCTGGAGAGGACACTGAGGAGGGGCTATGCCCTGCAGTTTGCCCGTCGACCCCCTCCCTTCCGCGGTGTCCTTCGCACACAGCTCACAACCCGGGCAGCGACAAGGGCCCTCCAAGAGGAGGTCTCTGCACTCCTGCATTGCGGTGCAGTTTCGGAACTGGACCGAGGGGAGGCGGAGAGAGGGTTTAACTCCCCCTATTTCTTGGTCCCAAAGAAAAACGGGGGAGTGAGACCAATCCTGGACCTGCGCATCCTGAACGAGTATGTGACCACCAGGAGGTTCTGCATGTTAACTACCAGGCACCTCCTGGAGAGTGTCCGCCCGGGGGATTGGATGACCTCAAACGACCTGATGGATGCTTATTTTCACGTCTCCATCCTGCCGGGGCACAGGAAATTTCTCAGGTTCGCCATCGGGGAGCGGTGTTTTCAGTTCAACCGTCTCCCGTTCGGCTACTCCCTCGCCCCACGCACCTTTTCCAAATGCGTGGAGGCAGCACTAGAGCCGCTTCGTCGTCAGGGTCTCAGGATCCTGACTTACATCGACGATTGGCTCATCCTTGCTCCCTCTCGCCAGGAAGCCGTGCAGCATACGGACAGAGTACTGCGTCACATCTCAAAGCTGGGGTTCGTGGTGAACCAGGCCAAGAGCTCGTTGTTGCCAGCACAACAGGTGACGTACCTGGGACTGGAGTTGGATGCACAGACCATGCGCGCACGGCTCTCCATGGAGAGACAGGTGGCGCTCAGGAGTCTGGGTCAGAGGCTGGTGGTAGCTCCATCTGCACCGTCTTGTCTGGTACGGTGCCTACTGGGCATGATGGCGGCAGCTCACCCGGTGGTACGCTTGGGGCTCCTTCATATGAGACGGCTCCAACGCTGGTTTGCTCGGCTCCGGTTACATCCCACGCAGGACAGACAGACAGTCTCACTGTCCTTGGGGGCTCGACAGGATCTGGAATTCTGGCTCACCCCGGACCGTCTCCAATTGGGAGTGCGCATGGGATGCGTCCCACACTATGTGGAGGTGTTCACGGATGCATCACTCACTGGATGGGGCGGGACCTTAGGCCGGCTCGCAGTGGGCGGGGCCTGGGAGCCAACGCCCACCCATGTGGAGCGCACAGCGGGCTTTCGGACATCAGACCAGTTATTTGTGTGCTTCGCGGCCAAGGGGCGTGGGTCACTGTTGTCGGCCCAACGCCTAGCACACTGGATCTGTGGGGGTATTGAAGCGGCCTACGTGGCTCAAGGCCGCCCTCCCCCAGCCTTGATCAGGGCACACTCTACCCGAGGGGTTGCCACGTCAGTGGCCCTGTGTAGAGGTGTCTCTGCGGAAGATATATGCTTGGCGGCATCTTGGTCCTCTGTGTCCACGTTTGTGCGGTCCTATCTCATGGACGTGTCTGCAAGCTCTGTCACTCATTCAGTGTTGAATAGAGGCCAGAACCTCGTCACCTAGGTTGGCGCACACTGCAGGTGTTACTGTTATTGCGGCTGAGAACACTTATACCACAGCTTGGCGGTTCCTTTTTGGATGTATTTGTCTGTGCAGCCGTGTGAGGGCCCGTGTGATCTTGGGAGAGGCGGTCACGGGCTCGGCGGGCAGGATGGATGCTCTTGGGAGAGGCGGTCCATCCCCCGACCACGGACACTGAAGTTGGAAGTTTGAACAAGGTGCCAGGATGCTCTTGGGAGAGGCGGTCCTGGGCACAGCTTGATTAGGCTCACATAGGACGGCGACAGATGCTCTTGGGAGAGGCAGTTTTGACGGCGTGACCTATAGTGGGGCACGCTTGGCTGCTCTTGGGAGAGGCGGGCTGGCGTTGCTCCTGACGTTGTTTGTTCCCGCGCCAATCGTTGTGAACCGGTCCAGCTGGGAGTACATTTATCCCCTACGGCCTTCGCCTTGGTAGGTAACCACTAGCGAAGCCCGTAGGTGGGCGGAGCACACACGAAGTAGAAATTATAGTTACCTGATGTAACTACAGTTCTACGAGTGTGTGCGTAACGCCCACCTCTCAGGCCCAGCTGGACTTCTTCCCTCTTTTGAGCTGGTTCGAAGAAGGGAGAGCGTTGGGCAAGGGGGTTTATATAGCCCCTGAGGCTGTGCCAGTACACTGGCATGATTGGCGCGGTGAATGCTTTGATCTTTCTCAGAAGTCTGGCTCGCGCCAGGGAGAGGTAACCACTAGCGAAGCCCGTAGGTGGGCTACGCACACACTCGTAGAACTGTAGTTACATCAGGTAACTATAATTTCTCAGAAATGAGATCCGTATAATCATGTCTATCTCCCTGACACAGTACCCTCAGCTGGACACAAACCTCCAATATGACTTTCCTGACACCCAGACAAGGACTTATTGCATGAGATTACATGAGTGAAGCTTCAGAAACATGCAAAAACAGGCCAATACACTAGACCCCAGCAGAGTCGTATTTTTACACAATACACTAAGTTTCATACATTTGAGTGTTTTTCTTCTAAAGTTGGACAGTCTCAACAAATGAAGTCCAACAGTGTAGCAACGTAACAACACAGAGCGTGTGTAGAGGGATCTGTGCCCTCTGCTGGCTAAAAAACATGTGTCAGCGCCCCTCGGCTGCTGGTTCGTTTTGATCACCACAAAAAGAGAGTACCACAGAGAAACAGAAGGGACTGAGTTTTCAAAGTTTTAAAATGTCTGAAATTTATTAAAAGTATTAAAATAAAAGAAAGCAAAACATTGTTAATAAGAAGTCCAGTCAATGGCTTCTAAAGTCAATCCGGGGTAAAAGGGAAGGGTCATTATCGGTTTTAGGCCTCAGCCTCCCGTCCGCGCCACGGGGCTGGTTTGGAGGACTGCTGGCGCTCCCTCCACGGTCCCAGGGGATTCCGAGGTCCCAATACGCCGCCACAGGACTAAAATACACAATAATGTCGGCTTAGCGACCACACTAATATAATCAAATAAAACCCACACAGCATGCATAAAACACGGGACACGTCCCTTCACTTAGCGTATAAAATGGCGTTGTACAGGTCCCTGGTTCCCTCCTGGTCCGCGTGGATACGGCCGGTCGCTCCTCCGAATCCTGGTCCGGTCCCTTTCCCCGAAGGGGGAAGACGGTGCTGTGGACAGGGAGAGGCGGTCTTATGCACACAGTAATCAACAGCTCAGATAGGCGTAACCCCCACACAGTTATGGGCACTTCCCTGTACTTAGCTGTATCTGGGCGTTGTATGCGGTGGGTTCTTGTGACTCCTCTGGCTTCCCGCTGCCTTCAGTCGGTCCGGCTCTCCGTGCTGCTCAATGTTCCTTTTCTCTGTCCGTTCCTCCGTCTCTGTCCGTCTCTCTGTCTCTCTGTTCCTTCCGTTTCAGTTCTCCCTCCTTCCTGGTTTCTTTCTCTCTTCCTTTTCCTTTACTTTCTCTGTCCGTTCACTTCCCCGCCGTAGTTCCTCTGCCCGTACCGGTCCCTGGCTCTCTCTGCCCGTACCGGTCCCTGGCTCTCTCCCTCTGGTCGCGGGTCGCCCCAGGCCTCCTCATCGGCCCCTCGCTCCCCGTCCTACCAGGCATGCCTCGCGGGTACCCTGGCCTCAGGTCTCCGTAGGAATCCTCCCGGCTTCCTTCCTCCTCTCACCGGCGTCCCCGGTGCTGGTCTTCCCGTCCGTTCCGTTTCCGCTCTCTCCTCACTTCCCGTCCGTAGCCAATCCTCCTTTCCTTTTCCGTCCCTTTCTCCTTTGCCCGGCGTCCGCCGGGCCGCTCCCTCCTCCGGTGCCGTCCGCTTCTCTGTGTCACTTTCCTCTGTTTCCTGTTGTCCTCCCGCTCTGTCTTTCCATTCACCTTTTGAACTAGACCGGGGCGCATCTCATTGGTCTCGGTGATTGCGCAGGTGTGGTGGGCGTTCCCCATCACGAGGTTTCCCCCGTGCGTCACCAAAATTTAAAGGGGCCGTGCACTCACACGACACCCAGTGAGAATAACACAAAGGCAAGCCAAGGGAGAAGCCGGCACCCTGTGACACATGCACTGGTGCTTTAACCTTAGTTTGTCATAAATGCCCTCGCCAATGTGCTGTAGTGATTTGAGAAACACAGATGAAATCTTGTTGGATTGTGATTACATAAACTCAACATGCAAAATGATATAATTGTCCAAAGCACCACAGTAGGTTTTGATCAATGCTTTGGACTTTTTAGCACTGGACCTTGTGAAGCGACAGTGCAGTGGACTTCTGTAAACAGTGAACACTGAAATGGTGAGCTGTGTTATTTATAGCTCTGGTTGTGATAGGTGGTTACAAATTTCTTTTTTATTTATTTATTTATTTATTTTGGACAGCATACAATGTACATTAAGCCGGAGCAGAGAAGCTTGTACCAGACTGTAGCTTAGCTAATTTCCATCTGTAGTCCTTTATTGTATGAATGGTATAACTGAAACCTAGCCTATGTTGTGAATGATTGTATTCTTAAGAGCACTTAATGATTTATGTTCAGCCAAAAATGACAAGATTAGTTAGGGAGGGACATTATTCTTCATTCAAATCCTCCCAACACATGGTCCATCAGAAACAAAGTGCAACAAAAAATGTTATTAAACAGTACAACTTTTTCAAGTAATAAAACAGATGAATACATTACACAAATAACTTAAAATGAGGCATAATCAGTATCAAATACAGATCAGAAGCTGGTAAAGTCCTTGTCTATGATCTGTGGGCATGGTTATACTGGCCTGTGGCCTTCTTGGAGGCCTTGATGATATCTGAGGGGGGCTCCCATTTAAAGCAGGGCTCCAAATTGGCCATCTTTATGGTCATTATTGATGACAAGGTGCCATCCAATGCTAGGCTGTTTCTTCTTTTGGTTTTGTTCAGTCCCACAACTGAAAACACCCTGGCCTGTTAATAAAAAGATAAATGCCATGTGAATAAATGCTAGGAACTGATGTTTTAAACATGCAGCAGCCTATACTATGAGGTTAACAAGGTGCTCTCCTGCTATGACAGCTGATTCACTCATGTTCACAAACGAACACACAAGCAAATTATTTAATTCAAGATGTAAAGTTTAAGAGTGTAAGTACTCAAGGATGACATTTCATTGTAACATACCTAGTCTCAGTTGAGCTCAGATTTTCATCACAAGTCGTCTTCTCGCGGTAGTTTTCCCTGGTTTTCCCATAGACATAATATACGTAGACGCCTCATAGACTGACGCTGCCTATTGGAGCGGACGTATCAGCACGGCGCCATCTTGGATGGGTCCCCAATAATACGCCCCCCCTGCATTTATTTCTACTGAGGAAGGTGTATCCTCAACTACAATGATCATAACTCCCCGAGTTTTACCGGATTTTCACACGGTTTGGTTTGTTACAATCGGCAGAGACTTAGTTATGATACAGGACGCTGTCACACATTGAAAAATTCTGCTTTCATGTAGAAATACTTTGTATTACGAGGTTTAACTAAGACATATGGTAGACTATGGCATATTGATAAATGTATAAATGAATGAATTTTATATTTTAATAAAGAAACAAGTTTGATTGTTCATTTGAATTTCTCTCAAACTCACACACTCGTTATAATTCCAGGTCATTCCAGCATCTTACACTACCCTGTCAGGCTTGCAACTGGGACTGGGGAGCTAAAATCCTTTAAAAAGAACTGTTTTGCAAAGTGTAATGGGAAAATGATCTTTTCCTCTTTCACACACTTGTTTCTTTTTTATTTGTCCTTGACCGCAGCAGAATGATATGCGCACCGTCTGTATGTAATGTTTTCAAACTGATACAATTGTCTTATACAGAGACAACTCTGTTTTCTGGGAAAACCAGTAAAATGCTGATTCATGTTAGACGGCTCACTCACTGTGAGCCAGTGTTTCATTTCTCTTATCTGCTGTGTGATTTCAGTATAAATTCTAAGCCTGTCTACTTATCAGGGGATTGCTCATGTAACTCTGTACAGACAGACTTGCAGGTCCATTCCACCTTTTGTACAAAAGATGACTCTGAACTCTTTTTTCCTTTTTCCTTAAATAAATCACCAAAAGACATCTGTTGTTTTCTCTCAACCTTATTCCACAATAATATATATATATATTTTTCAACGACAATTCTTGGTGTCAGAAGTGGGATCGAAGATCGACGGCTGGACCCGGCTGAAGGACAAGGGTGTGATCAACCAGACCGCTCCATTAAAGGTCTCCTCTTCCCCACATTTTCTTCTGGACGGGAGGATTGTCCGATGCCGACTCTCCAATCGTCATCTCTCGATCCAACGTACTCAAATAACATCCAAACGGTAAAATTATTACAAATTTATTAAATTAAGAGAAAACATTTTGTAACAGTGTCTAAAGGTGATTTTTGACTGTAACAAGGCCTAGACCAGGAATGGTCTATTATTATTACCATAAGTCAGGATTGACTGAGCAGGATTGCCATAAAATGAGTAATAATAATTTCTGAATAGGTTTTGTGAAATTAAAAGAAAGTTTTTTTCTTTTGTTTCAAGTCTGGACTGGATTGTCCTAATCTTAAAACCGAGACCGGATGGTCCAAAAATTATTAATACGGCTGGATTTCCACATAATAATTTTAAAAGGTTTTGTATCTGTATTAGAAACCCTGACTGGGAAAGGTCTATTATTGTTGATATGAGTCTGGATTGACTGAGCAGGATTGCCATTCGACAGTAATTTCTGAAAGGGTTTTCTAGAAGCCCTGACCTGAACGGTCTATTGTTATTACCATAAGTCAGGATTGACTGAGCAGGATTGCCATAAAATGAGTAATAATAATTTCTGAAAGGGTTTTTGTTAGTTTTTGTTAGTTTTTGTTGGTTTTTGTGTTGGTTTTTGTATTTCTAAAGTTTCTCTATAATCTGTCTTAACCTTAAATACTGACGAGTATTTCATCAATCTGAAATATGGGTTCCAATATAAGTAAAAACAGTCCTGCAAAGGACTTCTGTGAAAACAATGTGATGTATATGATAGAAACCTGGCCAGGGAGTTGTGATAAAATGGATGAATGGAAGTTGAATGGTTTCAATGGACGAATGAGTGAAAGTAGTTTGACTGCTTTACGCAATAGAATACAAGATGCAGAAAAGAGACTTATGTCCAAAAAATCAGTAAAACCGAAGCAAATAAAGGAGATTATGAATGTTTAGAGATGTGGGAAAAAGCAGCTGAAGCAAAGAAACAAAAAGAAAAAGAAAAAAGGGAAAGAAATTTAAAACACTTAGATACAGTAAAGGGGTCATTTCAAAGCATAGGTAATAAAGCAACTGATAACATAACTAATGCGATGTCCTCTTGTTTTCCGAGTCTGACCCAGCCTGTTGGTCCGGCACTCATGAGTGAAGACGATGAACAGTCCTACGTCACCGCTCTCGCTGCTGCACGTCTCCACAGTGAGGAAAAGGGAGGACTCCAGAGGCAGAGACAAGCGGCTCAGACACATGCAGCTTCTGCAACAGTTGCTCAACTGTACCCGGATCTGACCACCCAAGCTGAAACAAACGCCCTGATGAACATTGGACTGTCAAGTCCTGTCACCAAACCTCCTCCATATGACTCTGCCACCAGTCCTAAGAACTCTAACAACCCCTTCACAGCTGAACTTTCATCAGACAAATCTTTCTCCTTTCTGTCCCCGTCTCACACGAGAAACAAGACACCCTATGGGGCTGTGTTTCAAGCTCCTATGATTGAATTTCCAAATCCAGCTCCACCACCACCAGCCCCAGACAATGAAACCGAAGTACAACGCCAAAGACGACTGGCTGAACACCCTGTCTGTGCTTATGTACCGCTCACGGACCCCTCAAGATGGACTCAATTAATCAAAGACAATATACCTCCTATCAACAGAGGAGGCGCCACAGTTGGCCAAAAATCCAAACTGTTCTGTCAAGTGCACAGGCCTACCGGTGCAGAAATCCCTGGTATTCTGAGAACGATCTGCAACTTAGAAGATTACTCAAAAATTCAAGCAGCTGTTGAAGACCGTGACGGCATGAATTCTCTTCCCACAATCCAATGGGACAACAACACTGACTACGCCAGATACGTGAATGCCATTGTCACCGCTCTGACCGAGCAGTTCCCAGCCCGCATGGACATGAACGTTTTGATGTCACTAAGACGTGGAGAAGATGAATCAGTCATGTCTTTTGCCGCTAGAGCACGCCAACATTGCATTCAACACAGCGGCCAGGCTGCCACTGCCTGGACAGCTGAACACACCAGTACATTTGAAGAACTGTTCAAAATGATGTTAAAAAACGGCCTTGGAAAAGACATTGTTAAAATTATGACAGACAAAATGGTGGGCTCATGGGACACAAACCGTGTCCAAGAAATTCTCCGCTACGCCCAGGACGCTGAAACCAGATGTGCCAATAAAAAAGAAAAAGTGGACGCCAAATTAGTCTCCACTTTTGCAAAAATGACCTTTGCCCAACCATCACATTTCAACAGAGGCAGAGGACGACTAAGAGGAAGAGGACGTGGACGTCCGGACAGAGACGAGGTCGAGCGACGCAGGAAGTCCCAACTGTGTTTCATTTGCGCTGAACCAGGCCACTGGGCTGACAACTGTCCCAAGAAAAGAACAGACAAAACTAACCAACGCCCTGACACTGCTCTGAGTGACCCCAACTGACTGGCTGGTGATGATGAGGAACCGAGGGACTTCTCCTCGCAAAATGAGATGAGTATAACACACAAAAAGGACACCACACCTGTCACTGACAATGCACACAACACCGCACTGCTCACAAGCAATGAAGACGCGCTTGCAACTGACCCACTGCTTGCCTTAGTGACAGAAACTATTAAGAGACTTGAAATGACCAAAAAAGCTGAAATGTTTAAAGGTACCTATGCTAAGTTAACAAAATCTGTGTGTGAAAAATTACCGGGTAATAAAATGTGACATCAATGTCATTTATGGTTGACTCTGGGGCCACAAACTCTCTGATCAGAAAAGACCAAATTCAAACTGCATTAAATGGCAAAATATCTCACTCCATTAGTGCGAGTGGACAGATTGTTAAAGAACCATTCACAAAAGCTCTATCTGTAACCTGGCATTTACCTGATCTATCAGTGTCCACTACACACAGCTTTCTGTTGTCTGAGTTGTGTCCAGTGAATCTAATAGGTCGTGACCTAATGTGCGCACTAGGAATTACCTTGTCTGCAGACGAAAATGGTATCAAAATTAAACAAACCAAATCTGAATATTGCCTAATGAAATGTGAAGTGATCACTCCATTGTATGTTTATCAGTGGAAATTGGACCATCTGCTGACTCCATATTTATTACACAAAGCTAAACAATACATGAGCTCATCCTCTAAATTCATGAAGGCAAATGCACTACATGTTACAGCGCATGTCTCCATGGGTCCAGATGAACAGTATGAAGAAAGCTGGTACCGACAAACTACTGACCGACTCATTCTGAATGGACAGTACTTTAACCAAGATTTTTGCGCCTATAATGTTCCATTACCTCACAAACTGTCAAAGTTCTACAAAATCCAAACCTCAGCTCCGCATGTCTCAATAGCCAAACCACATAACAAACAATGGCGTGATGTTGTTTTTTTTATGGCAAAATGTTTAAAAGCTACAGATTGAAAATGTCGCCGCCTTCGGCTTTAGGTTCGTTGATCACCACAAAAGTATACCACAGAGAAACACGAGGGGACTGAGTTTACAAGTTTTAAAAGTATGAAATTTATTAAAATTCGCAGGATAAAAAAAGAAAACAAACAATAATAAGAAGCCCAGTAAGCAGGCTTTAAAACTAATCCTCGGGTTATAGGGAAGAGTCCGGGGAATTGTGGGAAGAGCAGTCTTTGGGTAGAGTAGTTTGGATTGTGGGCCTCGGCCTCCCGTCCGTGCCGCAAGACCGGCTCGTAGGAGTGCTGGCGCCCTCCCGGCGGTCTCAGTGGACTTCGAGGTCCCAATACGCCGCCACAGGACTATAGTAACACAAAAACGTCGGCTTAGCGACCACACAAATACACTCTAATAAAGCCACACAGCATGTGAGTAATATGGGACACGTCCCTTCACTTAGCGTTTAAATGGCGTTGTACAGGTTCCTGGTCCCCTCTCGGTCCGCGGAGATACGGCTCCTCGAGTCCTGATTCGGTCCTTGCTCCGAAAGGGGAGACGGCGCTGTGGACAGGGAAAGGCGGTCTTAGGCACACAGTCACAAACAGCTCGGGTAGGTATAACCTCCACACAGTTATGGACACTTCCCTTTACTTAGCTGAATTTGAGCGTTGTATGCGATGAGTCCTTCGGTTTCTATGGCTTCCCGTTGCCTGTCGTTGGTCTGTTTCTCCGTGCTGTCCAGTGCTCGTTCCTCTTTTCGTTCTTTCCTCCGTCTCTTCCTCTCTGTCTCCGTTCGTTCTCCGTCACTCTGTCTCTGCTCTCCTTCCGGGTTCTCTCTCCTTCCTGGTTTCTCTCTCTCTCCTGTCTTTCCATTGGGCCTTTTAAACCGGACTGGGACACATCCTATTGGTCTTCGTGATTGTGCAGGTGTGGTAGGCGTTCCCCATCACGAGTTTGTCCGTGCGTCACCAAACATTTAAAGGGGCCGTGCGCTCGCCCAGAACACATAAGATAAATAGTAAGGAGGAGTAAGGCACCCTGTGACATTTCCCCCCCACCTTTAACATTGGTCTTCCCGGCCAACTAGACTTGGTACCTTCGGGGCTGGGTGCCAAGCGTGGTGAGCTGTGAGCGCCTTAGGGGTGGAGGGGGCGCAGGAGGGTCAGGTGAGGTATGCGGTGGTACAGGTCTGGGTTGTCCCGCCGGAGGGATCATCGGGGGAACAACGAGCCTCGGTAACCAGGAGGTTGGCGGGAGGGGCTCCTCGGGCCGATTTGGCTGTATAGCAGGCTCTTCTTCCTGTAACATGGTTAGGGGGCAAGAGTGAAGGTTGTTACGGTGCACCGTGCGAGTGGGGCCTTCCTTACCCTCTGGCCGAATAACGTAGACTGGGTGGTCTGTCCTGAGCTGGTGCATCACCACATACGGGTCGGGCCCCCATCTTGCGGCCAGTTTACCCCGCTCTCTTCTGCGGAAGTTCCGTACCAGCACCCGTTCTCCTGGAAGCAGGGGGACGAGTCGAGCACGGTTGTTGTATCGGGCCTGGTCCCGGTCCTGGCATCGCTGAATCCGTTCGGCGGCCATCCGGTACGCGTGGTTCAGGGCCCGTTGGTGGTGCTTGACCCATCCGTCCAGACCCTGCATCTCGCGGGGGGGGGGTCCAATTGAGCCACCCAATCAACTGGCAACCGTGCGTGCCTACCGAATACGATGTAGTGTGGAGTCAGGCCAGTGCTATGGTGGGCAGTGTTGTTGTAGGCCTGAATTAAGGCGGGTAGTTTGTCTGGCCACTGCCTCTGTTCCGAGTCGGTCAAGGAGTTCAATAGTTGTAGCAAAGTCTGATTAAACCGCTCGCACGCTCCGTTCCCTTGGGGGTGGTAGGCGGTAGTCCGGTCCTTCCTGCTACCGTACAGCTGACAGAGCTGCTTCATCAGAGACGATTCAAAGGCCGCACCCCGGTCCGACAGGATCCTCTCGGGACAGCCGAAGGTCAGGATCAGGTGCCGGTATAGGGCCTTAGCGGTGGTCTCTGCAGATTGGTCCCTCGTAGGCACTGCAAAGGCATATTTAGAGAATAGGTCAGTCATAACAAGGATATACTGGTAGTAGTCTCCTGGCCTCCCCAGAAAGAGGTAGTCGACTCCCACCAGTTCGAACGGGTAGGACGTGTGGATGGGCATCAGCGGTGCTCTGCCATCGGGGCCGGCCTTATGGCGGACGCAGTGGAGGCAGCCCCTACTCCACTCTTCACAATCTTTGTCCATCCCGGGCCAGTAGCAGCGCTGCTTCAGGGCGTTTGCGGTCCGGTCTCGACTGGGGTGACCCATTCCTTCGTGGTAGGACTTCCATACCCGCTGGGTCTCCTGTCTGGGTACGATGGTCTGCAAGATCTTCAGCCCCGTCCCCGGTTCGTCCCACCGCCTCTTCAGGGTGCCCCCTTCCACCTCAATTCTGTCCCACTCCCTCAGCAGCGCTTTCAGGTATAGGAGTCTCTTCACGCACTCCGGTCGGGCCCTCCGTTGGTCCTTCCGTTGTCGGAGATAGTGTAGGTCGGTGTCCGCCCCCTGGCGCTGCTCCCATGGGGTCTCGTCCCCCGCCGTTACCTGTAAGGCTCGCGTTGGGCCCCCGTCTGCCTCAGGCAGTCTAGACAGGGCGTCCGCGTTCCTATTCTGAGTCCCAGGTCGATACTTCACAGTGTATTTAAAATTAGCCAACTGGGCCACCCACCTCTGTTCCACTGCCCCCAATCGGGCTGTATCCAGATGCATTAGGGGGTTATTATCGGTGAAGGCGGTGAATTCGGCCCCATACAGGTAGTCCTTAAACTTCTCGGTAACTGCCCATTTCAAGGCCAACAGCTCCAGACTTCGCCCTCTGCTGAAGTCAATGTCGTCTTGAACGCCGCCACCCCCGGGTGACTACCTTGGGTGAGTGAGGACCACAATCCTTTAATGATGTTCATGCCCAGAATGCCTTTGCCTGGGCCCAGACAACTGTCGTCCACTATCATTATCCCCTTCTCTTGACATTCACTCCACCCACCCGGCAATCCGCGATTACGTAGCCGATATAGGGTATCCGTAGTCCATTGGCCGCGCGTAGGGTCAGACATGGGATTTCGGTCGCCGTATTCATTTGTGTTGTCCCCAGGTATTTGCGGAACAGGCTTTGGCTCATCATGGTGACCTGTGATCCTGTATCAAGCACAAAAGGGATAGCACAGTCATTTACGTACACCACTACATCGGGGCACTCACCAACAAGAGCGGCCTTTCGTTGCCGGTGTAAGGCCTCTGTAGCCTGGCGATCAGTGTCCGACGAGGTCTGTAGTCTAGGCCTTTGAATAACTGCCCCCACCGTGTGGCCCTCCTCTGTAGGGGCAGCTAAAAATCCTGTGACCTCTGTGGGCAGTAGCGTTGTATGTGTCCAGGTCGGCCACAGCGGTGGCAGACCGGCCTCCCCTGTTCGTCCCAGCGGAAGGCAGAGTTACCCGGGAACTGGGGTCCGGTTCGTGAGGGCCGGGGACTGGCTGTGATGACCCAGTTGTTGTTTCAGGTCCTCCGCTAGGGTGGCCGAGAGTGCCTTCATTTGTGCTGTGAGCTCGTCCTTCATTTCCTTTAGTAGTTCGGTCCGTAATTCCGAACGGACTTGGTCTCAGATGCGGCCGAGTTCCTGTTTAATTGGTCCTTTCCTCAGGCCCACCATCAGCTGATCTAGGAGGAGGTCTTCAGCGTCCTCGGTCCCGTCCTCGTCCCTCTCCTGCCACCTGTAGAACGCCTCCCGCAGGCGTAGGGAGAAGGCGTTAATGGATTCTTCGGCCTTTTGTTTACAATTAAAAAAGTCTATGCGAGACTGGGTTTTAGACGCTGGTTGGGTGTACAGAGTCTGTAATAAGTCCAGGACTTTGGTGCTAGTGGCTTTCTCTTCTGGCTCAACTAGCTTTAGTTCCCTCTTCGCGTCTCCCTCCAGTGCCCCCAAGACAAAATCGGCCTGTTGCTGTGGGTTCAGTTCTTGTGCCCTCAGCATCGCCTCCACCTGCGCCCTCCATTCCCCAAATCTAGCCGGTTCGCCCTCAAACTTTGGCACCCACGCGGCCCCCATAAACCAAGGTACCATAAAATTCGCATTAATAGCTGCTACTCAGCCCCTCTTGTTCCATTTCCCTGTGGTAGTGGTGATCCTGTCGACTACGCCAAAAATGTCGCCGCCTTCGGCTTTAGGTTCGTTGATCACCACAAAAGTATACCACAGAGAAACACGAGGGGACTGAGTTTACAAGTTTTAAAAGTATGAAATTTATTAAAATTCGCAGGATAAAAAAAGAAAACAAACAATAATAAGAAGCCCAGTAAGCAGGCTTTAAAACTAATCCTCGGGTTATAGGGAATTGTGGGAAGCGCAGTCTTTGGGTAGAGTAGTTTGGATTGTGGGCCTCGGCCTCCCGTCCGTGCCGCAAGACCGGCTCGTAGGAGTGCTGGCGCCCTCCCGGCGGTCTCAGTGGACTTCGAGGTCCCAATACGCCGCCACAGGACTGTAGTAACACAAAAACGTCGGCTTAGCGACCACACAAATACACTCTAATAAAGCCACACAGCATGCGAGTAATATGGGACACGTCCCTTCACTTAGCGTTTAAATGGCGTTGTACAGGTTCCTGGTCCCCTCTCGGTCCGCGGAGATACGGCCAGTCGCTCCTCGAGTCCTGATTCGGTCCTTGCTCCGAAAGGGGAGACGGCGCTGTGGACAGGGAAAGGCGGTCTTAGGCACACAGTCACAAACAGCTCGGGTAGGTATAACCTCCACACAGTTATGGACACTTCCCTTTACTTAGCTGAATTTGAGCGTTGTATGCGATGAGTCCTTCGGTTTCTATGGCTTCCCATTGCCAGTCGTTGGTCTGTTTCTCCGTGCTGTCCAGTGCTCGTTCCTCTTTTCGTTCTTTCCTCCGTCTCTTCCTCTCTGTCTCCGTTCGTTCTCCGTCACTCTGTCTCTGCTCTCCTTCCGGGTTCTCTCTCCTTCCTGGTTTCTCTCTCTCTCCTGTCTTTCCATTGGGCCTTTTAAACCGGACTGGGACACATCCTATTGGTCTTCGTGATTGTGCAGGTGTGGTAGGCGTTCCCCATCACGAGTTTGTCCGTGCGTCACCAAACATTTAAAGGGGCCGTGCGCTCGCCCAGAACACATAAGATACATAGTAAGGAGGAGTAAGGCACCTTGTGACAGAAACAAGACCCAGATAATCCAGACATTTACCACTCTTACAAACTTGACACATGCTATGTGCCATTCACTGCAGACACAGACAATTCCTCAAATCTGATGGCAAACCCATTTCACACAAAGATTTGATTTCTGATCTCTTAGATGCAGTGCTACTCCCATCCGCCGTGGCAGTATGTAAGTGTTCTGCACATACCTCTGCCAAAGATACAGTCTCTCTAGGTAACGCACGAGCAGACGCAGCTGCAAAAGCAGCGTCACTCACACCCTACGTTGTTACATTACTCTCCCAGACAACGGATCAAACCTGCACCCACTCTGACATTGTTTCACTTTCGGATTTGGCTCACATCTCCACTCCAGCAGACAAAGCTGCTTGGAAAAAGAAAAACTGTACAAACACAAATGGTGTTTGGATGGGCCCTAATGGCAATCCATGTCTTCCTCAAGCCCTCTTCCTGCCTTTTGCAAAATTGATACATGGCGTTGACCATGTAACAAAGGAGGGAATGAGAAAAGACCTTCAAAGACATTGGTTTACTGTGGGGTTTAACAAATTTGCTGAAGATTTTTGCCCAAAATGCTTCATCTGCTTAACCAACAATTCTAAAGGTAACCCCTACAACAAAACAGACGTTGGAGGTCACAAACCCACCTCCAGGCCTTTTGGCCACATTCAAATGGACTTCATTGAGTTAACACCCTGCGAAGGCAAGAAATACTGTCTTGTAATAGTTGACATGTTTTCAAAGTGGGTAGAAGCATTCCCAACAAAACACTGCACTGCTGACACAGTAGCAAAAATCCTCTTAAGAGAAATAATTCCTCGCTGGGGACTTCGAACCTAATTACAGAGTGATAATGGTACTCATTTTGTAAATGACATTCTGAAAACATTGAGTGAACACCTAAAATTTGACCTGAAAACTCACTGCTCCTACCATCCAGCTTCTGGAGGAGCTGTAGAAAGAGAAAATGGCACTCTGAAACGCAAATTGGCAAAAATATCTGAATCAACAGATAAAACCTGGGTAAAATGTCTGCCTATTGCTTTGATGTATCTGAGGATGAGAGTGCGAATAAATAACCTTTCTCCCTTTGAGATAGTGTTTGGACTACCTCCAGGAATTGGGTTTGTACCCCCATCTAAACCTGTAGCACTGGCCGATAGTACTCTGCCAGACCCAATGATATCTTATTGTATTTCACTCTCTAATGTTCTTGCTGATATCAGGTCTCAGGTGTTTGATTCCCTGCCCAAACCGGCCACCCACCAGTTCCACAAACTCCAGCCTGGCGACTACATCCTGGTGAGAAACCTGAGGAAGCGCAGCTGGAGAGACAAACCCTGGTGTGGGCCCTATCAGATCCTGCTCACGAACCCACACGGCTGTGAAGGTCGCAGAAAGAGTCCCATGGATCCATGCACAACACTGCAAGAAGATTCCTCCACCTGACCAGCTCGTCAACTGCTTCCCCCACTGTCAAAGAGGGGACACAGTGAATGATCACAAAAGTTAGAGGCTTGTCCCAAGAACAAGCTTCTACGTGGGAGATCTGAGGTGAGACCTTAGCTCTACCTCCATCGTTGACTACGTGTGAGATCTGAGGTGAGACCTTAGCTCTACCTCCACCGTTGACTACGTGGGAGATCTGAGGTGAGACCTTAGCTCTACCTCCACCGTTGACTACGTGGGAGATCTGGGGTGAGATTTCCGCTCACCTCCTCCGCTGAAACTGCTCTGGCAAACGCAGTTCAACGTTGAGACCAGTGCCGAGAGCTGGTCCCACCTACAATCAAGTTTATGACAGACTCTGTACCACCTGAAGAAATAGAGCTGACAGTTTTCAGCAAATTCAACAGTGTAAATATAACATCTGACACATACTCATCTGTCCCACAGTTCCTCACATCACTGACAACCAGTTTCATACTGACAAATATATATATATATATATATATATATATATATATATATATATATATATATATATATATATATATATATATATATATATATATATATATATATATATATATTTGGTTTCTTTGCTGCATTTAAAATAGCTCTAATGATTAATTTTTGAAGTCAATCTTATGATAACTGCTTAATTTTATTCTATTGGTTAGTATAATTTTATTATTGATATTATTGAACAGATCTTTGATTATTAAAAATGGACAGACATCATCCTTGGCATCCGTTTAGACTCCCAGGCTTGTGTGGTCTAAGGGGAACCACGTGTTTTTTGTTACTTTTATCTTCACTTATTGTAATTCCTCTACTCTGGCTAATAACTGACCACACTTCCCACTCTACTACTAACACAACTCTGCCAAATCTGACCACGCCTCTGAGAAACCCCCACCGTGTTCGGCGTTCAGTCTATGATAATGACACAATCACACTTCCTGCTATGTTTGCGCACGCATACCACATGCTCGAGGACATTCTATTCCAACGCAACCTTTTCCTGCTAACCTTACTGAAACGGTATCCGTCCTGTTAGCTTTTAGCATTACATCCTCATTGCAAAATGACCAATTAATTTTGAAAAATGATACTACACTTCCCAACCACACCTGGATAAATTTTAATCATACCACCGTTAGATGGTACAATGTTACTGCTTTACCATTACGCACGGACATTAAAAAAGCTTTGTATACACTAATAATGCTTGATCTGGCCCATAACTCATTCACTGTCGCTGTTTGTTTTGAGCTAGCTTGCTCTAGCAAGCGTACATTTTTAGGAGCCACCCAACACTGTAATTTTACTTCGCCTGTTGCTTGTGGCCTCCCTGCCACTGTGCCTTGCACCAATCAGTGGGGTGCACCTTTTCTTGGAAAACATGATTAACTAAACTCGCAGGCCTACTTTTAGTGGCTATTGTCCTTCTTTTCCTTATCTCCTGCTGCATTATCCCGCTCATCCGAAGATTAGTGATTTCTCTCTTTAACCTGCAACTAGCTAAACTCTATGTTGAATTGCCTCAACATGACAAAAACTACGACCCAGACACCTCTGCTCTTGACAGTGACTCTGTTAATTTTGTTTTATTTGCTCATCTATTTGAAGAAGACTAGGTCTGTTATTATGTATGTATGTGTAAGCCTCATGTAATGTTCTTTATTCAATTTTGAAATGTAGTCACCAAAGCAATCACAGCTAATCAACTTTGAAATCTGATCATTTAAATTTTTGTTATTTTAGAAACGCTAAGGCTCAAATTGTGGACTTACAAGTGGTGTTTTTAATCTTTCATTAATGCTTTCTTTGAGGTAAAATCTTAATTGACTTGAAGGTTTTTCAGTTTTACAAAGTGATTTGTTTTATGAATATTTTTCATCTAAAGCATATGTCTAACCTTAGTGAGTTACGCCACCTGTGAGGGAGGGGCTGTGGTGTTCTTTTCCCAGCGTTAGGGTGTGTGGCGTGAGTGCGTGTGAAAACAGGCAAAACCGTGTGTAACACGGCGAAAGCGTGAGAGTTGGCAGCTCTGTAAGTGTGAGGCAAGGCAACACTCCAGTGGCATTCGAATAGGATTGGTCGGTGGTGAACATATCTGAGGAACTGACTGGCTTACGGAGCTTTGCCAGACTGAGTTCCTGTTTGTTTATATATATATATATATATTATATATAATATACAGAGAGCTCATGTCAGGCTGTGCCAGGCCCTGCCCTGGATGGAAATCGAAACCAGGAGACTGGAGTTCTATCTACTCTGCCACCATGCTGCACAATCATCCGCAAACTCTCTCTTTCAAAGTGCTGCCCTTTCCAAATTTTGGTGCAGACCATCTAGTGTGTTTGTGAGGTTATAAAGTACTGCTATGAATACTGATACTGGTGTCTGTATCTCTTATCTCCATTGCTTTTTTCTATTTGGGGAGTTTTTGTCATGGCCACACTGCCCAGAACATAGAAGACGCCAATGCAAAAACCCAAACACAGGTAGAAGGATAAAACAAGATTTATTTGGCCGGCAAAAAAGGTACAAACCAAAATCCAGGAAACCGGAGCAAACAAGGCCAGGGTCAGGGCATACAAAAATCCGATCTCGGGGGCACAAGAAAACCCCAGAACAACAGACTCACGGTAGGGATGAAGACGTCCTGGCCCCGAGCAGGAGAAAACACACAGGTTATAAAGACACACAACAAGGGACAGGTGAAACACATCAGGGTGGCGCATGCAATCACACAGGAGGGAAAAACACAAGGCAGGAAGTCAAAGACACAGACAAGGGTAAGACATTTCACAATAAAATCAGGAAATCAAATACCATAATGAAACAAACTCAGATACATTAGAGAAACATGAAATCAGATACAAAACAGAAACAAGTACTCAGATACAATAACGAAACAGACTAACTACCACCATCCTGACAGTACCCCCCCCTTAAAGGCCGACACCGGGCGGCCTAAAATCCTGCGGCCAGTGACTGAAATGTCCAGGTCCAATAACATCAATCGGTGTTATCTGTACATGATCCGGGGGGGTGGTGGGGGTCAGGAGGCAGGGAACCAAGACCACGGGGCGCTGATGACAAGACATGGATGCTGAGTCTCAGTGGTGGGTCGTCAGGTGGAGTCGAAGATGCTACGAGGGTCCGGCGGAGGCACACGAGGGTCCAGCAGAGGCACACGAGGCACCAGACGGGGATGACCCGGGATGGACCAGACGTAGAGGGACCAGACGTGGGAAACGAAGTCTTGGTGGCCCAGATAGGCGGTGAGAAGCCTCTGAGTGGCCCAGGTGGGCGCTTAGAAGTCTCTGAATACCCCAGGTGTTCGCTGAGAAGTCTCTGAATGGCCCAGGTGGGCGCTGAAAAGTCTCTGAATGGCCCAGGTGGGTGCTGAGAAGTCTCTGAATGGCCCAGGTGGGCGCTGAGAAGTCTCTGAATGGACCAGGTGGGCGCTGAGAAGTCTCTGAATGGACCAGGCGGGCGCTGAGAAGTCTCTAAATGGCTCAGCTGGGCGCTGAGAAGTCTTTGAATGGCCCAGGCAGGCGCTGAGAAGTCTCTGAATGGCCCAGGTAGGCGCTGCGACGAAGACTCAGGAAAACACTGGGGGCTCAACCGACTAAGCACCAGGCGTAGAGGGCCCAGGCGTAGAGGGAACAGTTCGTACTGTCATGGCCACACTGCCCAGAACGTGGAAGACTCCAATGCAAAAACCCAAACACATGTAGAAGGATAAAACAACCAAACACATTTATTTGGCCGGCAAAAGGTACAAAACAAAATCCAGGAAACCGGATCAAACAATGCCAGGGTCCGGGCATACAAAAATCCGATCTCGGTGGCACAAGAAAACCCCAGAACAACAGACTCACGGTAGGGATGAAGACGACCTGGCCCCGAGCAGGGGAAAACACACAGGTTATAAAGACACACAACAAGGGACAGGTGACAGCATGCAATCACACAGGAGGGAAAAACACAAGGCAGGAAGTCAAAGACACAGACATTTCACAATAAAATCAGGAAATCAAATACCATAATGAAACAAACTCAGATACATTCACATTTACATTTATTCATTTAGCTGACGCTTTTATCCAAAGCGACTTACATTGTTCTAATGTAATTACCAGTGTTACAGTCACTGGAGGCAAGGTGGGTTAAGTGTCTTGCCCAAGGACACAACGACAGTATGAACTGTGGGGAGAGTGGGAATCGAACCTACCACCTTCCGGTTGAAAGACGACCACTCTACCTACTGAGCTACTGCCGCCCAAATACCAGATACATTAGAAAAACATGAAATCAGATACAAAACAGAAACAAGAACTCAGATACAATAACGAAACAGACTAACTACAACACCAGGTAGGGATCCTGACAGTTTTAGAAGTACCCAACGACAACCTCTTGGGTTAGTCAAAGTCAAAGCAGTTTTTATTGTCAGTCTCCAAATGTACAGTTTTATGTAAATGACACAGAGTGGAATCATGCAAACCTTTAGAAACAAGGAGCTGTTTATTGAGAGTGTAGTCATCAGATCTGTTGTACATAGACTGGATCATATTTTAGTCTCTCTGAACACAATGTGAACTGTTTCAAAATTTGTGAACATCTGAAGCATGTTATCAAACGCAGCACTAATCCCTGGCTGTGTGACCTGTGACCTGACTTAGAGGGACTTCCTGTGGAGTCAAATCCTCATCAATCCACACTGTGCACTTAGGCTGATGAGAGTCAGAGGATGATGCTGGAAACCATGTCCCACCTCCTTCAACATGTCCTGTCAGTCATTCCCACAAAGGTGGTCTCTTACGGTACTGTAGAGGCTCTTCTTAGTAAATATATCTTGATGTTTATTTTGAAATTAATTAATAATGATTTTTTTCGAGAAGCACTTTAAGTTAATTATTAAATCTTCACATTTCTTTAGTGAAATCATCATTGGCTATTATTTTGGTGCAGTGGGTGGAGCCTGATGCTTAAAAGGCCAGGTGAGGCATGTGTGCCCTGTATTGATCTATATAATTGTGGCTTCTTCAAAAGTCTCACAGTGAAGTGGAGGTCGGGACCATTAACAGGTTTTAATAGTCCGCTTAGCAGATTTCAGCAGCTGCTTCGATCTGATATGCTCCAACACACGGCCATTATTAAAACTTCACTTTGGGACAAACACGACTGAATCAGTAAGGCCTGTTTACATCCTTTATTTTGTTAAAACATCTACTTTCAATATTCCCCACACTCCACTAAACTCATTAAAGACAAATGACTGGATGTGAATAAACAGTATATTATATTCCTCAGTCATTTTTTTGTTCAGCCACAGTCAAGTCAAAATCTTGATGCAAGGTACACTATTAGCTCTCGTTCCAAATTACCAGTAATACAAGAGGAAGTGCAGCATAAAAATACAAGGGAATATTTGTTATATTAATTTGTTATATTATTATACTATTGAATTAGTAGCACATATATTCATTTCTGAAAATGTTGGGTTAACCAACAGGGGGTGCTTTAACACAACTATCGGTGCATCCTGCATCAGTTTTCTTTTCCTTTCTAGTTGTATCTTTTGTCCTGTTCTCTGAAAGCTGTTGTTTCTGTGGACTGTAGTCCCTGTTCTATTGCTTCATTCAAAAGGCCATGTGGTCGTCACTGTTTCCTGAGTCTCATAGATCACTGATTAGTCTGCTCCATTGTAGCCTGTGAAAATTCACTTTTCCTCCTTCGCCATCCTCATCTTCCTCAACCCTGTCTCTTTGTTTTCACTCAGTCACCCTGTCTCTGCACCCCCCCCCCCACCCCACCACCACCACCACCACCATGTGCAGCCTCTTCCCCAGAGGTGAAGAGCAGACTCCTGTAATTACCCAAGTGGCTGTGAAATGAATCATTGTGTGGCTGAATGAGCTGCGTGATGGGAGACATCCATCCTAAATGAAAACATATTCTTCTTCTCCTCACTCTTCCTCCCACTGTCTGCTCATGCTCAGGGCAGTGCATATTCAAAAGCACTGCTCAGAGATGTGTGGGGTGTGGTCTTCAGCTGCTGCGAAGTGGATGCCAGGGTTAAGCTACACCTGCTTATAGTCACTTCTTTAAAACAAATATTTTGGAGCATTTAAAAGAAACATTATAGTATAGACATTGTTCTTCTCTCTTTTTTGTCTTACCTTAGAAAGGAAAAGGTTTCAAAAAAGGCATATAGAAGTGATGTTTGTCCCTCATTCATCTCTCAAACCATCTGGCCTCTCTGGACGAAATTCTGACATTGCTGTCTTCAAAGGAATGCCCTTTCTCTTTGAGGTGGAGGTGCCAGGATAGGCTTTTCTGTGTTGATACATCCTTCTGTGGAGGAGATCTGCTTGATACATATATAGGCCTACCAATCACTCTGGGAGATCAAGCAGGTTCTTCATAAGACCTACAAGCCTTAAAAAGCTTTCCACACCTTGCTGCTTTAGTGACTCTGGAGTGTAGCAGCTACAAGGTTAAGGGCTCTAAGCTTATGTGAGGGATTTTGGAGTCTTGATTTAATGAAATTTCTGTGTGGAATCAAAGTGCTGATTGAAGTCTGGCAGTTCGAGACATGCACTGTTGCTGGTCATTTTTTACTCGTTTTCTTCTGCCATTACAGCTGATAGAATGCATAGAGTCACGTGATGTCCAGAGCTCATAGATTTATATAGTGCATACTTAAATAATTGAGACCCAAGACATGATTTTTGCAGTTGCCAATCATAAAAAGATGTCTGCTGCTGTGTGTAGCAAAAATATTCCTAAATATTTCTTATGAGTATTTTAATCCCATAACCCTAAGCCTGTTTGAACTTGTGGATACTTGTTTCAGGGAATGTCATTTCTTTTGATGTAGCTTCTTCAGTCTTGCTTCAACATTATGATGTTTTATAATAACTTTTTTTTCTTTGGCAGAGTTGCTTTACTTTTACTTTACTTTTCACACGTTGTATTGATTTAATATTTATTTGCTCTAGACACTGTTTGTGTCCTTGCCTTCCTTCACTTCTGTGTCCAATGGTTAATTTCTTGCCTTAACCACATCAAGAGTTTCTTAAATGCACAATTAAGATGCAAGTCACACCACACAACTTCACTCATTTTGCTACTCAGCAGTTCAGTGCAACTCAAAAAACTTTGCTCTCTCTCAAGCACAGACGTCCGCTGCTTTGATGCTAACTCACTTCACAGAGGAGAAGAGAGATAAGCCAACAAACAGGGGGGGACAACAAGCTCTCCCTGGCTGCCATTCGACATGGGACTTTACACTGCAGCCGGGATAAGGGCTGTGACAAAGTCAGGAGAACAGAGGGGGATGAGACTGCACGGGTTTGATTGTTTAATTAGAGTTCACTTCATGGCATGTTAAGCCAAATGACAAACATTCAAAGTTCTCCACTCTATAACATTTGTCCCCATGTCTATCATTGGCCTTTACTTTTTAGCAACTGCTCCCTACCCATTTTCACCCCTGCTTCTTATTTTACTCAGTTGCATAATGGATGTCATTAACCCTTTTGATGCGCCCCACCATGATATTAGTGAAGATTTCTCAAAATCACACAACAGTTAACTTTGTGCCCCATTTCTGCTCAACCAGCAGCATCATAACTATTTGGGGTACTGTAATTACCTATCCTACTACTGTTAAGTCATTTTTAAGTGACTTCAAATGTATTTAGCAAACATGCTACACATTTGCACACAAGACTTTTTTTCCAAGTGAAATAACCATCTGACTTTGTTCTAGTGGTTTGTTTATAGACAACAACATGACTCAGCAGGGCAACCATGGTTGTTCCCATGCCACCAGAAAGGCTGAAAAACTGCCATACACCCCAGTTTTAAATCAGTTTTTATCATATGACAAATTCATTATTGCAATATCAAAATGCAATTGTAGGTATTGTTTGTGCTGGGTTGTGTTGAATCAAAAAAGTGTCACCAATGTGACCAGAAGAGTCCAGACAGTATCTTAAATAAAATGCAAGACTGAAATGAAATTGCTGCATTCAACAACCATTTTGTGTATTATTTCTTTTACTTGTTATCTTAAAAAAGATTTTGTTAAATGTAAAATGCAAAAGTTGATACGTAGAAAGAACTTTTCATTAACTTCACTAAATATGGTCAAGCCTACGCAACCAAAGACAATGTGGGGAAAATTGCTGCAAATACGCTGTTTGATGACTTCATCACATGCTTTGGTTTTCCATCCAGGATCCACCATGACAAAAGGAGATAGTTTAAGAACCAGCTATTTAAGAAACTGCATAAATACAGTGGTATTCACTCCAGGAGACAGAGAAGACAAGATGGAAGGAGCACTTGAACAAAGTAATCCATGCCTACAACACCACCGTCCATGAGGCTCTCCTTGGATGGTGGTGTACTCTCCTTTCTTCATGCTCTTTGTGCATGAACCAACTCTCCCAGTTGACCAGTCCTGTTCCCAAAGAAACCCAGTGACACCACAGAGAAGCACACATCTAGTGGCTATGCTGAGAAGAAGAGGGGATGATGCAAGATGCCTACTCCATTGCCCTCAAGAACATGAGGAAGTCAGCCAAGAGAGAGCAAGATTACTACAACCGGCGTGGAGCTCCACTTCAAAGCCAGGTGACCATGTGTTGGTGAGGAACCTCATGCCACTCGGAGGTCCAGATAAGCTCCGTAGTCACTGAGAAGACAAAGTTCATGTGGTGTGAGAGAGCAGACGTCCAGAAAGCGCAGTTTACATGGTTGAGCCCCTGCATGGTCCGGGGAGAAGACGGGTGCTGCACAGAAACCTGCTCTTACTTTGTCCTTACCTGGTTGAGCCTGCTCCCGATGTCTCCAGCCCTAAAAGGAGAAACAGAAGAGCAAGAGCATAATCAGAGTGAAGAACACACCAAAGAGCAAACTATAACCTTCAGCAAGTAGACACAGAGAGTTTCAGTGATGAAGATTACTACCTCTTCATACCACCAAGACCTGCCCTTCATCCACTGGACCCTGCTGCATGAGAGTTTGAGCCCGGAGCCTACACACCGAGACAGCCAGAATAGCGAGAGCTGTTGTCAGAGCTGAGGTCATCCCAGAGTCTAGTCCTGATGAGGAGCAAGTGCAGGAGGTAGATGCACCTGTCCTCCACCGACACGTCTAGGGAAGAGTCTGGGCCACGCAAGACACTTAACCAACATTGCCTCCAGTGAGTGTTCTGTAACACTGGTAAATAGCTTAATGTATGTAAAGCGCTTTGAGTGCCTTCTACAGTAGGTGGAAAAGCGCTATATAAATTTTTTTTTTTTTTTTTTTTTCAACCATTATTTATGGTTTTTAAGGAGTACATTTAGCAGTTAAATCTTGATAGACATCGGTACTATGGTAACAATACACCCAGCAACAAATGGACTCTTGTCATATGTTATTGCCTTGTCCAAGGATTCTGGAAGGTGTAGCGTATGAGAGTATGTTTGTATAAACATACCAGATTAATTTTAATAATTTTAATAATTCATTTAGATATTAATATTAATTTATTAAAATTAATTTCTGATTATAAGGGGCACCACTTTGATTTTCGACAGGTCCAAAGAAACTGTTTAATCTAGTCTCATTAATCTAAAAGGAAGATAATTCTCCTAGTTTTTGAACATTTCTTAATATAAACAGAGAAACATTAATGTCTTTTATTAAAATTACACAAATCGATAAGTGAATAACATTGTGAGAACGGGAAAGGTTTAACAAGACATGGGATAGACACAGGAATAAACACATGGGATAAACATTTGCTTTCAGAGGGTTTGTGAACCAAAGGAATGTTTAGACATGTTTATCTAAATGATGGAAACTTAACAAAGGGGCTTTTAACGGAGGACAAGGAGATGGCGGTTTCGGCTAGAGCTTGGGCAGAGGACATTAAACGACACCAAGGCTGTTGTGTGTCACGTGCGGACTTACTCTGTAGTCAGCGGGGCTGGCCCGGTTCGGTGGGTCGCTATCAGCGGTCCGAGCGCCCTGAGTGTTCTCCAGAAAGTTCGTTGCTTACTGATGAAGCGCTCCACACACCAAGGATGCCGTCACGTGCACGTCTCGTCCACAGGGTTTGCAGTCCAGGGAGCGAGCACACGTCCTGTAGCTGTCCAAGCTAGCTAGGCCTCGATCTCTGTGTACCGTGTAAAAGTTTGAGTTTGTGTAAGTTATTGCAATGTCCATGAATGTCCATGCTCTCTTTTGGGGAGAGCAACGCATTAGCAGGTACGGTCCTTAAAACAAAGAAAATGTTACTCGTGCTAACATGAGGCTCGAAGCTTTGGCGATGAAGCAGGAAGAGAGAGATTTTTGGCTAGCAGCCAGCTTTTATCACCTTTGGGCCGGGGGCGTGTCCTATGCGCTCTTGGAACATTTAAGTCGCTTTGGAACATTTTATATATATAGTTTTATTTATATAGCGCCTTTCCAGTGCTCAAGGACGCTTTACATATCAATTATTCATTCACTCCACAGTCACACACTGGTGGTAGTAAGCTACATCTGTAGCCACAGCTGCCCTGGGGCAGACTGACGTGGCAGCCATTCCGGCCTCTCCGACCAACACCATCAACATTCTAACACATTCATACGAGGCAAGGTGGGTTAAGTGTCTTGCCCAAGGACACAACGACAGAATGAACTGTGGGGAGAGCGGGAATCGAACCTACTACCTTCCGGTTGAAGGACGGCCGCTCTACCACTGAGCTACTGCCGCCCCATTTTAACGGAGTTAAACTAAGTTTTAAAACATTCCTTGCTTTGCGAGGTATTTTGGTTTTTATAAAACACTCAAAACATTTGCACATGTAGAATTGTACAGAAAAATGCATGATAATGAATATGCAGAATATTATGGAAACATTCATTACATTTCATTAAAACCAAACAGAAACTGCACACAAACTGCGATAAGAAGTTATTTGGTGACAACTCCACGTCCTGGAAAAGAACAGTATAAACAACACAATATCAAAAATACATTTTCCTTTAATGCAATAATTACGAAATTGTCTTTTGATGATTGGATAGAGTCATTCGTCCATTTGACCACCATCGGGTGGTGTTTTCACCATTGTAGAAGTCTGTTTTCAAAGACACTTTGGCCGTCCTTTTAACTGAAAGAAAACAATGTTAACCCAGTCCTCTTCCAGACTTTAGATACAAGCTTGTCTCTGAAGGCCTCTGGCAATGATAGAAGACAGGACAGTTAATCCGTGGGGATTCCGAGGGCTGATCTGCTACAAAGGACTCTACAATTGTTTATAGTTATTGTGTGAGTACTGATTACTTGGTGACTGTTACTTGGGATAAGTAATGCAAGACTCTGTTTATGTTAAAAGTAGAAAATGTTGGCTTACGTTTTTGTTTTAGTGGGAAAGAGTGATGCCAGCGTGATTTTAAAGCACTAGTTATTTTATTTTTTTGTTATGGGTTCACTGTAAATTAATAACTTATTTATTCCTTTGCTAATGGTACATTTTTTACATAATTTTCACAACGTACATAATTGTGTATCGATAACCCAGAACTATCAAGTCATGTGACCACGCATGAAGCTAGCCGGGTTTTTTAAGTGAGGTAAGCCATCCTGTAAAAAAGAGAAAAAAAAAGGAGGAGAAGGAAGCAAGAGATGCAGTGTGGCGTTTGTGCGCAGATTTGTGAATTTTGAATACTGTAAGTGTTTGACTTACTGTAATTTTACGGATTCCGGCTTAATCCAAAAAACTCTAAAATCTACAATACAACCATTTTTGCACCCGGGACCTATAATAAATAGTTGCAAAAAGGATTTTAAGCAGGACTGTTCATTTCAAGGGAACAACAACTGCGGTCAGTTGAGATGAGGATGACGAGCATGCAGATGAGCTTCCTGATGGTTTTGACAGTTTGTTCAGAAATTCTTTGGTTATGCAAACTGATTGCTGCAGCAGCTGTCCGGGTGGCTGGTCTCAGAGGATCTTGGAGGTGAAGATGCTGGATGTGGAGGTCCTGGGCTGGTGTGGTTAAACTTTTATGCTCGCTTTGAAAGAGACAACAGAGAAACTGCAACCAAGCTCAAACCCTCAGTTGACCACCCTCCATTCACACTCTCATCCACTGATGTCTGCAAGGCACTGAGCCGGATCAGCACACACAAGGCTGCTGGACCAGACAACATCCCTGGTCGTGTTCTCAGGGCATGTGCGGAGCAGCTCGCTGGGGTTTTTACAGACATTTTCAACCTGTCTCTTGCCCAAGCAGCTGTACCAACATGCTTCAAATGCACTTCCATTGTGCCAGTGCCAAAACACTCTAGTCCAAGGTGCCCCAACGACTACCGCCCTGTAGCACTCACACCCATCATCATGAAGTGCTTTGAGCGGCTGATCCTGGAACACCTAAAAGACTCCATACCACCCACATTGGACCCGCATCAGTTTGCTTACGCAGCAATAGGAGCATAGAGGATGCAGTTGCTATGGCACTGCACTCTGTGCTCACCCACCTGGACAATAAGAACTCTTATGCACGTATGCTGTTTGTTGACTTCAGCTCAGCATTCAACACTATCATCCCGACCAAGTTAATAGCCAAACTTGAAGACTTGGGCATCAATACCTCACTCTGCAACTGGATTCTGGACTTCCTGACCAACAGACCCCAGAATGTCCGATCTGGATCCACCTGCTCCACATCCATCACACTTAACACTGGTGTACCACAGGGCTGTGTGCTAAGCCCATTTCTCTACTCCCTCTTCACCTCCGACTGCAAGCCTGTGTTTGGATCTAACGCCATCGTCAAGTTTGCAGACGACACTACAGTGAGATCCAGCACCTGTCCACATGGTGCAACGAAAATAACCTGCTCCTCAACACCACCAAAACGAAGGAGCTCATCGTGGACTTCAGGAAAGAGTCTAGAGGCACACACACACCATCCACATCAATGGAATGGACGCCGAGCGTGTCTCCAGCTTCAAGTTCCTGGGGACCCACATCTCGGCTGACATGACCTGACAACCAACACCTCCAGCCTGGTCAAGAAGGCTCACCAGCCCTCTTCTTCCTGGAGGACACCGAGGGAAGAACCAGCTCTCCTCGGCCATCCTGGTGAACTTCTACCGCTGCGCGATAGAAAGCATCCTGACGAACTGTGTCACAGTATGGTATGGGTGTTGCTCTGTCGCGGAGCGCAAGTCATTGCAGCGGGTGGTGAAAACTGCCCAACGCATCACAGGGACTCCACTTCCTGCCATCGAAAACATCCAGAGGAAACGCTGTCTGCGCCGAGCTCGCAGCATCCTTAAGGACTCCTCTCACCCAGCCCACAGACTGTTCTCCTCCTCCTCCGGCAGGCGTTTCAGGTGCCTCCGGACTAATACCAGCAGACTAAAGAACAGTTTCTTCCCCAGAGCTGTCTCTTTACTGAACTCTAACCCTTGCTGACCCCACACCTCTCGCAGACTCCTCTCTCACCCCCACCATGCCACTCCCTCACAGACTCTCCTCTCACCCCCACCATCCCACTACCCTCATAGACTCTTCTACCCCCCACCATCCACTCCCTCACAGACTCTCCTCTCATCCCCCACCATCCCACTACCCTTGCACTACTGCACCTTTGCTACCAACTGTTCATACAGTACCAACTGTTTACATTTCACTTTTTGCACTACCTTAAATCTACTGCTTACCTTAAGCTAACATACAATTGTATACACCTACCTGTAAAATTCTGTTTATAGTTAGAGACATCTGTATATTACATGTGTGTGTGTGTGTGTGTGTGCGTGTATGTTTGTTTGTGTGTGTGTGTGTGTGTGTGTATGTTTGTTTGTGTGTGTGTGTGTGTGTGTGTATGTGTGTGTGTGTGTGTGTGAGTGAGTGTGTGTATGTGAGTGAGTGTGTGAGTGAGTGAGTGAGTGTGTGTATGTGTGTGTGCGGCGCGACGCGTGTGTATTACATTACATTTAGAGTACATATTCACCTGTAAATGCTGTTTATAGAAAAGAGACACCTGTAATTATATTTATGGTACACACTCACCTTTTATAGTAATAACCATCTGTATATTTATATTCATTGTACATATTACCTGTAAATCCTGTACATCTCCATACCCTGCACGTATGCAACCATTGTATATATCCTGCACTTTGCTGCTATTGCACTTCAGGTTAGACCTAAACTGCATTTCGTTGCCTTGTACCTGTACTTGTGTATTAAGTTGAATCTAATCTAATCTAATCTAATCTAAACGTGGTCTGCGGTTCTGAGGCTGGTTGGATGTACTGCCAAATTCTCTGAAACACCTTTGGAGACGGCAGTTCACGGTCAGTTCACGGGCAACAGCTCTGGTGGACATTTCTGCAGTGAGAACGCTCCCTCAAAACGTGTGACATCTGTGGCATTATGCTGTGTGATGGCCTTTTATTGTGGCCAGCCTAAGGCACACCTATGCAATAAATATGATCTCTAATAAGTGTCTTAAAATGCCACACCTGTGAGGTGGATGGATTCTCTCAGCAAAGAAGAAGTGCTCACTAACACAGATTTGGACAGATTTGCAGACATGGGGACTTGTGACTTGGTGACTTGACACAAGTAACTCAGCCCACAACATTCAACATGGCGAATTCTGAAACTGAGAGGCAGGATGATTCTGCTCTCGCCTCGGTTTTGAATAACTGATTAGTTAACATTACGCCCGTAAACTTCACCCTTGAAATTGAATGCAAGCAACAAGGTACCAACTTCTTTGTTTGTCCTGACCAAAAAGAAACAGAGATCATATATAGTATGATTAATTTTCTAATAATTTAATAATTGGTCATAGAATCAGTGTATAAATACATCATTTAGTCCTTTATTAAAATAATAATTACTGGGTTCTAATGCAGGGAGCAATTCAAACCTCATTGGCACGACTTTTTAAATTTAGAAGCCAGTTTGTCTAAAAGCCGAGAGTTTTAAATTTTTTTAGAAACTGGAAACAGCTCTATACAGTATGATCACTGCGTCAGTGATAATGCCAAAAAAAGTATATTTTTTTACATTCCACATAATGCACACCGAGCTCTTTTAAAAATAAAAAAATAAACAGTTAATATAGGCCACTTTCATGTTTCTTCCTGTTCCTATAGCTGCCCAGAGAGGACAAACAGAGCACTGCATATTTTTATAGATGACAGCATGTTCTTGCAGGTCTACCGTAGCTGTTCGCATGCTCTAAAAAGGAGGTGTGAGGTATGGAATTGCTGTTTGCACTTGCCGTTTAGATTTCATCAAAGATTACATATTATATCTTTAATATCAATCATAGATGATGGCCGAGGAGATTTGGACGTTATAACCCAATAGAAGCTTAAGAGGAAAGTAGAATGTATGCCACATGTGCCGCTGCAGCTATTCAACAAAAACAAAAAACAAATATTTTGATTTAATTTGATGTTGTAAAAATACAATAAGATGTTGGTTAAACAAAAATCTATAAAGCATTACTTTACAAAAGAGGTATTATTCCACATTTCTATTCTCTTTAATTCAGGTCTGTTTTTGTTGACTCAGAGACATGCTTTCTGACTTCCAAGAAATAAAGTTTATTACATTTTTCATATGGATTCTCTTCTCAGACAAACAAAAGTTATTACTTGTCTATGTTTAATGCATTAGTGGTGAATGTAAGTGCTTCTGAGGTGTGATAAGCTCAGTGATACAGGTCACAGTTGCTATATTACCACTGACTGGACAGAGCCGGAGAGTGGGACAAATGCCCTCAAGGTCCACACGCTGTTAGACGGAGTCCGAGAACTGCTATAGATTTATTAAATTTTTCAATAGGAAAAGGGGAAAAATGAAACCAATAAAACGCCACAAGGTATTTTCTTATAGGACACATTATTTATGACTCTCCTCACCAGAAACTGGCCCCCCAATAGTGGCTGAGGTTTGTGTCTGTTGGCTGTGTTGTAATTATGAACTTGTGCTAACACAGTGCTGAAGAAAGAGGCACTGATGCTGCTATTTAGCCTTTCTTTCCATTTGCTTTCTTTAATTACAGAGTGACTTACACAAGCTGCACTCGAGAAGGACAGGTCTGGACTCAAACAAGAGATCGACGCTCCTCAGATATATTAAGTTATGTTTATGGAAGTATGCGCACAGATGAGTGTTGAGAGAGTTTTAGTATTATGGAGGTCTGGTGGTAATGAGTTCCCAAAACTCATTAGTTTTGCACTTTTTTTATGATAGTTTATAATAATATTGATAATTATTTAGTAGATGACCACTTAGATTTACCCAGAATTAGAATTAACCATTTTACAACTGTAAAAGTTGTTTGAAAATAATGCATGGTTTATATATATATATCTCAAATTGATGTGTTTCACTTTTCACATAAGGATTCTATCAATCCAAAACAATTAGTGTGGTGTGTGTCCGCAGGCAGAGAAAGAATAGGAAAGGCAGGAGTTTGGGACTGAAAGTAGGGACTTTGAATGGTACTGTAACAGGTAAAGGTAGGGAGCTGGTAGATATGATGCAGAGGAGGAAAGTCGACATTCTGTGTATAGGAGACCAGGTGGAAAGGTAGCAAGGCTTGAAGCAAGGTTTAAACTGTTCTACGATGTGGACAGGAAGAGAAATGGAGTAGGAGTGATCCTGAAGAAGGAGTGTGTGAAGAATGTTCTGGAGGTAAAGAGAGTGTTTAGTTTAGTTTAGTTTATTGATTTATTATTACGTGGACAGTCCCTTTTTTAAAAAAAGAGCAGCTTTAGCCTCTACGGCTAATTTCCAGCTGTAGTTCCCGGCCCGTTGTTAATAGGCATACATCTGATAAAATAAAATAAATTACAATTATTTTTACAACAGGGCTAAACAAAAACATACATTTGAGACAAGCACAAACAAACAAACATCAATTACAAAGACATAAAAACAGTTACAAATTTCGAAAGGCAGCAACATGACCATGTCACATCACAAATACATCCCATCTGTCTGGTTAATGTGTACAGTTATAATTGTCGGACAGCCAGCTTTTAAGGTGTGTAGTAAAGGAGGAATATGTATGTATGTCTTTTAGTTTAATTGGCAGTGAGTTCCAATTTTGTATTGCTATAACAGAAAATGATAATTGACCAAATGTGCTTTTCCTGAATGGGATCAAAAGGTCACCTCTTGTAATGCTTCTGGTACTCTGACTACTATTATTACGTTGAATTATGAATGAATTTAAAGGGGCAGGAGCAGTATTATGCAAGATTTTATAGACCAGACAGATATTTTTATATTTGATTACATCTTCCCAGCTTAGCAGTTTGTAGTTATTAAGGATAATACAATGATGTGAACTGTTAGGCTTCTGGTCCAAGATTTTAAGAGTTTTTTTATAAAGAATCGCCAATGATTTTAGTGATGATTTATTAATTTGTCCACAGCTTGTCAGACAGTATGTTAGATGTGACATAATCATGGCGTCCATAAATAATTTGGCAGCATTAAAAGTAAGTGCATTTCTAATATGTCTAAAATTAGCTAAGTTAAACTTGACCCTGTTACACACTTTCTTAATATGTGCTTTAAAAGAGAGATTAGAGTCAATAATTACACCCAAATATTTAAATTGCGGCACAATACTAATGTTTTGGCCCAAAATTGTTATATTTGACACAAGGTTACATTGCCGCTTTGTGAAAAACATTGCCACAGTTTTATCTACGTTTAATTGGAGACACGAACGATTTAGCCAATTAGTGATCTGATCCATAGCTATGGTCAGTTTGGCAGCAGCCAGATGTTTTGTTTTGGCATGCACATAAATGACAGTGTCGTCCGCATACATTAGTGTATTTATATCAGGGCAGACTGATGGCAAATCATTAATATATAGACTAAACAAAAGCGGGCCAAGTATAGATCCTTGCGGTATTTTAAGAGCGGTAATTAAGAGCTGTTGAACGATGGTTATTCACAGAAACATATTGAGTTCTACCATTTAAATATGAATTGATTCATTTAAGTGCAGAAGGAGAGAAATTAAAAGTAGAGAGTTTAGAAAGAAGGACCTGATGGTTAACTGTGTCAAAGGCTTTACAAAAGTCTAAGAACACAGCGCCAACAACACCTCCCTTGTCAACCATTTCTCGTACAGTCTCTAAAAAGAAACAGTTAGCTGTTTCTGCAGAGTGATGGGCCCTAAAACCAAACTGCATCGGGTGAAGAGTAAATGGACTATTATTAAGGAAAGAAACAAGCTGCTCTGATACAATTTTTTCAACAACCTTGGAGACCACAGGCAAAATACTAATTGGGCGGTAATTAGATATGTTCAGAGGGTCATTTGACTTAAATATGGGAGTTACAATAGCAGTCTTCCAAATAGTTGGAAATATTCCCTCTAATACTGACTGGTTAAAAATTTGTGTGATAGGGTAGGCTAGATGTTCATTCAGAGATTTAAGCATTTTAGAATCCATGCCATGAATATCTTTGGCTGTTGAGTTTTTAAGAGAATTAATAATTGCCTGAGTTTTAATTTCAGAAATCGGTTTAATACAGAAGGAAGACTCAGTTTCATCTATTTTAACAATATTTCCAGTTGTTAAAGGAAAATTCTGCGCGATTTCATCCACAGAATTAATAAAATACTCATTAAAAGCAACAGCTATTTGTGCTGGATCTTGTATTAGTTTACCCTTCAGGTTCAACTCTAGCTGGTTTCTGAGCCTGTGGCTAATTCCCATCAAATTCTTAATCTGTTCCCAGATCAACTTTGTGTTACCCTTGCCCTCATTAATAATTGTTATAAAAAAATTAGCTTTTGCTTTTCTGATCACTTTAATTACTTGATTACGTAATGAAGTGAACCTATTCCTATCACTATTTAACTTAGTTTTTAATGATCTTTTTAAAGCAGAGTCTCTTTCTTTCATCAAATCAAATATATCAGTACTGAGCCAAGGAAGAGCATTTTTTTTTTTTTTCCTTTTACCTTTCTAGTGAACTCCTTAACTAGACTTTGTAGCTTAATGGCAAACATCTTGCTGACTTCTTCTATGTTGGTCCCAGTTAAAATATTTGTCCATTTAGTCTGCTGTACTGCCCTTTGAAAATTGTCCATTTCATTCTTTGGGATCCTAAGTTGCTCCACAGGTTTATTAGAATGATGAAAGCGCTTTTTTGTAAGTTTTCTTGTCAGTAATGTCAGATTATGGTCAGACAGTCCAGTAATAAAATTAAATGTTTTTACAATTCGTTCAGGCTTGTTACTAAATATCAAATCTATCTGTGTCTGAGATGATGTAGTTATTCTAGTAGGTCCTTCCAGCAATTGGGTAAAATCCATACTGTATGTGATCTGCTTAAGTAATTTCCTACTGGTCTTATTTAGCCAATTACAGTTTAGATCACCAAGCAGTATTACCTCAGTTTTAAAATCACATGCTTGAAGTAGCTTGTTAAAAGTGACATAAAAGTCATTATTAGTGGAAGGAGGACGATATACAACAATGAGCACAAAATACATTTCAGATGAGAGCACTATATTCAACCCAATACACTCCAAATCATGGTCAATAGGCCAACATATCTGATGACATTTGATGTGATCTTTTATATAAATCATGACCCCTCCTCCCCTTCCCTCAGATCTGTCCCGTCTAAAGATATTATACCCTGGTACATGTAATGCAGCAGATGGAGAGTTGCTCTGTAACCACGATTCTGACAGGCCTAGAAAGTCTAGGTTAGAGTTAGTGAGAAGATGATGTACTTGTTCAGACTTTGGGGTGAGGCTGCGAATGTTCATATGTCCTCCAAAGAGACCGCTAGGTTTGAGTTGTTGATCCCAAATTAATCGAGAATGATTGACGGTTTTAAAAAAGTTCAATTTGCGGTGTTTTTTCAGAGAAGGGTTTATGATGCTTTTGAGTTTACTGTGGGTTGTACCGTGCAGATTTTCACGCTTACCTTGAGCGCCAGGATCAGTTACCGTGACATCAGAATGGTATGATCCAGTAGGATCAGAAACGTAGGGCAAGGAAATAGATGTTTGCTCCCCAACAGTGAGAGCTCTGTTGTTGGCGATACACGCGCCAATAGCCGGAAAACCCAGGCCTTCGGTGCTCCCCAAGACCGGCGTCACAATCCTCCTTGTCCGAGATCTCCGTTCCCCGCCACCGAGAGATCCACCTCCTCCCGGTCGATGTCGAGCAAGCCCCAGCCCCTGCGAAGCAGGAACAATGCTTCCTGGTTCCCTATTGCTGGCACCACGGGAAGCCGGACCTGGACACGGGTGCACATCTCTGGACAGCAACAGATAAAGTATAATGATGATCCCACTGTCACTTTGGCGCTTGCCCCGAACTGCATTACTTTGCTTACACTGATCACGGCCGGCCACAGTGTTTACAAACGCTTGCATTAAAATATGCCACAGTGTTTACAAACGCTTGCATTAAAATATGCTTTCCATATCCGAAGTGCTTTATTGACATTGTTTCTCGATACACTGTTATATTTTGGGAATGTCGCTTTATATTTAGAAAAAGATCCGAATCTGTAAAGTTTAAAATAACTCCAAAAACTAGAAGCGCCAGGAGAGCTCCTGACGCACCTGCCCCTCTGGTTGCCGCCATCTTCCTTTTTTTCCAGGTTGATGAGTCTAAAGCTCAAGTTCACGGTGAAGGTGTGACTCTGAGTTCCTTCTTGTTTGCGGTGGTAATGGTCAAGCTGACAGATGAGTTCAGACTGGAATCTCCATGAACTATGATGTTTGAGGATGACATTTTGATCTGTAGTCAGAGCAGGGAGCAGGTGGAGGAAAGTCTAGAGAGGTGGAGGTTTGCTCTGGAGAGAAGAGGTTAGTCGCAGTAAGACAGAATACATGTTTGTGAAAGAGAGGGATCCAAGTGGAACAGTGAGGTCACAGGGAGAAGAGGTAAAAAAGAACAGGATTTTAAGTACTTAGGGTCAACAGTTTAGACCAATGGGGAGTGTGGAAAAGAGGTGAAGAAGCGTGTGCAGGCAGGTTGGAATGGAGGGAGAAAAGTGTCAGGAGTGTTGTGTGATAAAAGAGTACAAGAGAGAATGAATGGAAAGGTTTACAGGACAGTAGTGAGAGCAGACAGGATGACAGGAGGAAGAGTTAGAGGGAGCAGAGCTGAAGATGTTGAGGTTCTCTTTGGGAGTGACGAGGATGGATAGGATCAGGAATGAGTCCATCAGAGATACAGCTCATGTGAGATGTTTTGAAGACAAAGTCAGAGAGTCCAGGTTGAGATGGTTTGGACATGTTCAGAAGAGGGACAGTGAATATATTGGTAAAAGGATGCTGAGGTTAGAGCTGCCAGGCAGGAGGCTGATAGGATGACCAAAGAGGAGGTTTATGGATGTGGTGAAGGAGACATGAAGGTAGTCTGTCTGAAAGAACAGGATGCAGGGGATAGGGCTGGATGATGGGAGATGATTCGCTGTTCCCTAAAGGGAAATGCCAAAAGGAAAAGAAGAAGCTCCTTTAATGTGAGTGCTTTGATTAAATTCTATATTTATGAGACATATTAACAAATTGTTTCATATAGACCATGAGCCATTACTGGGATGTAGAACTTCATATAAGTCGACGTTTCAAATTCTCTAGAGCCCTGTCCTTTCCTCCATTTCCTCTTTATAACATTGACAGCCCTAATTATCAAAAATTAATATGAGAAATGTCAGGTCTAGGGCTCATTAAGAGCGATGTCAGGGACCATTGTAAATATCTCTGAAGCAGGAATAAATGTGTTAAAGGACGTCCTAATCTCATTCATAACATCACGTTGACCCGTGGAAGCCATGAAACTCCTGTGATTGACAAATACCTTGTGTCTGGAAGCTCAAATGGACAAGGAGCCGCACTTGTGCTAAGTACAACATGAACACATTCATTTTCAGTAGCAGATCTGACAGAACAGGGGTCCCGGGTCATACAAAATGACCACATTTTACCTTATAATCAATATTGGTTAGTGACAGTGGTCCCATTTTTCATGCAGTTTGTTGTCGGAGGAGAATTATGTGTGGCTCTTTCTGGTGAGGGCCTCTCAGCGATTGTGAGATGGAAATGGTGTTTTTAACAAGTGGCCTGGGAAGCTGTTGATTATAGGGGTATTTCTATAGCTGTGGTTCCTGTGCCCTGAGAGATTCTCCAAACACTGACGCCAAGTTGTTTACACAGAAGACGATGGAGTCGTTTGGCTTTGGTTTATAAGGTGTGGGTTTGAAAAAAAACTCTTTTATATTTGTTTTTTTTTTTAGTGTACAAAACTGAGGGCTGTACTGTTTTTCTCTCGTTGATGCAGAAAACTCTCGCTGATCCATCTAAAACAGTGACTGATTTTTTTTATTTCACAATAGAGGTCAAAAGATTTTTAACTTTTCTAGAATGCATAATAGGGGCTTTTTTGGCCTGAAGCGTTATCAATTTAAATTTAATAAAATAAACAATCAACTTTTTGAAAAAACCAAATAGTATTTCTTTCCCAAGTTTTCATGAAGGGACAGTCATTTTCTATAGGATTTCCAACCATGAGCTGTGTCATGATCAGAAGCCTGTTCAGCTATGATCATAAATATAAACAAACACCACATTTCAACACTCTACATGTTTAAACTTGAGATTTACTGAGCTTACTTTGGTCTATTCTTTTCAGCATCTATTTTCCCCAAAAGCGTAATTTGCTATATGTGTTAATTACAACCATATATTTGTGCAAATTGCGTAATTTCATTAAACATAAACATTTGTTGCTTTATTTTCAAAACTCACTTACTCTGAGTTCAAAGTGCTTTACCAGTGTTACAGCTGGAACACCACTGGAGGCAAGGTGGGTTAAGTGTCTTGCCCAAGGACACAAAAACAGTATGAACTGTGGAGAGAGCGGGATATTATGATGTTTTGGGATTTTTCCGCCGGTCGAAGGACAGCCGCTCTACCCACTGAGCTAATGCCGCCCATAATTGTGAGCTGCACCCAAAAAAATGTATAAATAAAGAAAACAAAAACAGACCTGCCACGTCTCCTCAGGTGAGAGAGGAGACGTGGCAGGTGAGAGAGGAGACGTGGCAGGTGAGAGGAGACGTGGCAGGTGAGAGAGGAGACGTGGCAGGTGAGAGGAGACGTGGCAGCGCGCTAGAAAGACAACAAACCTGGATAACGACTCGAACCTGGTCCAGCTGGAGGACTACATTGACAAATGTTTCAATAGAATATGTACAATGGGTCGATCACGCAAAGCCAAAAAACCCCGCACTTCGGACTCTCCCATATCAACCGATTCTTCATCATCACCAACATCACCAACATCCACTCCTATCAAAACAAACTGCTGTTCGGACATACTTTTATCAATCAACGAGCACCTATCTAACTTGGATTCTAGACTTTCACTAATCGAAGTACTTCATAAAGAATTCCAAAATCTTCGTTATAGCCTGGAATACAGTCAACAACAAGTCGATTCGCTCACAGAAGAAAACAAATCATTTAAAAGCTCCATAGCCACACTCACCGCTAAACCCTCTAAACACTCAGTTCACCTCCGTCACCGCTGAGAACAAAGCTATGCAAGAAACCATCCTGGATTTACAGTCACGAAGTATGAGAGACAATTTAATTTTTTCCGGCATGGCCGAATCATCCACCGAAGACCCCGAAAAATCTGTTAAGGACTTCATGGTTAACCAGCTCAAACTTACACAAGAGACTGTTAAGCACATCACCTTCCAGCGCGTACATCGTTTAGGACAGAAACTTCTCAATTCCACCCGACCCCGGCCCATCTTCGTCAAATTTGAACATTTCAAACAAAAAGTACTGGTTCAACGTCAGGGCCGGCAGTTAAAAGGTACTCATTATGGACTCAATGACCAATTCCCACAAGAGATCATCCGCAGACGTAAGCTACTCTTCCCTATCCGTAAGACAATGATCAATCAAGGTAAAAAAGCAATCATTACAGTAGACAAACTATATATAGATGGACAATTGTTCAGAGACAAGGACACTACTCCCTGGCTTTACTAATTCTAAACTACTAGCACCATGCACACACATTGTATACAAAATGCACCAAATTAGCCTTTTTGCTCACTGTTTATATGTTTTGTTGTTAGTTATAAGCATTTATGTTTGTCCCGTTTTGTTTGCCATATGGTACAGTAGATCTACAAGTACACACACACACACACACACACACACACACAACCACATTCACATCCATGCACACAGACTTATGTTCAAACAATGTAATTGTGAAATACACACTATCTTCATGCAGCTAAAATTCTTAACCTGGAACATTCGTGGAGTTGCCTCACAAATAAAAAAAAATAAAGTCCTAAATTACCTAAAAAATACGCAAGCTGATATATGTCTAATACAGGAAACACACTTCTCCCAATCTACCCAAAACAGCTTAAAAACTACACATTTTAACCACTGTTTTTCCTCCTACTCAAAACAAAGAGGAGTTTGCATATTAATAAACAAAAAAATACAATTTAACCACCATACAACTATTTCAGATCCTGAAGGTCGTTTTATCATTATTAATATTTCAATTAACAATAAACCAATCACTATTGGCAACATTTATGGACCAAATTCTGACGATCCCTCCTTCTTTTCAAATTTTTTTACCTCTCTCTCAAATCTTTCCAGCGTCTCAATAATTATAGGGGGAGACTTTAATACGGTAATCAATCCATCATTGGACAGGTCAAAATATAAAGGCAAATCCTGGCAGTCCTCCCAAACAATAAAACAGTTCATGAGTGATTTTGGTCTTGGCGATGGTTGGAGGCTACAACACCCACTTGACAGAGAATATACTTTTTATTCTAATGTCCACCAAACTTACTCCCGCATTGACTTCTTTTTAACCAGTAACTCAATCATACCAAATATCATAGAAACCAAAATTCATCCCATCAATATTAGTGACCATTCTCCTGTAACTCTCACATGGATCCCATCTGTAATGTAAAAACACCCCACCAGATGGCGTTTTAACATATCTCTATTGAAAGACTCAGAATTTGACAGTTACTTCAAGAGAGAGTGGGCATCCTTCCTTGAAATAAATGACTCTCCAAAGTCGCCAGCATCACTGCTCTGGGAGACATGGAAGGTAGTATTACGGGGAAAAATCATATCATATTCAGTCCATAAAAAAGAAGGAAAAGAAAAAGAAGACCAACTGGAAGAAACAATAAAAATTAGAAATTTTACACGCAAATAACCAATCGGAAACCATCTATAAAGAATTAAGAGAAAATAAATTTTGCTTAATGAAATAATAAACAAAAGAAACCAGTTTTTGATTCACAGACTTCACACGAAACTTTTCATCACAGCAATAAATCCGGAAAATATTTAGCCAGTCAAATTAAAAGAAATAAAGAAAAACAGCTATAACATCCATTAGAAACTCAGCAGGAAGCTAACCAATTCACCTATCAAGATAAACAAAATATTTGAAGAATACTATACAAAATTATACTCATCTGATATGGACCCAAATCAAGAAGACATAAACCAATTCCTTGATAACATCATTTTACCAAAACTCAACCCAGAACAAATTACCTCTCTCGAATTACCAATCACTGAAAAAGAACTTCACTCTGCATTGAAACATATGCATAATAATAAAGCACCAGGACCGGATGGCTTCCCCGCTGAGTTCTACGAACATTTTTGGTCAACTTTATACCCACTATTCAGTAGAACAATAACGGAAATAAAACAAAATGCTAAATTCCCATCCCACATGAATACAGCGCTTATATCACTCATTCCTAAACCTAACAAAGACAATACCCTCACATCTAACTACCGTCCTATTTCACTTATAAATGTCGACATAAAAATAATTAGCAAAGCATTATCTCATAGAATTGAGAAAATTATAACATATATCATCTATCCTGATCAGACCGGCTTTATAAAAGGTAGACACGCATCTAACAATACCCGTAGATTATATAATTTAATGCATTACTCATCAGTACAACAGAAAGATACTCTCATTGCCACATTAGATGCTGAAAAAGCTTTTGATAGGGTTAACTGGAAATTTTTATTCACCACACTACAAAAATTTGGCTTTGGAGAGTCATTTATTAATTGGATTAAGATTTTATATACATCACCATCTACCACAGTCACAACCAATGGACTAACATCACAAAGCTTCACACTGCACAGGGGGACAAGGCAGGGATGTCCACTCTCTCCATCTCTGTTTACTATTTTTATTGAACCTCTAGCAGCAGCTATCCGTCAAAATTCAGCAATCAAAGGTATTGAAACACCACAACAAACACATCAAATTTCACTTTATGCAGATGATATTCTACTATTTATACAAGAACCCCTAGCATCTATTCAAGAAATAATTAAAATAATCCAGTCCTTTTCAAAAATTTCAGATTACGCAATAAACTGGAACAAATCTTCCATCCTCCTTTACATAGAACCAAATGGGATGTGGCACCCCACCAAGCACCTATACCTATATGTCACGATCACATTACTTACTTAGGTATTAAGATTTCCTCCAGACTGTCAGAATTGGTAACACTCAACTTCACACCAATGTTAAAAAAAATAGAAGACGACTTGCTTCGATGGCTCAACCTTCCAATCTCCATAATTGGCAGGATAGCAGTAATTAAGATGACAATTTTACCAAAAATTAATTATCTATTCTCAATGATTCCAACCCACCCCACACTCACCTGGTTTAAATCACTAGACTCTATTATCACTCACTTCTATTGGAAAAACAAAACGCCAAGGATAAAACTCACCACACTACAAAAAAACAAGGATCAAGGAGGGCTAGAAGCACCAAATTTTCATTATTACTCAATGGCTGCAATATATATACAAATGGATCCACCCCACCCAATCTGATACTATATGGCTAGATATAGAACAATCACTATGCAAAGAATTAATTATAGCTGACATACCATTCCTTACCAAATCAATCAAACAACACACATGTTTTAATGCTGTAACTATAGCTTCCACTCTGACAGCCTGGTGGAAATTTCACCAAATCACAAACTCTATATTAGCTCCATCTAACCTCACCCCACTGTGGAACAACCGGGACTTTATAAGCAATAAAAAATACTGAACTTTCACACATGGGCTGAAAGGGGTATCACCCACATTAAACATATTTTCAAATCTAACATGCTAACAACATTTCCGAAATTGGCCCAGGAGTTTGGCATCGGGAGCAATGAATTTTTAAAATACCTACAACTCAAATCCTCTGTTCTGGCCAAAATAAACATCAGATCCATAAATTTAGAACTTCCACAAGTAATAGCAGACTTTGTTAACATTTCCTCTCCAAAAAAACTTCTATCTAAAATATACAAAATCATTTCAAATCAATTTCAGATTATATACTTACCAACAATAAAATGGGAAAATGATCTTTCAATAGCTCCTGATGCCAACTTCTGGACCCAAATCTGTAAAAACATTTATCTCATGTCCAAAAATGCCAATCTTCAATTAATACAATACAAAACACTCCATAGAACACATTACACGGGCAATAGATTAGCTAAAATGGGTTTCACATCAGAAGTTTGCACTCATTGCAACCACAATTCTATAGATACATACATCCATGCAATCTGGCACTGCACTCCAATCAAACATTTTTGGGAAGAGGTCACACAGTCACTATCCACTATAGCTGGCTGCCACATCCCGCTATCCCTCTCTTTGCTTGCTGGGGGACCTCACAATAATTACCAATAAAAATATAAACTCTAAAATGCTCCTCATAGCTCTAACCATCGCCAAGAAAAATATCCTCATGAATTGGAAAACTCGTAACAACATGCACATTAACCACTGGAAAAATCTCATTGCAGACTTCATTTCAATGGAATATATATCTCCCCCTTATAATTACGAATCGGAAACCGACCTCTACCATCCAACACTTTCTGATCTTTTACAACTATGAATCCCTTCTCTCCTCTCAACTCTGACCCTTCTTTCCTTTTAATCAATTTACCGATATTTCTGAATCTTTGTTATTTTTGCCACCAATGATTGATATTAATTATTATTATTAGTATTGTTGTTGTTGTTGTTGTTGTCATTTGTTGTTGTTAGTATTATTATTAGTATTGTTGTTGTTGTTGTTGTCATTTGTTGTTGTTAGTATTATTGTTGTTGTTATCAACTTGTTAATAATGCTGTTATTAATAAAAAAAAAAAAAAAAAAGAAACGTTTTTAGAAAAATTAAACAAAAAGATGAACTGTCTTAAATATGAACTTTGATAATTAATCAAACAAATGTTACATTAACTCATGTTAATGTAACATTTGTGATAAAGACAAACACTGTTATTTACATAGTCTTTATAAAAATGTGCTCTACCAGGTGAACAACCGAGGAGCCCAGAAAAAGAAAAACAAGAAGAAGAAATGAAAAGGGAAATGAGTGTTGGACTAAAAATGCTACAGACAATTAAAAATAAAGATGACATTATGAAAACACAAACATGATGCAAAAATAAAGATAAGCTGTGTAAAAAAAAAAAAAAAAAAACAGACTTTAATGGCTTGTTTGGCTAATCTTTGAGCAGAGAATCACTCCACTGTCTTTCTCATCAAAACCACTGCTCACTGAGCACATCGTTACAGAAGAGTAAAAAAAAAATGTAACAATCTAGTCTGTACTATTGTAACTCCTCCTCATTTAGTCTTTTCCCAGTGAATAACTGCAGTGTCAATAGTGAACCTCAAACTCCAAATACTCCTGGTCCCGTGCTCACTCAGCAGCAGCTGCTACAGAGACTGTGCACAGAGCAAAGTAACAGAGCAGTCAGGTAAAACACACAAATATTTTTATAAAACTATCAAGAAGCAAATTAGAATATGGCAGGCTACCAGTCATTGTCCCAAAATAAATAGTAGCTGCTACTTTGGAGTTCATTTCCCTGTTGACACCTTTTGTGAAGAAAGAATGGATAAAAATTGTGATGGTCTCTTGTTTTATTTTACTAATTATACTCGTCCTGAGGTGGAGAAAGCTCATCCAGATTCAACTGGGCCCAATGATCCCACCTTTCTTGTGTCAACTCCCTGTGTCTTCAAGGACTAACTTATTTTATTTATCTCACATTGTCTTCTCACAATCGACACTGACCTTTCAATCAACTAAAAAGAAAATATCCACAAACACTTACACAGGTGTTACTGGAGATATTATCTGTAATTTGATAAATGTATTTGAGAATGGAATACCCTGTCAACCCCTTACAGAAACTATTCTAACGTTTTCTACTCTTTCCGGTCTATACTCTGTTGGTAAAGACTGGAGTAAATCAGTCCAAACTAAATATATTCTCTTTAAAAGCAGAACAGACGTTAAGAGCGTGGCATGAAGTACCCTCAGGTGAGCATAGAGCCAGATGGAGGAGTAACTGGAGGAAACAGAACTGCTGAGTCCGGTGGTGCCATCCTGATCACACAGCCCCACTAAGACACAGAAAAAATGTCTTTGCTCTTTGCTGTTGGTTTTTAACCTGCGGGAAGAGATGGAATTGAACAGACTATAACCAGAATGTTCAGGTTACAAACTGTTAATGGACTGCATTTATCTACATGTACTGTGTAGGTGTAAACATGTAGTACTGTAAACTATTAAAATAAAACAAATTCCGGCATCAACTGACAAATCTCCAAACTAAAAAGAAGCCTTGTTTCTGGACACGTTTGATGAAGTCTTGAAGGGAGCACATTTGCATTAGTCCATTAAGGTCGCTCTGAGTCTGTTGCGGGACTCGCTCACAATGGGATAAGAAAACCGCCTCTTTTGGCTCATTACAATATTATATTCACTTAAAAATCCCAAACTTGTTAAATAGCATGTATATGAAACACACAGCGGGTTTTGCTGCGCTAGCTGGTCTATCGTAGCTTATGATAAGTTAGGAATGTGTTTTCTAACTTGTGACGTTGTGTTCATGTGCTTTCAGCATGGACGTCACATCTGTGGGAACTTTACCCAATGAGAGGGTTCAAGAGCCACACTTTTTTCGCAGTTCACTGTAGGCCTATTGTGATAACTCGACAGTGTTGTCAGGGAATTAAAGATATCCTTGCTAGTTCTGTGCAGTGTTAATTTCGTTGACAAAAACTATGACAAAAATATTTCGTCAACAAAGTTTTTTTGCGGAGACTTCATAATGACTAAAATAATAACTAAATAGACTGACATTTTTGTCAAGGAATAAAAGACGAGAACAACACGTGACGAAAACCAGTCAGGCCAAGGGAAGATTAAGTGGAACGGGCGGGATGAGTCAAGTAAGCCAATAAGAGCAGGCCTTGTTGTTACGCGGCAGTGCCGAGAAGTAAACCAGAGATGCAAAGAGACAACTGAGCAACAAACTGTTAGCATTAGATCTTTTGGCAATGTCAGCTTCTTAAGCTTCTTAAGCTGACATTATGACTTCACCAGAGGAAACCATTGATTAGCACAAAGCGCTTTCCTGAAAATGAATCAAAGTAAATAAATATTTGCATTTGATGTTTATGATGCCAGTGTTTATGTAGCATTAGGAATATCCTCCTGTTCAATGAACTTTAAGTTCAAAGATGGTTTAGATGGTACATTTATTATTCTTTAGCTTCCTTGGGCTATAAGGGCCTCTTGATACATTTTGATACATTTGCACTTTTATTTAATTTAAAATAAGCTGTGAATGTGTAGTTTGCATCTCTTTGATACACATTGATGTCTTTTTGTTCATATTACAATAGACAAAAAAAAATTGCAAGAGGATAGTGATGACCACAGAAGTGTTTCTTTAATACTTTTCCTTATTAAATAGGATTTGGTTTAAATTATCACCTAATCAGCACCTCATTCAGTAGAATGAGATGTGCCTGTGTTGGGATTCAACAGACATTGGAATGGAATGGTTTCCAAACTTGCAGAGATGCTGATTGCTTGTTTTACTTTTCATTCATGTGAGGATTATATCTTGGGGTCCACATGGGGGCATCTGCTGCTGAGACACATCTATTTGCTTTATTGCTCTGTGTCTCTGTGCAGCATCATATTTGACCTTGGTAAACATTGAATATTGAAAATATTTACAGAAGAATACATTTTCATTGCTCATTAGATGCTTAATTACTTTCCGACTGTCTTTGTTTAGAATGTGGCATTGTGACCAAGAGGCCAACCCACCAGCTGCTGTCGCCAAACAAGCAATTAATCCTGTGTCAGCGTTGTGCATTAGCAGTCCGTTCAGCTCCCCATTGAGAACAAATACACACAAATACACTCTGATTAGGCTGTCATGTTTTATTAGGAGCTTCACAGTTGGCTAAAGGAGAAATCTTTACTATTACTGATGCCAGACACATCCATTTATCACTGTTTTTATATTTTGCACAATTTATGTTTCCCATGTGGCCATGATACAACTATATGAATGTCACAAATATGTAACGATTCACTCAACTCACAATTCGATTCAATTCACAAGTCTAATCTCACGTTTTGATTTTGACACAATTCTCTTTTATGAAAAGAGTTGGGACAAATTAGAAATGAACAAGTGCCCTTTTATTATTTCTAAAATCAGGGTTTCAGAAATGTCTAATGTCCCCATATTCAACCCTTTAAACCCGAGCCTGTTTTTTGGTGTGTCTGCTTGAAAAGGACATGTCCACAGTAAATTGACTGTATCTCCGTAACTGCAAGGTGTATTTCAATAATTCTAGTGTCAAAATGAAGGGGGCACTTGTGAGATTTCCCAAAAGGGATTTTTTTGGTGCATGTGCATGTTACAGTTTCAGAGTTAAACAAGATGGAAAACAGCAAAATAACCCCAAAAACATTTCCGCCTAAAAAAAAAACAATATTTGAAATAATATCCCTTTAGATGAAGGCAGTTGCAGCTCAAACACTATTTTAAATCACAGCCACACACGTCAACATTTACCTGCACCAAATATAATTCTTCTAATGTGAAACAAACCAAAACTTTTAAGATTTTATTATGGAATGGTCAGGTGGAGTCTCCATTATAAACAATAGGGCAGAATTTGGCATCATCTGTTTTTGTTTGCTTGCTGTTTAGTCTGTGTTTGAAGTAAATGCTTAGATGTGCTTGTAGCTGACTCTCAGCTGATCAATTTGATGTGCTGCTTTGCCATATTAGGCTTGGGGTGTGTATCATGCTGCTTGTTTGTGACATGTGGAGAGGCCCTCAATTGGGTGCCTCTCGGGCTTATAAATATAGGCTAATGTTTGTCTATTGGTAAGTTTATAAATAAATGTAAATACAATCCATGTCTTCATGTGTTTACATACAATTGAATTTGCTTTTAAGGCTAGCTACTTTGACTAAGTAGATATTAACAAAGTTTACTTAAAATCCCCAATAAATCTGCCTCTGATGGATTTAGATCTGCTTAACAATTTCTTGTTTATTAATTAGTTCTTATTAGATTTGGTCCACAGTCCTTGTCCGCTGCAGCAGAGACAAAGACAGTCTACCAAAGTTTATGAGGTTTTGAGGTGTTTTCGGACAAGGCAGTTCCGGAGTAAAGAACGCATTTTTCTTACGTTGTTGTGTTCATGTGTTTTTAACTGGGAATGTTAGCGTTGATATCAATCAATGATCACTGAGTAAATCAGTTGAGTAGTGAGTCAGGTTAATGGCTTGATACTGTTTATGACTGACTTATTGTGCCTGGTTTGACAGAGACTCCACTTTGTAATCTTGAGTTGCCGGGCAGGCTACTATGTCATAAGAACACATTCTTATGTACTGCATGTTACATCATGCACATACTGTATACATTACAGCCAGGATATTTATTGAATATTTATGAAAACATTTATTGCGTTTACAGCTTGAAAAGTCACATAGTGACAACAATGGCTAAAATGTAACTTGTACTTTAAGTAATTTTTACTTTTACTTGAGTACTTTTGAACACTAAAACTTTAACTTATAATTGGGTATTATTTTGGCCGTGTAACTGTACTTTTAAATGAGTACAAATTTTCACTTCCTAGATTTTTTTACATCTCACTTATAAATATTTCTCTAACTCTACAAAACTATAGGACTTGGAAGAAACCCAAGCTGTGTTATAATAATTTATATTATTGTTGGAAATAATACATTTCCAATGGTTAATAATTACTGGTTGCTCCTAGTACTCTTCAGGTCATGTTAGTCTTGATCATGTCATGTCCTTCGTGCTAATCCAAACACGCATAAGACATAACTAGACGTAGACATAACTTGCCACAGAATGAATCCTGCACATGTGCAGGATTCATTTAACCAGGAAAGTCCCACTGAGATTACAAATCTCTTTTGCGCGGGGTCCTGGCCCCCCAATGTGTGTATTGGGAGGGAGAAGGCACAGTGGGTTAAGTGTCTTGATGTTATGATGTTTCGGGATGTTTCGAGCGGGGATCGAACCGCCCACCCGCCGGTCGAAGGCCGTGAACCTATGTGAACTTGTCATGAGGAGTGTGTGAAAGATACGCCTCCTACAGTCTTTAATGCATGATATAAAATCTCATGTATAGGGCTGTGACGGTATGGGATTTTTTCTTACCGCGGTGATGAAGCAACAAGAACCGCGATTTGGCGGTTAACCGACCCCCCACTGCGAGTCTTGCGAGTCGAGTATGTGAGCGGAGTGGAGCGGCGGCAATTTCCCCTCCACGCTCTATGCATTCAAGAATCACTCCGCTCCAGCTCCAGCTCTGGGTTTACCATCTCCCGCTCCCTGCTTCACTCCTCGCACACTGATATCAGAAACACTGCTCCATCTTCGCTCCGAGGAAATTTGCGTCTAACTGCAAAAGTAGTGATCCATCTGTATCAAGCTGGTTGTTTACCGTGTGAGTTTTGAACACTGCACTATGCTTATTTAAATCTTTTCGTCTCTACACATATTAGGCTACATATTTCTCATGTCTGTAAGGCAAACCTGCTGAGTTTCAGTTTATTTGAGACGTGCTCCAGTTCATGAGCAATGAAAGCGATCGCTTCCGCGACCTCATAGTCTACTTATTTGGTTTTTATTTATTAAATACATGCAATTGGCCGAAGAAACCTTTATTAAAATTAAGAGACAATTTGTACAAAACGAAAGAAAGTCTTTTTACAAAACAAAACTTAATATTAAACTAAATATAACGCCCCCAAAAATCATGTGCGGTGATGACCTCACACCGCGGTAGGCATCTCATTATTGCGGTGATGCGGTTATCGTCACACCCCTACTACTTTTCCAAGCAAACTTCTTCCTGTACCATTGCCTACATGTTTGTGCTTTGCTCCATTCTTGCAAGAATTAAACCTGACCATTCATTTTTAAATTGTACACTGTCTCTGTGGTCTCTCTGGATAATATGGACAAAGAATTCTTAGAACAAGCTGTCACAGACTTTTTTAGTTTATGTAAATATTGCAATATAAATAAAAATTCAATACAATGATGCTTTTTCTTTTCTTCTTTATTTGATGTAATAATTTTGTTAATTGTTTATCTCTTTTGTATCTTTTGTATTAGGTGGTTTTCATAGTTTAGATATTTTAGATGTTTAGATGTTTTTTAGGCTCATTAGAGTATATGAGTAACCTGAGTAGGCTCGCTCGCTCTCTCTCGCTTCCGCATCAGCTGTTCCGGCGACAACGCTGGTGAGCGCCGCCGGCTTGCTCTATAGTTCTTGTTAGCCTAGCCTTGTTTTTGTTTGGCCTGATGGGACCGGCTGTCTGATTTCTCATTCTTTTTTTTGTTCAGGTTAGTAATGGGGGTTTGTGTTGTGTAGGGTGGTAGAGGAGTTGGCACCGGCTTCTACAACCCTGTACAGGGTTGGCCCGGGGTCGCTTCTTCCTTTATGTTCTGTTTGTCCGGCTTACCATGTCCACCTTTTCTTTTGATACTTTTCAGTCTTTTTTGGGCACGGGAGGGTTTTGGAGTTTTTTTTTTTTAAATAACTCTAAAGAGTTAAACATCAAGATAAAAGCTTAACAGTCTAAAAATAAATGAATAAAAACAATTTTTGAAATTAACTGTTTTGCCTCCTGTGTCCTCTTTTAAATATGTTCAACTCTTTTGAGCCGTAACAATTACATTGTTTGTTTGAGTGTAATGAGTGCTAATCCTTGAACCTGAGCACACATGAGGTGAGAGCCAGCTCTTGGACCAGCAGTAGCAGCAGTGTGTGATAATGACTCCCTTGTCCTTGTGTCCTCTGTTGTTGTTACATGTTGCTCATTAAAGCTGCTTAGCGTGTGGCGGGTCACAGCTGTAGGCATGTGGCCTAACTCTCCGTTGTGTGACACATGCGCTTGGCTGGTGCCAGATGACTCCTCGCTGACAGCTGGATGTGGGCCGCTCAATCCTCTCGGGTTCACCTGTCAACCTCAGTGGCTCTGCGTTTCCTAAAGTAACACTGACACTTGCATTGTTCCTCCCATCCTCCTCCTCTACCATTCATTCTCTGCTCTCAGTGATGTCACTCACTACAGCTCACATGCGCTGTGTGTTAAAATATTTGATTTGATTTGATTTGATTCAATTTATTGTCATTACAACTGTGAAAGCACACTGCAACGAAAAGCTTATTTAGTGGTGCAACATATTACATTTATACATAGATAACACACAAGGTTGCAAGGCCACACCAGTACGCTATTACAGCGCGCCGATGATCCTCCGGAAAATGAAATAAGGCATTGTACAAACATAGCAAACATCACATGTACAGACATAACAGACAGGTAGTTATAACAACAGTAGCAGTTACAACATAAACAACAGTAGCAGTTTCAACAAAACAAGTAATAGTACAGGGTCAGACTGATGTAAAAGTGGCAGACTGTTGGTTTGGGCTGGTGTTAGGATAGGAGTCCAAGGCCTCTGTGAGGCGATGAATAGGCCGTCTGTTGGAGTGAGAATCAGTGGCCTTGGCTGGGAACGGAGAGTCTCAAGCGGATAAGATAAGACCCAGCTGCCGGCTAGGCTTCCAAGAGGGAGGGGGGGCACAGCAAAAATTTGTAATTTATATATTTGATCCTCGGTAATTTGTCCGGGTCGTGATCAATCAGTTCTGGTCCTCAGCAACAGTTTCGTGAGTCCATGTCGTGGAGTAACCTTGATGTATCCCTGTCCACAGTCCGTGCTGAGAGATCTCGGGTCAGCTCCTCGGATTGCGCGTCTCTTAGATGTAGCCCTTTTCACTCTTGATGTAACCCTGTCAAACTTTCACCCACGTCATGGAAGCACTTTTTTAATTTCAGTAGACAGCGGCTGGGTGGATTTGAAGGCAGCTGTCTTGCAAATTTCCGATAGTTGAAGGCATTCCCCAGACCAATAAGGAGGAATCCAGCTATCATGAATCCAAACATATAAATATCCTTCTTTTGTGAAAAAAATAGTGTCAATAGTGCTCAGAAACCAGGTGATTAAATCCATATCGGTTCTTAGGGGTCCAGCAGGCAGTAAAGTCCAAGAAATAACAGAGAAAAATGACGAAAAATGACTAAAAATGACGACACGAGACAAGAGAATAGCAGAGAGCAGAGGGAGCAGATGGAAAACACGTCCGCCTTGTCTGAAGGACAGAGTAGAAAATATGGTTCCGAGACTTTCCATAAAAGGATCCAATGTGTCCTAAACCTGTGTCTGTTCAACTAAAGACAAAGTTCCTTTACCTCAAGGGTGGGCAATTATTTTAACCTAAGGGCCACATTAGAACATGGGCCTCTTGTGGAGGGCTAAGTCAACATGGAGAACTCACTTATGCTTAATAAAAACACATTTATTTTGCCTAGTGTAAAGTTTAGACAATAGGCAAAATAATTATGTGCAATAAACACTGTATATTCCACACCACAGTCACATCTTTATCCTCCTCAGTTTTAGAGCCACTCTAAAACCAGCTGTGAGTGGAGATGATTGTTTGGAGCATGTTGTAGTGGAATCAGGTGATCACTGCAGAATAGAGCGGTCGTCTTTCGACCGGCGGGTGGGCGGTTCGATCCCCACTCGAAACATCATAACATCCCGCTCTCCCCCACATACTGTCGTTGTGTCCTTGGGCAAGACACTTAACCTACATTGCCTCCAGTGATGTTCTGTAACACTGGTAAATAGCTTATTGTATGTAAAGCGCTTTGAGTGCCTACTACAGTAGGTGGAAAAGCACTATATAAAAATAAACATTATTATTTTTATTATTATTATTATTATTAACCCAACGGGCCTTAGTTTGCCCACCACAGCTTTACCTACATGTAAATGAACTGCATTAGTCAGCTGTTGAAACTTTTATTCTGATTGCATAATAGATTGTGATGTAACTGACTGATGACAGCCAATCCTTTCAAATGCATAGTATAAATGTGAATACTAGCAGCTCCAGGAAAGGGTCAGGATAATGATCTACAGCAAAGACTCAGACCAGAGTCTCAGGGACTCAGATCAGTCACTATTCATGACTTAAAACATTACTTTACCTACCTCTTGTTCTTCTTGTCACCTTCTTTCAAACACCTCCACACAACACACTAAGTGTTCTACCTCTGAAATTATCAATGCTCATCTGAGGTGCTAATGCTAATGAAGTGTTCTCTTAGTGGTGACAGTAAAGGTGATGACTAGCCCGAGTGAACGACTGTCCGGCAGAAAGCCCCGTCTACAGATGGGCCTGGAAAGATTTAGAGATGGGCAGAGGGGTTCTTTAAATGAGTGAGTGCTGGAAATGTGGAGCCTCATTTCCACAGCGGGCCATTTGGACCAGGACAGCGGCTAGGTGAACACCGAGGTCCTGTCCATTTGGAAGAGTGACAGCTCGATCAGAGACGTCTTAATTACATCTGCTTGTCTCATTGATCAGTTGAAGCACTATTGTTAAATGTTATGTCTCTGTCTATCAATGCTCCACTACATTCCTCTTAATCATTTGGCTCACCTTCAAGGAAACTTTCACAACTGAATACATGAGAGAATATATCCACAAAGATTGTACTCAGGCTCAGATAATCTCGTAAATGTCTGATTATGAGGAGCATTGCATATTATTGTAATATTAATTATTGTAATTAATGTATATGCTTGCGAGATGCACTGGCCCATCTCCTGTCATCTGGATCACAGAATATATTTGTATCTATTGTTTATGTTGTTCAAACAAGCCATTTTATTCATATAGCAACAACAGACAAACAATAAAATCTTTAAAATCAATTCTAAATTTGACTGGGAGCCAGTCAATTTGAGCTAAAACCGGTTTTATTTTTGTGGAAGTTGCGGTTGTCCAGTCGACTGGTAATTAAAGCATGACATGTTTTTTGTAGGATAAAATCGTAATTAGTTTTGCAATGGCTCCGAGTTGGAAAAAGCGGCCCTATACAATACTACAGATCTGTTTAAAGTGGAGTCCATAAAAAACACTAAGATTTATTACTGGACAGAGAGCTCCTGTCAATCCATTAGCATTGGACCAAATAGGATCCTTTTGTCTTGTTGTCATTTAACTGGAGAAAGTTGTTGGACATCCAGAATTCCAGGTCAGCAAGGCAATTTTGCAGAGTGGCCAGGGAACTATCATTTGGAGAGACTGATGTATAAAACTATTAACCATTTAATTAGAACTACTATAAACAATTGAGAATACTTCCATCAGGATTGAACATAGCAACAAGGCCCTCTCTAGAGGCTGGACGTTCAATCTGGAGGCATTTGAATGTCTCCCTCGTGGCGTCCTCTGGGGGTTACTGTTACTGAGGTCTGGGGCCCAAGATCTCGGGAAAAGCAAATTGAGCTTCCTCCACAAGTTGAGCCACTGCTCCTCCATCCTCCACATCTTTGAGTCTGGCCCTGGATAAAAGGATCAATGCTCAATACAACACATTTAATTTTTATGACATTAAATTAAGTAATTCATAGAAACAAGCATTATAACAGTTTTCCACAATGTCATTTTACATATTACAAAATCCCCTACAATGTTGCATAATGCATAGTGTCTGTGAAGGTTCTCAGTCATCCAGGACATCTTGAAAAAAAGGTTAAAGTAAAAGCATCTGGACTCAGTTTTCAAGGTGAAGACGTTTCGTCTCTAAACAAACTGAGTCCAGATGCTGTACTCCTAAACTTAAGTTTCAATAATCTTTTCTTAAGGTCCAAGTTAGGCTCTAGAACTGTCCCCGGTTGCAGCACATTCTGAAAGATATGTCAGACTGACAAATGTGAAATGTGTGTTGAGAGCCTGAGTAGAGTGGATGCCACTCTCTGACCTCCCCAGGCAATGAAATGGCCAGCCTTGCTCCCAGTGCACAGGGCCACTCCAGCACGTCACCCTCACTGTTCTGTGAAGGCTCCCTGATGGATCTTCAAGTCCCTCTAGGTTTATTAAGGTCACTATTGTGACCTCAGTAACTAACTGTCTCCATCTCTGTTTGAATAAAACATACATACATTTACTGTGTGATTAAATAAAACACGAATATATCTATTTACATCCACCAATTCATTATCTTACCACTCACTAACACTAAATCACTCATATTACTATAACCTACTGATTAAGCATTTCACATTAAAATAAATGACTTATCAAATGAATTATCATCAACTTTGTTTGTTCACTGAAACCACTGACACTTAAGAGTGGATTTACATTGTCTCAGCTCCCTCTAATAATAATTGTTGCAACAGTAGTTTTGTGAAAGAGCCTGCTGTAACATTTATTCACCAGCGTGACATAATTAACCACATGTAGACCATTAGTGCTGCCCTGAGTGGAGACTAAGGGGTTAGAGACACAGTCTGTATTTAACCATTGTTATACTGTGTATCACCAGCAGTTAACAACTGACAGCACCTTTACGGTTTGTGCTCTCAAATGCCATATTCCAAAAATTGTGTTTTTGTAGAGTTAAAACATCTCGGGTTACTTGACTGTAACCCTGGTCCCTTAAAAAAGCGGGAACGAGATGCTGCATAGCAATACGCTATGGGGAACATTCTTTGTGTGACCGGTTGTGAAGCAAGTGTGTCAAACAACCAAGAATTGGCTTATATAACCTCTGTCGGTGACTCAGCTCATCAGCGGCAGCTGTCTGATTGAGCGCACCTGAACAGAGGGTATAAGAACACATGACGCGGAAGCGTCTTCAGGTCAACTTTGTCTGAAGAACACCCGGACACGCCCATTGCAGTGCAGCATCTTGTTCCTGCTTTTTAAGGGAACAGGGTTACAGTCAAGTAACCCGAGACGTTCCCTATCAAAAGCTACACTCGATGCTGCATAGCCTTACGCTATGGGGAACGAGAATACCAACGCTGCCGCACTGTAAGTGTCTGGACCCCCCGGGTTGTGAAGTGTGCACAAACACAAACGAGATCTCAAACACAATTTTGGGATGAGGACATGCGAGCCCAGAGTAGCATGAACATCCAAACTATAGAATATGATGATTGTGTGCAGGGAGGACCAGCCTGCCGCATCACAAAGTCGCTGTAGAGGGGCAACTTTTGCTAGAGCTGTTGAAGCTGCAAAACCCCTAGTGGAATGAGCCCTTACACTTATGGGCGACGTTTGACTGCGCGCCTCATAGGCCAGGGCAATGGCATCCGTCACCCAACATGATATAGTTTGCCTGTTGGCTGCAGCCCTTAGCTTGCAGCCCCTGTAGCATACGAACAGCTGTTCAACTTACGCCACTGGCTAATGCGGTGGACATAAGTCTGGAGGGCACGTACTGGACACAGTAAGTGAAATCTCTCCTGCTCCGGTGTTGTAAATGGCAGAGGACAGAAGGCTTTAAGTATGACCGGAGTTAGGCTTGAGAATGGAACCTTTGGAAGATAATTAGGGTGAGGGTACAAAATGGTCTTGACCAGCTCAGGCAAAGTCTAGGCAGGATGGCGAAACTGACAGAGCCTGCACATCCCCAGGTAAAGGCTGCCAAAAAAAAAACATCTTTAGAGTCAGAAGCCTGACAGATGTTGACTCTAGCGGTTCAGAAGGAGTGCTTACTAAGCCCTCAAGCACTATAGCTAGTTCCCAGGAAGGAACTGTAGCTCTAGTGGGCGGCCTCAACTGCTTGGACCCTCGAATGAAGCGGGCAGCTAGAGGGTGTCTCCCTATCGAGACCCCGTCAATCAGGGCGTGGCAGGCTAAAATGGTGGCCACAAAGACCTTGAGTGTGCTAGGATTAGTGCCCGTGGACAGTTTGTCCTGCAGACACTTCAACATGGAAACAATCTGGCAGTGAACTGGGTATGCATTGTGTGTAGCACACCAGGCTTCAAAGACACACCAGTACACTTTGTCCTGAGCCCAAAGCAGAACCTGCTGCACTAGCTTGTTCAAGCGGCACGAACACAGTCCGCCCTGGCGATTTATGTAAGAAACCACCGCCGTGCTGTCTACTTGCACTAGTACATGGTAGCCCCTTAGCTGCTGGAGGAAGTATTTCGGGCCAGAAATACAGCCTTCATCTCGAGGAAATTGATGTGCCATGTGAGAAGATGGCTTCTCCATATCCCTTGGGTTGGATGGCCATCTAAGACCGCACTGTCGTTAGCATCATGCGACGACAACATGGACCTAGAGTGGGACCCAAAGTGAGAAACTTGGGTCTGAATTACATAGATAGGGTACGAAGCTCTTGGCGCGTAACCCATATTTGCTTCAGGGGGTTGGCCCTTGGATGAAACCCCCTGGCTCTGAGCCACAGCTGAAACGGTCTCATGTGCAGAAGGCCCAAAGGTATCACCATGGATGCAGATGCCATGAGACTCAATATTCTTTGAAAAGAAGTGCACAGTCACTTCCTGGCCTAGCCTGATAGCCTTCAGGGTAATTAGAATGGACTCAACACGTGCAGGAGACAGCTGTGCGGGCATCTCGGTTGAGTCCCAAACAACCCCTAGATATGTTGTACTCTAGGTGGAAGAAATAACACTCTACTTGGCGTTGATTCTCAACCCTAGAGATTTGAGATGAGCTAGGACGACATCCCGATGTCGAAGCCCTAGCTCCTGAGAGACCTGCAAATCCCGTGTCAATACATGCGCTCGTCCCGGTTTCACGGATGTGGAGACCACGTCGTTATAACGCAAAGAACGATAGGCAAACTGAATTCTGTAGCCTTTCCCCACGGTCCTTATTACCCATGGAGAGATATTTGCATATTCCATGCTGCCAGTTTCTCTGAAAGGGTCACCAGTTTTTTGGGGGGTGGGGGTGGCGGGGTTAGACATCTGCTGTTCTGAACCAAGGCAGGAGATGGCCAGACACTTAACATTGCGCTGGAGACCGCTACTCCCCAAAACGCCAGTGGCGGCGAAAAAAAATTCAGGACCTCCCCTTCCTGGCGGTATTTTAGATGAAATTGCGCAGGTCCGGCCTCTTTGCAGCAGCGCAAGAATCCGCCCCTAGTCTTTATGGTGTGGGCACAATTTGCCACACTCTCCTACTGGGCCACCTGACAGACCTGTTGTTTTTTTTTTTTCTTTTGAGTGTTTAGGGGACCCTGCTCCTGCGGCCACTCAATATTCAGCAGCACCACTGCTCTTGTACACAGAAGCCAGGGATGAGGCGTCATCGACATGCTTGCGGGAAGCGCCGAAGCGCGTGCGCGCCTGAGCACAGAGCTGATGTTCGCCTCATATAGAGAGAGCGCCTCAACCAGATCAACAGGCGAACCCCTATGCATGCAAAACAAAACTCATGGTGATCATCATCAGAAATGCTCCACTGGCACGGAGGAACACATATCCTCCTGATCTCAGCCATGGTTTTTATGCGCTTATATATAAGTGCAAACGAAATACTATTGCACTTTTTTCTTCTTTCAAAAAAAAAGTATGCAGTACACGAATATTGAATTCATTATTAAATTTGGTGTATAATGCGATTAATCGTGAACAATCACAGAAAATTGTGCGATTAATCACGATTAAACGTTTTAATCGTTGCCCAGCACTAATATATAATATACACATGGCTCATGTTACAATTTAGTAGAAACTAAAGAGCGCTCTAGAATCTTTGGTAGCAACATTGTTACTAGTATTGGGCTGAGAACTGGCTCCTACTTGGAATTGTTGTAAAAAATTACATTATTTTCCTTCTTTTCGTTTCTTTATTGGAATCTGATTATAAAGTTAATTCTTGTCAATTTGTGTTAATAATATGTAATGTATGTACATACCGTATATTAATGGTAGGCCTACAGTGGCTAATATACTTTACTTTAATATATTTTTTGTTTTTTTATTCTTTTTGTTAGGGGGGCCAAAAATAAAATTGTTGCTGCATACCCCTCTTGCAGAGTATTCTGAGTAGTTGCTCCCGTGGTGGTGGGTCGTGAGGGCCAGCAAGGCTTTCTCTGCTGACCCAAACAATATTAGAATCACTGACAGATGTTATATATTTTTTCCATTAATTTGTATTAAATTATTCCCACTCATCTATTCTCTTCAGTTCATTGCTTTTTTCTTGGTTGCGCAGTGTATGTTTATGCTAGAGCTTTTATCCAATCAGAATTCAGCGTTGTGTTGCCAGGATGAATGAAATCTATCTTGAAGCCTTCAAAATCAACAGTGCAGGCCCCTTTAGCTTCTCGCTAGAAGGTGTACAATAACGTCAACATTTTAACGTTTTTTGATTGGTTGGACAGAGAGTGTAGCCTACTAGACAGAGCAAGCAACATACACATGCTAAATTAATTTTATAGAGCGGACATTCTCAGCCGTAAAGCAAATGACAACTTATGCCAGAAAAACAAAACAGACTGGACTTTCAGCATTATCCGTAGTGATAGAAAAGGATTTATTGTTGGAACTGAAATTCAAAGATGAACTGTGCAACTGAGTAAGTTCTTGACAAAAGAAAAGAGGATGGATGTTGTGTTAAAAAAAATGATCAAATGTTGGTGGTGAGTCAATGAATTTTATTAAATTTCTTTTGTATTTTGTAATTTTATTGGCCCAATATTGATGCTCCTTCTTCATGCAATATGTGCTCTGTGATGCAGCTGTGTCTGAGACTAGTTGAATTGTGTTAATGGTCCGTGTACGTAGTGGATTTTTGTTTTGATGTGAGAAAACCAAAATCGGAAACATCTTTTTTCTATTTTGTAAGAATTAAAATTACAACTGAATATTTTAATATTATGATATGTAGCTATGTTTGCCTCGTGGCTACACCGACCCAAGATATCACACACGTGTCTGTGGCTTCAGTGCTACAAACCCGCGGTGCACTTCACGACGGCCACAGTTTATCTAGCATTTCACTTTGAGGATCATCCGGGTAATTGGGTCTGCTCTTTGCTGTGGATTAGATGGGGACAGGTGATTGTGCCCTGCTTGGTGTCAGCGGTGGACAGGTGTGGAGGAGTGCTAAAGAAAATCCAGTGTAAACCTGCTGCAGGTCAGCCACAGGACTTTGATGCTTGACATTACTAGCCTACATGAGCTGCCGTTAACCGTTATGCTTCCTGTAATCTGACTTTGTACCAAAATATTCTCTCTAATGGCTCCATTAGGTCAACATTAGGGGTGGAAATCTTTAGGCATCTCTCAATTTTAATCAATTTTGAGGAAAAGTTAAATATACACACGTGGACAACGTTGGTACCCTTCGGTCAATGAAAGAAAAACTCACAATGGTCACAGAAAAAACTTTATTCTGACAAAAGTAATAATAAATAAAATTTCGACTTTTTGTGCATGTTCACTGGGTCAAATTTAGGATCATTTGGTCACAAAAATAAAAAAAAAAAAAAAAAAAAAAAAAAAAATCCGAGCAAAAACAATAGGCCCTCCCGGCCATCACCGGCTCGGGCCTAATAAAATTTCTATGAATGTTAACCAATGAAAGTCAGACATTGCTTTTCAACCATGCTTCAACGGAATTATTTTAAAAAATAAACTCATGGAACAGGCCTAGACAAAATTGTTGGTACCCCTAGAGAAGACTGTAAATAATGTGACCAAATGGACATGTTAATTCAAGTGTGTACACACCTGTGTAATTAGCATCACAGGTGTGTACAATCTTGAAATCAGTCAGTGGGCCTATTTATAGGGCTTCAGGTAGTCACTGTGTTGTCTGGTGACATGGTGTGTACCACACTTAACATGGACCAGAGGAAGAGAAGGAAAGAGTTGTCGCAGGAGAATAGAAAGAAAATTATAGACAAGCATGATAAAGGTAAAGGCTATAAGACCATCTCCAAGCAGCTAGATGTTCCTGTGAATACAGTTGCACATATTATTCAGAAATGATTTGAAAAACCTACCTCACCAGTCACTCCCCCCGACCCCATTTTAACACCACCCTTCTGTATTCAGGAGAATGAGGTGAGAACTACATTTAAGAGGCTTAAGATCAGGAAGGCAGCAGGGCCAGATGGGATCAGCCCTGCTTTGCTTAGCCATTGTGCAGCTCAATTGGCGCCTGTTTTCTCCTATATTTTTAACATCTCATTAAGCCAATGTATTGTCCCACAATGCTTTAAATGCTCCACCATTATTCCTGTGCCAAAGTCCTCAAAGAAGATCACCTGCCTCAATGACCAGTTGCCCTAACATCTGTGGTAATGAAAACATTTGAACGGATTATTCTAGCATACCTGAAATCCTGCACCTCCTTGAAGATGGACCCATATCAATTTGCCTACCAAGCCAATCGGTCCGTTGAGGATGCAATCTGCATAGCACTCCATCATACCTTGCAACATCTGGAATCACCAAACACCTATGCATCCTGTTCATAGACTTTAGTTCTGCTTTTAACACTATCAACTCATTTAAACTCTTTACCATACTTTTGGATATGAACATTGACCCAGCCATATGCCACTGGATAAGGAGCTTCCTGTGGAATAGATCACAGAGGGTGAAAGTTAACAACATAACCTCAGACCCTCTCACCCTCAGTACAGGAGCTCCTCAGGGCTGTGTTCTATCCCCTTGGCTTTTTCCATCTACACATCATATTTTAGATCCATGGACACTTCAGTGAAAATAATAAAGTATGCAGACGACACAACCATTGTAGGCCTCATCACAGACAATGATGAAACACAGTACCGCATGGTGGTGGATCAAGCTGTAAACTGGTGTTCAAACAATGACCTCCAGCTCAACACAGCCAAAACACAGGAACTTATTGTTGATTTCAGACGCAGGCCATTTCCAAAAACACCAGTACAGATAAATGGCAAATCAATCACCATCACTGACTCCTTTAAATTTTTAGGAACACACATCAGCAATAACCTGAAGTGGACAATTAATGCTAAACAAATCATTGCAAAAGCTCAACAAAGACTTTACTTCCTTAGACAGCTTAAAAAATACCGGATCAGACATCAGCTCCTTGTTCTGTTCTATTCCGCTATCATTGAGTCCATCATTACATCATCAATAACAGTATGGTATGGTAGCACAGACAGCCAAACAAGGAAAAAACTACAGCAGATTGTCAATAAAGCATCCAAGATAATAGGAAAACCACTGCCTTCAGTCGATTCCCTCTATAAATGTCGGACTTTAAAGCGGGCTAAGAAAATCATCTCTGACCCCCTACATCCAGCGAACCACCTTTTTCAGCTTCTTCCCTCACATAGGCGCTACAGGTCACTCTCTGCCAAGACCAAACGCCTCATGGACAGCTTTTTCCCCACAGCTATCAGGACTCTGAACTACTCTCTTATAGTCTAGTCTTTTCTCTTATATACTATGCATGGTCATGTAACCACTGTATCTTGTATTGCTACATGTTTGTGACGTATATTGTCTATTTGTTGTTTGTAAGTGTATGATGATGCAGAGCTTGAACATACTGTACCGAAAACAAATTCCACCGGCATTGTCGTGTGGCTAAATAAACAATCTATCTATCTATCTATCTATCTATCTATCTATCTATCTATCTATGTAAGATCCAAGGGACTGTAACCAACCTCCCTGGACGTGGCAGGAGGAAAATTGATGACAAATCAAAGAGACGGATAATCCGAATGGTAACAAAAGATCTAAAGAGATCCAAGGTGAACTCCAAGCTCAAGGAACATCAGTGTCAGATCGCAGCATCCGTCGTTGTTTGAGCCAAAGTGGACTACATGGGAGACGACCAAGGAGGACACCATTGTTGAAAACAAATCATAAAAAAGCTAGACTGGAATATGCCAAACTACATGTTGACAAGCCACAAAGCTTCTGGGAGAATGTCCTATGGACAGATGAGACAAAAATGGAACTTTTTGCCAAGGCACATCAGCTCTATGTTCACAGACGGAAAAATGAAGCATATCAAGAAAAGAACACTGTCCCTACTGTCAAACATGGAGGAGGCTCTGTTATGTTCTGGGGCTGCTTTGCTGCATCTGGCACAGGGCGTCTTGAATCTGTGCAAGGTACAATGAAATCTGAAGACTATCAAGGGATTCTAGAGAGAAATGTGCTGGCCAGTGTCAGACAGCTTGGTCTCAGTCGCAGGTCATGGGTCTTGCAACAGGACAATGACCCAAAACACAGCTAAAAACACCCAAGAATGGATAGGAGGAAAACATTGGACTATTCTAAAGTGGCCTTCTATGAGCCCTGACCTCAATCCTATTGAGCATCTTTGGAAGGAACTGAAACATGCCGTCTGGAAAAGACACCCTTCAAACCGGAAACAACTGGAGCAGTTTGCTCATGAGGAGTGGGCCAAAATACCTGCTGAGAGGTGCAGAAGTCTCATTGACAGTTACAGGAATCGTCTGATTGCAGTGATAGCCTCAACTTAATATTTTGTACAACAAAATATTAAGTTAGGGGTACCAACAATTTTGTCTAGGCCTGTTCCATGAGTTTATTTATTTTTTTAATAATTCTGTTGAAGCATGGTTGAAAAGCAATGTCTGACTTTCATTGGTTAATATTCATAGAATTTTTATTAGGCCCGAGCCGGTGATGGCCGGGAGGGCCTATTGTTTTTGCTCGGATTTTTTTTTTTTTTTTTTTTTATCTTTCTTGTCGACCTATGATCCTAAATTTGACCCAGTGCACATGCACGAAAAGTCATTTTTATTGGTCCCAGACTTCAAGCTCGGCGAAAAATTTATGTATTTGAAGTCGCCGAAAAAAAATTACGAAAAATGACTCAGTGGCGACCCCTACAAAATCAAAATACATTGGGCCTATGGAAAGTGAAAGTAACTTTTTTCCGACGTAGAAAAATGAAACTTGGTACACACATCCAGCATGGGCTTATGAACAAAAAAGCCAATGGGGACCACACCCTATCACACACGGGAAGGCGGCCATTTTGAAGTGAAAATTTGGTCCGACTTAGAATACACCTCTTTTTTAAAAAACAACAAAAAATAGCTGCTTCATTCCACAGACACCAAACTTGGGCAAAATGAGCTAAACACATGTATGTAAAATAGACAAGTGTTTTTCTAGACTTTTTTGCTCGAGTTATATTTAGGCCCGAGCCGGTGATGACCGGGAGGGCCTATTGTTTTTGCTCGGATTTTTTTTTTTTTTTCCGACCCAATGATCCTAAATTTGACCCAGTGAACATGCACGAAAAGTCATTTTATTGGTCCCAGACTTCAAGCTCGGCGAAAAATTTATGTATTTGAAGTCACAAAAAAATACGAGAAATGACTCAGTGGCGACCCCTACAAAATCAAAATACATTGGGCCTATGGAAAGTGAAAGTAACTTTTTTCCAACGTAGAAAAATGAAACTTGGTATATCCATAGGACACCTCAGGGCAAACAGAAAAGTTAATGACAGTCACACCTAAACTTAACAGGAAGTCCGCCATGTGGGGTGAAAGCAGCGGCCACTAAAATCGCACCTTGCAGAAAGATGCAAATCATTGTGTTTTAATCTAAATGGCCCCAAATTTGGTGAGTATCATCTAGACACATGTGCCAACCAAAGTTGTGACTTTGTTTTGATATCTTATCGGGTATGGGTGTGGCAAGCCTGTAACGAGGTGGCCATTTTTGTGAAAATAAAGCGTCTCTTAACTCTCAAACGCCTTCTCGGATCGAGTTGGACCCAAAAAGGCGTTTGTGCACATTCATGACCTGAACAAAAAATATGTAAATAAAAGGGTTATCTTTAGAAATGGCTCTCCAGCACCCCTACAAACTTATAATGGACCCAAGAATTTAGTTTGTCATAGAGACATAAAATTTTGTACACACATCTCTTATGTCATGACGAGCATAAAAGCCAATGACAACCACCCCTATCTATAAATGTGTTGCCATAGCAACGTCCCAAAAATGTGAAAAAGTCAATGGGAAGTGAAATTTTTAGTTTGTTGTAGGCAAATAAAACTTGGTACACATCCACCATGGGCTTATGAACAAAAAGCCAATGGGGACCACACCCTATCACACACAGGAAGGCGGCCATTTTGAATTGAAAATGTGAACCGACTTAAAATACACCTCTTTTTAAAAGTACACAGAAAAAGCTGCTTCATTCCACAGACACCAAACTTGGGCAAAATGAGCTAAACACATGTATGTAAAAGAGACAAGTGTTTTTCTAGACTTTTTGCTCGAGTTATATTTTTATTATAATTCGGTATATATTTTTTTATTATAATTTTTCTGCAAAATGATCCTCAATTTAACCCAGTAAACGAACAACTAAAAGTCATTTTTATTGGTCCCAGACTTCAAGCCCGCCAAAAAATTTATGTATTTGAAGTCCCCGAAAAAAAAAATACGAAAAATGACTCAGTGGCGGCCCCTAGAAAAGTCAAAATACATTGGGCCTATGGAAAGTGAAAGTAACTTTTTTCCAACGTAGAAAAATGAAACTTGGTATATCCATAGGACACCTCAGGGCAAACAGAAAAGTCTATGACAGCCACACCCTAAACTAAACAGGAAGTCCGCCATGTGGGGTGAAACGCATGGCCACTAAAATCGCACCCCTTGCGCAAGAAGATGCAAATCATTGTGTTTTAATTTAAATGGCCCCAAATTTGGTGAGTATCATCTAGACACGTGTGTACCAAATTTGTGACTTTGTTGTTGATATCTTATCGGGTATGGGTGTGGCAAGCCTGTAACGAGGTGGCCATTTTTGGCCATTCAATAAAACGTCTCTTAACTCTCAAACGCCTTCTCGGATCGAGTTGGAACCAAAAAGGCGTTTGTGCACATTCATGACCTGAACACAAAGATATGTAAATAAAAGGGTTATCTTTAGAAATGGCTCTCCAGCGCCCCCTACAAACTTATAATGGGACCCAAGAATTTAGTTTGTCATAGAGACATGGAATTTGGTACACACATCTCCTATGTCATGAGGAGCATAAAAGCCAATGACAACCACCCCCTATCTATAAATGTGTTGCCATAGCAACGTCCCAAATATGTGGAAAAAGTCAATGGGAAGTGAAAATTTTAGTTCCATCCATCCATCCATCCATCTTCTACCGCTTATCCGGGGCCGGGTCGCGGGGGCAGCAGTCTAAGCAGAGACGCCCAGACTTCCCTCTCCCCAGACACTTCCTCTAGCTCTTCCGGGGGGATACCGAGGCGTTCCCAGGCCAGCCGAGAGACATAGTCCCTCCAGCGTGTCCTAGGTCTTCCCGGGGTCTCCTCCCGGTGGGACATGCCCAAACACCTCCCTAGGAGGCGTCCAGGAGGCATCGAAACAGATGCCCGAGCCACCTCAGCTGGCTCCTCTCGATGTGGAGGAGCAGCGGTTCTACTTTGAGCTCCTCCCGGTGACCGAGCTCCTCACCTTATCTCTAAGGAGCGCCCGCCACCCTGCGGAGGAAGCCCATTTCGGCCGCTTGTATCCGGGATCTTGTTCTTTCGGTCATGACCCAAAGCTCATGACCATAGGTGAGAGTAGGAACGTAGATTGACGGTAAATCGAGAGCTTTGCCTTACAGCTCAGCTCCTTCTTCACCACGACAGACCGGTACATCGACCGCATCACTGCAGAAGCTGCACCGATCCGTCTGTCAATCTCACGTTCCCTCCTTCCCTCACTCGTGAACAAGACCCCAAGATACTTGAACTCCTCCACTTGAGGCAGGATCTCTCCACCAACCTGAAGGGGACAAGCCACCCTTTTCCGACTGAGAACCATGGTCTCAGACTTGGAGGTGCTGATCCTCATCCCAGCCGCTTCACACTCGGCTGCAAACCGTCCCAGTGCACGCTGAAGGTCCTGGCTTGATGGAGCCAACAGGACAACATCATCTGCAAAAAGCAGAGGAGATCCTGTGGTCCCCAAACCAGACTCCCTCCGGCCCCTGGCTGCGCCTAGAAATCCTGTCCATGAAGATAATGAACAGGACCGGTGACAAAGGGCAGCCCTGCCGAGTCCAACATGCACTGGGAACAGGTCTGACTTACTGCCGGCAATGCGAACCAAGCTCCTGCTCGGTCGTACAGGGACCGGACAGCCCTTAGCAGAGGGCCCCGGACCCCATACTCCCAGAGCACCCCCACAGGGCGCCACGAGGACACAGTCGAATGCCTTCTCCAGATCCACAAAACACATGTGGACTGGTTGGGCAAACTCCATAAACCCTCCAGCACCCTGGAGAGGGTATAGAGCTGGTCCAGTGTTCCACGACCAGGGAAAACCGCATTGTTCCTCCTGAATCCGAGGTTCAACTATCGGTCGCATTCTCCTCTCCAGTACCCTGGCATAGACTTTCCCGGGAGGCTGAGTGTGATCCTCTGTAGTTGGAACACACCCTCCGGTCCCCTTCTTGAAAAGAGGACCACCACCCCGGTCTGCCAGTCCAGAGGTACTGTCCCCGACCGCCACGCGATGTTGCAGGCGTGTCAACCAAGACAGCCCTACAACATCCAGAGACTTGAGGTACTCAGGGCGTATCTCATCCACCCCCGGTGCCTTGCCACCGAGGAGCTTCCCAACTACCTCAGTGACTTCAGCCCGGGTGATGGACGAGTCCACCTCCGAGCCCTCGGCCTCTGCTTCCTCAGTGGAAGACGTGTCGGTGGGGTTGAGGAGATCCTCGAAGTATTCCTTCCACCGTCCAACAATATCCCCAGTTGAAGTCAGCAGGTTCCCACCTCTACTGTAAACAGTGTTGGCAGGGCACTGCTTCCCCCTCCTGAGGCGCCGGACGGTTTGCCAGAATTTCTTCGAGGCCGACCGATAGTCTTTCTCCATGGCCTCACCGAACTCCTCCCAGACCCGAGTTTTAGCCTCCACGACCACCCGGGCTGCAGTCCGCAAATTTTAGTTTGTCGTAGGCAAATGAAACTTGGTACACACATCCAGTATGGGCTTATGAACAAAAAAGCCAAAGGGGACCACACCTTATCACACACGGGAAGGCGGCCATTTTAAATTGAAGATGTGAACCGACTTAGAATACAACCTCTCTTTTAAAAAACAACAGAAAATAGCTGCTTCATTCTACAGACACCAAACTTGGGCAAAATGAGCTAAACACATGTGTGTAAAATAGACAGGCGTTTTTCTTGTCGTTTTTGCTCGAGGTATATTTTATTTTATTATAATTTGGTATATATTTTTTTATTATAATTTTTCTGAAAAATGATTTTCAATTTGACCCAGTAAACGTGCAACTAAAAGTCATTTTTATTGGTCCCAGACTTCAAGCCCGGCAAAAATGTATGTATTTGAAGTCCCTGAAAAAAAAATAGGAAAAATGACTCAGTGGCGACCCCTAGAAAAGTCAAAATAATTGGTTCTATGGAAAATGAAAGTAAATTTTTCCAATGTAGAAATACAAAACTTGGTACATCCATAGGACACCTTAGGGCAAACAGAAAAGTTTATTACAGCCATACCGTAAACTCAACAGAAAATCTATGTTGGGTGGAATACATGACCACCTAAATCGTACACTTTGTGCTAAAGGGTTTTCATCTAAACAGCTCCAAATTTGCTTTAAAGCACGACATGCAATCCTCCGAATATATGGTCTCAAGGGAGGCGAGGGCCTTTATCGCCGCTTGCGGCTTTAATTTTTATTTTATCTTTCTTGTCGACCTATGATCCTAAATTTGACCCAGTGAACATGAACGAAAAGTCATTTTTATTGGTCCCAGCCTTCAAGCCCGGCGAAAAATTTAAGTATTTGAAGTCCCCGAAAAAAAAAATACAAAAAATGACTCAGTGGCGGCCCCTAGAAAAGTCAAAATACATTGGGCCTATGGAAAGTGAAAGTAACTTTTTTCCAACGTAGAAAAATGAAACTTGGTACATCCATAGGACACCTCAGGGCAAACAGAAAAGTCAATGACAGTCACACCCTAAACTTAACAGGAAGTCCGCCATGTGGGGTGAAACGCGCGGCCACTAAAATCGCACCCCTTGCGCAGAAAGATGCAAATCATTGTGTTTTAATCTAAATGGCCCCAAATTTGGTGAGTATCATCTAGACACGTGTGCCAACCAAATTTGTGACTTTGTTGTTGATATCTTATCAGGTATGGGTGTGGCAAGCCTGTAACGAGGTGGCCATTTTTGTGAAAATAAAATGTCTCTTAACTCTCAAACGCCTTCTCGGATCGAGTCGGTCCAAAAAGGCATTTGTGCACATTCATGACCTGAACACAAAGATATGTAAATAAAAGGGTTATCTTTAGAAATGGCTCTCCAGCGCCCCTACAAACTTATAATGGGACCCAAGAATTTAGTTTGTCATAGAGACATGAAATTTGGTACACACATCTCTTAAGTCATGACGAGCATAAAAGCCAATGACAACCACCCCCTATCTATAAATGTGTTGCCATAGCAACGTCCCAAATATGTGGAAAAAGTCAATGGGAAGTGAAAATTTTAGTTTGTCGTAGGCAAATGAAACTTGGTACACACATCCAGTATGGGCTTATGAACAAAAAAGCCAATAGGGACCACACCCTATCACACACGGGAAGGCAGCCATTTTGAATTGAAAATGTGCTCCGACTTAGAATACACCTCTTTTTTTAAAAACAACAAAAAATAGCTGCTTCATTCCACAGACACCAAACTTGGGCAAAATGAGCTAAACACATGTATGTAAAATAGACAAGTGTTTTTCTAGACTTTTTTGCTCGAGTTATATTTTTTTTATTATAATTTGGTATATATTTTTTATAAAAATTTTTTTGCAAAATGATCCTAAATTTGACCCAGTAAACGTGGAACTAAAAGTCAATTTTATTGGTCCCGGACTTCAAGCCCGGCAAAAAATTTATGTATTTGAAGTCCCCGAAAAAAAAATACGAAAAATGACTCAGTGGCGACCCCTAGAAAAGTCAAAATACATTTTGAGACATGGGTGGAATGCGTGACCACCTAAATCTCACCCCTTGTGTCTAAAGGCTTTTCATCTAAACAGCTCCAAATTTGGTGAGTATCATCTAGACACGTGCCAAAAAAGTTATCAATTTGTTTTTTGATACATTTGTGGCTGTGGTCGTAATGAGTTTGTGAAGAGGCAGCCATTGGGAAATAAATGCCATTTCCCAATTACCAGGATCCTTCCTTTAGAGGAGGCCCCTCCAGACCCACGGCTAGAGTCTTAGAAAACTCCTCAGAATCCTTTGGAACTTGTAACCTTGTACTTTTAGACAAGTTATATTTACATTTTGCCTTTTTAAACAGGGGGGTGCAGCGATTCCTGAGTCATCTCAAATCTCCAGCCAGTACTTTTTTTTTCTCGCCTTAGCCAAAGCATAATCTATTATTTTCAAAGGTTCAGACAGCTCCCAGGAAAACCAGGGATTGTGGAGACCTTTAACTCTAAATTACAAGGTGGTGTAGCAGGCCCCAGCAGTAACACAGGCCCGGTTATTTGACATTACCGTGAAGTTTACGCTTTAAAGTACGAAATGCAATTCTCCGAGTGCATGTGTCCCCGCGGTCTCAAGGGAGGCGAGGGCCTTTATCGCCGCTTGCGGCTTTAATTTATTATTACTTTTGTCAGAATAAAGTTTTTTCTGTGACCATTGTGAGTTTTTCTTTCATTGTCCACGTGTGTACATATGAGGAACCGCCGGAGGACAAATTGGCAACTTATTTGGTCAATTTGCAACATGCTTGGGTATAAAAAGAGCCTCTCAGTGGCAGTGTCTCTCAGAAGTCAAGATGGACAGAGGATTCCCCCAAAGCTGCGGCAATAAATAGTGGAGCACTAGCAGAAAGGAGTTTCTCAGAGAAAAATTGCAAAGTGTTTGAAGTTATCATCATCTACCATGCATAATATCATCCAAAGATTCAGAAAATCTGAAACAATCTCTAGGATAAGGGACAAGGCCGGAAAACCATACTGGATGCCCGTAATCTTCGGGGCCCTTAGACAGCACTGCATCACATACAGGAATGCTACTGCAATGGAAATCACAACATGGGTTTAGGAATACGTCCAGAAAAAAATTGAAATTTGAAACTTCCACATCATTGCATTCTGTTTTTATTCACAATTTGTACAGTGTCCCAACTTTTTTGGAATTCGGTGTGTATAACATTCACTATAAGAACATCGTCCTTGTGTAAATGAATGATTGTTGGTTTCTTTATTTGAGAGTAGACCTCAGACATGTAGACATGTGGATAGACAGGAAACAGGGTGAGGGTGAGTGACATTAGAAACATGACCTGACCAATAATCAAACCTGTGATTGGTAGGCGCTCTACCAACTGAACTGCCGGCGCACAACCCAATTGCTGATTTTTATTATTTTTTATTTATTATAATTATTTATATTTACCCTTTAACACTATATGTGTTCAAATAAAATACACTTTTAACCCAGAACCTTTGATTTTAATATATGTGACATCAGCGTATGCATCTGACAGCGGGGAGCACTGTTCTTGACATAACACCGGCTTCAGTTATATGCGTTGCCAAATTATTAGAAGAAGTGAAGAAAGAGCTGAGCTGCAAGGCAAAGCTCTCAATTTATCAGACAATAAACGTTCCTACTCTCACCTATGGTCATGAGCGGATAGGGTAAGCAGCTCAGAGTAGAGCCTCTGCTCCACCACATCGAGGGAAGTCAGCTGAGGCTTCGTCATATGTTTTGTATGCCTTCTGGGTAACTTCATGGGGAGATGTTCCGGGCATGTCCTACCAAGAGGAGGACCAGGGGAAGACCTACAACACGCTGGAGGGACTATGTCTCTCGGCTGACCTGAGAAAGCCTCAGTATTCCCAAGAATGAGCTGGAGAAAGTGTCCGGGAGAGGAAAGTGCTGCCCCCTCTTTGGAAGAGATGTTGGTTGCACTGTCTGTGATGTTGTTGTTTTTATTGAGGATGACGTCTTCACGGTTTACGCAAGAGTTAAGTGGCAGCTGCAACAAAAAGAAAATGCTGTTTGTGTTTACGTGTAGTGAGAATGCTGGTCTTGTGTAAACTAGTGTAGCAGATCGGCCCTCGGAATCCCCACGGATTAACTGTCCTGTCTTTTCTATAATTGCCAGAGGCCTTCAGAGACAAGGTTGTATTTAAAGTCTGGAAGAGGACTGGTTTAACACTGTTTTCTTTCAGATAAAAGGACGGCCAAAGTGTCTTTGAAAACAGACTTCTATAATGGTCAAAACACCACCCCCATGTAGTCAAATGGACGAATGACTCTATTCAATCATCAAAAGACAATTTCGTAATTATTACATTAAAGGAAAATGTATCTTTTGATATTGTGGTGTGTTATACTGTTCTTTTCCAGGACACGGAGTTGTGACCCAATAACTCCCTACCCCAGTTTATGGTTTCCGTTTTGTTTTAATGAAATCTAATGAATAAAAAAATGTTCAAAGTGCCATAAAAATTAAATGTTATACACCTCAGCAGCATTGTTGTTTTCCAGGTGGCAACTGAGTAAACGACATTTGTCTCCAAACATGTGAACTGCAAATATGATGTGCTGCTTTTGATAGATGATTGGTTAAAAATGTTCAGAATCAATCATATAATGTTTTTTTCTAGATATCTGTCAGGACATCATAAAAGCAGAACAGTTAATTACAGTTAATTTGTGGGAAATGTTAGCGGAGCTCCTAAATGAGAATTTGATTGCCTCCATTTACAAGACAGTTTGGGACATTCTTTAAATGAGAACAGTTCTGATGGCGACCTGTTCTCACTAGCACAACATCATGTCCCTGTTGTTCACATGTGCTAAAATAGTGTGAAGTGAGAGACTGCAGTCTTTATTTTTTCCAACAGATGTCACCAAAGACAGCTGTAAATACACATCACACCTTTAACCCTCAGACAAGACCAGAAGTCATATACTGTAAGGTTCTGAGGAGCCTGTCAACGTCTGTTACTCATATTTTTGGGCAGGTTTGGATAAACTATAATGTGTTCCCTGCGCTACTTTATTCCCTGGATGTTTTCAGGGAATCAGTCATTACAACACTCATTTTTGTTATGAGTAATTTGTCCTGCTGTTTTTTTTCATCTTTTGTTAATAAATAATCCTGCCGTGTTGGTTTATATTCCTTAAGCTAACAAACCTTCAGAACGTACACCGCTGATGATCGATTGGTAAACAGTCGAGGTGTTTACAAATACACACTGTTTAAATGGATGAGAGTGTGCACCAGCCTGAAGCTAAACTGAGTGTGTGATTTATGTCTGGTGACACATTCACTTCAGGTGTACTACTCACAGCAGATTCTTTCACTTCTGCAACACATTGCTGTTGTTGTGACAGAGAAAAACGATAACGCAGTGCTACACACAGCTGATAAAACGGAAGCTAATGCCTCATTACTTGTTTAGGTAAAATTAACCGACAAGTTAATTAATAAAAGTGATTTATATTAATATGTGGAACTATAAATGTATGTAAAAATAAACCATACATAAACCATACATATACTGAACAAAAAGTTAGATGCAACACTTTTGTTTTTGGCCCCATTTTTTATAAGCTAAACTTAAAGATCTTTTTCTTTGTACACAAAAGGCCTGCTTCTCCGCTCTGCTATATAACCCCGTGGTTTAATCGAAGTCAGTAGAAGAAGCAACTTAGCAGCAGAAGCCTACAGAACTGTGTGAGTGTATGTAATTCTTGTCTCTTTGAGCTTATTGTGCCGTGTTATTGCTGAGAAACTGCACAGTGTTTTACTACGACCCTGTCACGTGGTGCACCAGCGTCTAATCTCACCTACAGCGGGCTGGTTTCGTTTGAGTTGTTTGTGGCCGTCTAGAGGCGTGACCAAACGCCAGCTCCGCTCTGCTATATAACCCCGTGGTTTAATCGAAGTCAGTAGGAGAAGCAACTTAGCAGCATAAGCCTACAGAAGTGTGAGTGTATGCAATTCTTGTCTCTTTGAGCTTATAGTGCCGTGTTATTGCTGAGAAACCGCGCAGTGTTTTACTACGACCCTGTCACGTGGTGCACCGGCGTCTACTCTCACCTGCAGCAGGCTGGTTTCGTTTGAGTTGTTTGTGGCCGTCTAGAGGCGTGACCAAACGCCAGCTCCGCTCTGCTATATAACCCCATGGTTTAATCGAAGTCAGTAGGAGAAGCAACTTAACAGCAGAAGCCTACAGAACTGTGTGAGTGTATGTAATTCTTGTCTCTTTGAGCTTATAGTGCCGTGTTATTGCTGAGTGCACCGGCGTCTACTCTCACCTGCAGCGGGCTGGTTTCGTTTGAGTTGTTCGTGGCCGTCTAGAGGCAGCGGTCGCGGCAGCTGTGATCGCATGAAGACCGAAGAGAGTAAAGACCATCAACTCTACCTGCACGCGACTCCACCTAACAGGGACACACCGACAGAGGACCTGAGTATTGCACTTCTTTTTTTTAGTACTAATTGTTTGCACTTATAATTTATTATTTCTACTTTTACTTTCTTCTTGCATATTTTCTCTTTGGCTCTTCAATGTGTTTATAAATTACTACTGTCATTTCAAACAACGCCACCAACACTGTGCTCCACGCTTACATCCTGCTTGGACAACTTATGCCCTCTTACATCTAGACCAGCCCGTACATCCTCGTCTGCCCCCTGGTTATCCGATGTTCTACGCAAGCATCGCGCCAGCATCCCGTCAGCAGAGAGAAAATGGCGCAAGTCAAAAGATCCTACTAACCTCTGTATCTACCAGTCTCTCCTCTCTACTTTCTCTGCAAAAACTGTCTACTACCATTCTAGGTTAATCAACTCACCTGACTCTCGCACTCTCTTTAAAACCTTTTCTGCCCTTTTTTGTCCACCTGCTCCCCCACCTTCATCGGATTTAACAGCTGATGATTTCGCGTCTTTCTTTATAAAGAAAACGACCGGCATCAGCAGTCAGTTCTCTGCCCCACCACCTGTCGAGCTCATTCAGACCCCTGATATGTGTTTGCTGACTTCCTTCTCTCCTCTAACTGAAGCAGATGTTTCCAAGGTCATTAGTTCTAACCACCCTACTACCTGCCCGCTGGATCCCATCCCCCCACATCTCCTTCAGGCCATCTCTCCATCTGTCGTGCCTGCTCTCACCCACATCTCTCTCCACTTTGACACTGTTAATCATCACATCCTCCTGTCTTCTCTCAGGGCGGTGTGTGTCTCTGGAATGGCGTTGCAATGGTTCAAGTCTTACCTCTGTAGCAGAACCACCCTTGGAATCCCCACGGATTAACTGTCCTGCCTTTTCTGCCATTGCCAGAGGCCTTCAGAGACAAGCATGTATCTGAAGCCTGAAATTTACCACTGTTTTCTTTCAGATAAAAGTATGGCCAAAGTAATTTATGGACAAGAAATGTTCTTAATAACTTTGCTCTTGCTTTTACAAGCAGTGGAACTTAGGTCCACCAGGCACCAGGGTCAAAGGTGGCTCAGGACCAGTACCACCCCCCTGGCGCCATGTCTTTTTAACCATAAACTTAAGATAAAGTTGTTGTTTTTAGCTGGATTCAAGGACCCCTCTCTGGAGCGAGAGCGCTCCATCTCCATTCTGATTGACAATAGGAATGCTTTTGATCCTAACATCCATCAAGGATGTTCAATGATCAAAGACCGCCCCTGGTGGTCAAATGAACAAATGACTCTGTCCAATCATCAAAAGACAATTTCGTAATTCTTACATTAAAGGAAAATGTATTGTAAAATGTAAAATTTTTATATTGTGTTGTTTCTACTGTTCTCTTCCAGGACACGGATCTGTGATTAAATATCTCCCTTTATGGTTTATGGTTCTGTTTTGTTTTAAATTAAATGTAATTAATGTTTCAACAATATTCTACATATTCATAATACTCGACTTTTCTTTGTATAATCCTACAAGTATAAATGTTTGGTATGTGTTATGAGAATGGGGTGAAACAAAAGGAATGTTTTAAAAACTTTAGTTAAAACTTTAGTTTAGATGTTCCCAAGCAACTTCCTCTTCCGCCGGAAGAGCGCCCCCGGCTCAAAGTTGATAAAAGCTGGCTGCGAGCCAAAACTCTCTCTCTTCGCTCTTTGCCCTCTTGCCCTTCGGCTTCCAGCCTCGTCGGACCCTGCGTCTACGGACCGCCCTGCCCCGGCAACCATGGCTAAAGCTTTGAGCCTCGTGTTAGCACGAGTAAACTCTTCTTTGTTCTAAGACCGTGCCTGCCAAAGCGCCTGCTCTTTTCCAAGGAGCGCGCGCAGAAGCAAGTCTTAACCAGCAACAGCTAAGAACTCTCTCATGGACACTGCAATGACCTGCACAACATCAGACTTTTAATGGTACACGGAGGCCCAGGTGCTTTGGACAACAACCGGACACCTCTCTCTACACCGGGCTGCAAACCCTCTGGAGGAGATACGTACGCGACGGCACCCTTGGTGGGGAACGCTCCATCAGTAAGCGACAGACTTTCTGGACAACATTCAGGACTCTTGGACCGCTGATAGCGACCCACCTAACCGTGCCAGCCCGCTGACCTCAAGAGTAAGTCCGCACGTGACACAACAGCCTTGGTGTCGTTAAATGTCCTATGCCCAAAATCGCCATCCCCTTCTCCGTTAAAAGCCCCTTTGGTTAAATTCCATAATTTATATTAACAAGCCTGAGCATTCCTTTGGTTCACAAACCATCTGAAAGCAAATATTTATCCCTGTATTTAATCCTGTGTGTATTCCTTTTTGTGCCAATCCCTTTTCCCTGTTCCAATGTCATTTTTAATTATAGGTTTGTGTAATTTTTAATAAAATCCCATAAAAGACATTAATGTTTCTCTGTTATAATTAAGAAATGTTCGAAAACAATAGAATTCTCTTCCTTTAAGATTAATGAGACTAGATTAAACAGTTTCTCTGGACCTGTTAAAAACCAGGGTGGTGCCCCTTTTAATCAGAAATTAATTTTAATGAATTAATATTAATATCAAAATTAATTATTAAGATTATTAAAATTAATCTTCTATATGTTTATACAAACATACCCTTGTACGCTACAGTGTATTTTTGGTACCTCCATGCGAGGAAATAATTTTGATAATAAAAATATTAATTGATAATTTACCCAAATTAATAAATTAATATTTCTTATTAAATTATAGTACACTACACTACACCTCTCGGATTGGTGATTCAGAGTATCCTGGAGAAACGAGGTCTCTGTGTCCCAACATCTCAATACAGGGGTGCTTGGACCGCTACTCTTTTCCATATACATGACATCCCTTGGCTCTGTCATCCAGAAGCATGGTTTTTTATATCACTGCTATGCAGATGACACTCAACTCCACCTGTCATTTCAACCTGACGATCCGACGGTCTCTGCTCGAGTCTCGGTATGTCTGAGTGACATCTCACTTTGGATGAAGGACCATCACCTGCAGCTGAACCTTGCAAAAACAGAACTGCTTGTGATTCCGGCCAATCCAAAGACCCACCACATCCTCTCCATTCAACTAGGCCCATCAACCATTACACCGTCCAGCACTGCCAGAAATCTGGGAGTGGTAATTGATGATCAGCTAAACTTCACAAGTCATGTCGCCAGCACCACCCGGTCATGTAGATTCATCCTCTACAACATTAGGAAAATTAGACCTTTCCTATCAGAGCACTCTACACAAATTCTAGTCCAGGCTCTTGTCTTGTCCAAACTGGATTATTGCACTGCTCTACTGGCTGGACTCCCTGCCTGCACAACCAAACCTCTGTAGCTGATCCAGAATGCAGCGGCAAGAGTGGTCTTTAATGAACCAAAGAGAGCGCACGTAACTCCTCTATTCATTAGGTTACACTGGCTCCCGGTTGACGCCCACATCAAGTTCAAAGCTATGCTCTTGGCCTACAAGACCACTACTGGTTCTGCACCCTCATATCTTCACTCACTAATACAGACCTATGTTCCTACCCGATCCCTGCGCTCTGCAAATGAACAACGTCTGGTGGTACCGTCCCAAAAAGGTAAAAATCACTCGTATCTTTGGATCTGTTCCACATTGGTGGAATGATCTACCTGCTGCTACAAGATCAGCAGATTTTGTAGCTATCTTTAAAAAACGCATGAAAACACATCTCTTCCATCAACACCTGACTGACAAACACTGAGTTCTACTTCCTTTCTATTGATTCCTTTCTTTAAAAAAACAAAAAAAACAAAAAAACTCTTATCCTTAGCTTTGTATACTGTGCTGGGTTTAAACTGACTAGTTTTTTGTGCACTTATGCTTTTTGTACCTTGTGTTGTTAAAATTGCTTCCATTGTTTGTTCCTCACTTGTAAGTCGCTTTGGATAAAATCGTTTGCTAAATGACTAAATGTAAATGTAAATGTTTCTCTTAAATATTGTTCACAAATCTGTAGACGTCCTGAAGACAGTGGGCTGTGGGCTCTACAGCTCATGTGTAACCACCATTGTGCTGGTGCCATTCGTGTCTTTACTGCACATCTGAGCTGTGGTCTGCTGGAGTTCTCCAGCAGCAGCCTACGAGACTGGTTAAAACTGAGTCTGTAAGCTGACGTCTTAACGTCGTTTTATTATTTATTTTTTATACAGATGATTCTTGTTACAATCAGCTGGTGATTAAACTGTTCTTTTTTCTCATGGATAAAAATTCCATATTCCCTGTTTATGTTTACTTTATTTTATTTATTTAATAATAAGAGTATAATTCAATACAATATACTGTATAAAAAAAGAACAAAAGAAGAAAAAAAAATAATATACATGTGAAAACAAAAATATATGCATGGGAGTGGTAGAAGCCAAATAGCTTGTAACAACACCAAAAACTTAACAAGAAAAATAACAAAAAAATAAAAATGCAGACAATACTCTATAACAAGCGGTTAATTCTACATGATATCATCCACCCAGATAATGATGTAAAAGTATCTAAATTAGTATTCCATAAGTTAACACCATGATATCTGATTGAAGATTGATTACAGGATGTTTTACATAAAGGTAAATCCATATTTGCAGCCTGCCTAGTAGGATAGTGGTGGATCTGAGTACGACTGACTAGTATACTGTATAGAGAATATTAGAGATACAGTAGTATATTAGAGAATATGAATGATAACACAAAAACGTTTCTTTTACTCATAGTGAGTGGCTGGGTAAAGCCATTTATTGTCACCAATTGTGTTTACTTTTTTTAATGACAACAGAAAATGACCCTTATTAAAAGTTTACATACCCAGTGTTAGTTACAGTTACAAATTACTTCTCCCAAAAAGTAATTGAGTTAGTAACTCAGTTATCACATTGTAAAAGTAATTAGTTACTCAGCAAGTAACTGACGTTACATTTTTTTATGTTCTATAACGCTATTACGTTTTATAATATCTTTAAGATCAAAGATGTTTATATTAACTGCTTAAAGAATAAAAACATTATATACAGTATTTTAAAACATTTGGTATTTATTTGAACTAATAGAAATAGATTGCAGTCTGCCATATGATATGCATAGGAATAAAAACATAAACAATAAATATTGAAAATAAAATTTAAGTGCAAAATTAAGACACACAAATGTAAACTTTGGTAAAAAGAAACAAAGGGAGACCTGACCATCAAGTACAAATCTCTGTACCTGTAAATTATTGCACAATAAACAGAACACAATCCAACTCTCTCTCTAGATTAACATGTGGTTCATTCTCAGTGAAAATGAACAATACATTATTATTATTAATTAAGCCTGTAACGAGGTGGCCATTTTTGTGAAAATAAAATGTCTCTTAAATCTCAAACGCCTTCTCGGATCGAGTTGGACCCAAAAAGGCGTTTGTGCACATTCATGACCTGAACACAAAGATATGTAAATAAAAGGGTTATCTTTAGGAATGGCTCTCCAGCGCCCCCTACAAACTTATAATGGGACCCAAGAATTTAGTTTGTCATAGAGACATAAAATTTGGTCATGACGAGCATAAAAGCCAATGACAACCACCCCCTATATATAAATGTGTTGCCGTAGCAACGTCCCAAATATGTGGAAAAAGTCAATTGGAAGTGAAAATTTTAGTTTGTCGTAGGCAAATGAAACTTGGTACACACATCCAGCATGGGCTCATGAACAAAAAAGCCAATGGGTACTACACCCTATCACACAGGGGAAGGCGGCCATTTTGAATTGAAGATGTGAACCGACTTAGAATACTGTACACCTCTCTTTTAAAAAACAACAAAAAATAGCTGCTTCATTCCACAGACAAGTCAAAGTTATTGGCCCCAAAATTCAAGCCCGGCAAAAAATGTATGTATTTATAGTCCCCGAGGAAAACGAATGAAAATTGACTCAGTGGCGACCCTTGGAAAATGAAAATATATTGTGCCTATGGAAAGTGATAGTAAATATTTCAAATGTAGAAATACAAAACTTGGTACATCCATAGGACACCTCAGGGCAAAGTTTATTACAGCCATACCGTAAATTCAACAGGAAATCTACTATGTTGGGTGGAATTCGTGACCACATAAATAGCACCCCTTGTGCTAAAGGCTTTTCATCTAAACAGCTCCAAATTTGGTGAGTATTATCTAGACACGTGTGCCAAAAAAGTTATCAATTTTTTTTTTTGATACATTTGTGGCTGTGGTCGTAATGAGTCTGTGAAGAGGCAGCCATTTCTTTGGAAAATAAATGCCATTTCCCAATTGCCAGGATCCTTCCTTTGGAGGAGGAAAGGCTAGAGTCTTAGAAAACTCCTCAGAATCCTTTGGAACTTGTAAACTTGTACTTTTAGACAAGTAATATTTACATTTTGCCTTTTTAAACAGGGGGGTGCAGTGATTCCTGAGTCATCTCAAATCTCCAGCCAGTACTTTGTTTTTCTCGCCTTAGCCCAAGCATAATCTATTATTTTCAAAGGTTCAGACAGCTCCCAGGAAAACCAGGGATTGTGGAGACCTTTAACTCTAAATTCTCAGATAAGTAAGAGGGCGCGCGTCCACGTAGGATTTTATATGTTAACAGGAGAACTTTGAAATCTGCTCTAAAATGAATAGGACGCCAATGTAATGAAGCCAGGACCGGAGTAATGTGATCAAACTTCCTGGTCTTTGTTAAAAGTCTGGCGGCTGTATTTTGGACCAGTTGTAGTCTGTGAGTACTTTTCCTCGGTAGTCCAGAGAATAACGCATTGCAGTAGTCCAGCCTGGATGTGACAAATGCATGAATGAGAATTTCAGTATCAGCTAAAGAGAGGCAGGAGCGAATTTTTGAGATATTCCTCAAGTGATAAAAGGCCAGTTTAGTGACCTCACTAAGGCTATGTCCACACGAAGCCAGTGCATCCCCTATCCGATCTTGAGACGGCGTCGTCTCAAGAAAATATCTGCGTACACACGGACGGCTGAAAACGATGTAGTATATATGCCCGACCAGTATGGGGCGCTGTAATTCTGCCACAGATATACACTATCCACGGAGAAGAAGACTTTGAGCATGCGCATAACCTTGCGCGCTGCAGAAGAAGACGAAGACCTAAATATTTATTTTCTAATAAAAACAAGTTCTCAAATTCTTGCAGTCATATATTTAGAGTGTAGTAATTGGTGCCCTCATGTTTGTTGTTTGCTCTTCAATATACGGACTGAGTTCTGAGTGCTTTGGACATGCGGAAATTCTCTCTCCATTCATTTTCTCCTGGTTGCTCTCCTGGTTCTCTTCGCGGTGGATCTAAGAGCATGTGGCGTATGGTGTTGTCCATTATCGCTTGTTGCTCACCACAACTGCATAGAAGCAATAGATTTTGCTGTAATAAAGCTAGTAGGCTTAGTAGCTTCTGCAGCACGAACTCAATCATGTAGTCCGCCATTATTGTTGTTGCTGTTACGTGTGACGAGGCCGACACGTGATGCGATGACATCATCGTTTTCACAAAATATACGGATTGGCTGTACACACGACACCGCAAGGGTGTCGCAAAGGTGTTGTCGAAAGATTTATCCACTTTAGAACCCTGTTTCAAAAATAGGATTCAGTCTCCCAAAACACCGGATCCGTGTGGACGAAAGGCCAATACGATACAAAATGTATATGGATACAGTGATTTTTGTCTCCGTGTGGACAGCCCCTAATTTGCTGCTGCAGTGATAGTGTGGAGTCAAAAATGACACCAAGGTGCCTCACAGTGTTGCCGTGCTCCAACACACAATTGTTGATCGAGAGAGTAAGATTGTTGAACTTGTGCCGATGACTGGCAGGACCAATTAACAAGAGCTCTGTTTTATCCGAGTTCAAATGGAGGAAGTTTTTAGACATCCATGTTTTAATTGAAACGAGGCAGGCCTCTAGACGCTTGATGTCAGTAGTATTATTCGCTTTTATTGGTAGATACAGCTGTGTATCATCGGCATAACAGTGGAAGTTTACTCCATAACTTCTGATGATTTGTCCCAATGGTGTAACATATAGTGAAAAAAGTATGGAACCAAGCACAGACCCTTGTGGCACGAATTTCACTGGTGCCGTGGAGGAGAAGGATTTATTAAAAGAGACAAAATAAGACTTATCACACAGATAGGATTCTAACCAAGCAAGAGCAGAGCCAGAGATGCCAAACACATCCTTTAGTTTGTTAATTAGCACTGCATGATCAATCGTATCAAATGCAGCACTGAGATCTAGCAATAACAGTAGAGCCGATGAGTCCTCGTCAATCTGAAGGAGGAATACGTTAGTCACTTTAACTAAAGCTGTTTCAGTGGAATAAGAGGCCCTAAATGCAGACTGAAACGGCTCGAGGAGGTCATTTTCCGATAGATATAGAGTAAGTTGTTTTAACACAACTTTTTCAAGGACTTTAGATAGAAAAGGTAAATTGGAGACAGGAAGGTAATTATTTAGGCATCCAGGATCCAGAGTAGGTTTTTGAGTAGGGGTTTGACCACAGCCTGTTTGAAGAGGGAAGGAACGGTGCCAGAAGACAGGGACAAGTTTATAATAATATAATAATTTGCCCTACATAGGGCCACAGTTCTTTGAGCTGTTTTGCTGGCAGGATATCCAGAAGGCACTTATCGAGGGATACAGGATCTAGGACTGAGAGACGAGAGGTCAGTGTTTGTTTACACACAAACACCACTTTTGATAATTTAGATTAGTTTTTTACTTCCGCCATATGCGTTCAAAACTCCTGCAGGCCTGTTTTAAAGCCTGGGTTTCCTCGTTATACCATGGTGTCGGTTGTCTGGTTGGTCTGGGCTTTGTCCTGAGGGGTGCCACTGAGTCAGTGATGGCCGAGAGCGTTGCATGGACCTCCTTTGTGTAGGCTTCTATTGAGTTTCCAGGTGGAGTTAAATTAGGAAGAACATCTGTCAGCCGTGTGGCAAACATTTCCATTGCAGCCGCGCTTAAATTCCGTGTAGACACTACGCAATTGTCGGAATTTGAAGGGAGTCTATAACTTATCTCAAATTCCACCAGTGAGTGATCTGAAACAGCAGATGAAAGAGAGGCGACGAAGAGATGGGAAACATCTATTCCCCGAGCCAAAACAAGATCCAGATAGTTTTCACTAATGTGTGTGGGCTCATGAACAAACTGGTTGAAAGACAGGGTTGTAAGCAGTGATTGAAATTCTCTGGCCAGAGGATCACACTCCTTATTTAGATGAATATTAAAGTCACAAACTAGAAGGATGTTATCCTGTCCAAACTCATCCCAGAAAGAAGAATAGGGACCCGGAGGGCGATAGACTACAGCTAAATAAAATGGCTTCCTTCCGTTAATTTGAGAAGGAATATGTTTGATGAGTAACACTTCGATTGAGTTAAAATTTGGCTGTGATGATGGACCTGTAAAGCAAAATGCAGCTTTATGAATGGCTGCAACACCACCACCCTGTTTCGACGTGCGACCTACCTGTGCATATGCATAATCAGGGGAGAGGCTTCATTTAGTGGCAGAAAAACATTGGGCCTTAGCCAAGTTTCACAAAGACAAAGTAAATCCAAGCAATGAGAAGTAATAAGATCATTAATTAAGAGTGCTTTGGAGGATAGAGACCGCACATTCAGGAGACCAATCTTCAGTCTTGACGTAGAGCCTGCATTTGAGGGCTGGTCCAGTGGAGCGATAGTAACAGGAACAAGCTGTCGAGCTCTAACAGTTTTGCCTTGTTTAAAAGAATGCCTCTGAGTTATAATAACATGAGGACATGATGCTTTTGGGTCACTGACTCTGTGAGTTTTCAGATGTGTTTGAGGACTAAATAAATTCACCATATCTAATAGATTTGGGCAGTAGACATTGGATTAACCAGACAACTAAAAGCTGTCATTCCATTCCATTCCATGGAAGAAGCCATTCTATTCCAATGTCTGTTGAATCCCAACACAGGCACACCTCATTCTACTGAATGAGGTGCTGATTAGGTCATCACCTGAAACTTATCTTATTTAATAAGAAAAAGTAAAAAAAAAAAAAAAAAAAAACACTTCTGTGATCATCACTATAAAAATAAATAAATGCTCTAAATTACTATATTCTTATTTGGAATTTGGGAAAAAAATGTTGTCGGTAGTTTATAGAATAAAACAACAATGTTAATTTTACCCAAACACATACCTATAAATAGTAAAACCAGAGAAACTGATCATTTTGCATTTTCCAGAGCTGTACATGCCAGTCCTGTTAGTAGCGCTGTAACGCCAAAACAGAGAAGAACAGCATTCCCAAACGACATAGCAATGAATTTTGGATTTGTGGGTGCTTTTTAAGTGCAAATTGCCCGGCAGACCTAATTGGTTAGTGCCACTGGGCTGTTGTTGGGAAGAAGGGGACTAAGGGTGGAAGAAGAGCTAATCAGGAAGCGCCAGTTCTTAGTGGAGAGGAGGGTGGGTCTTTGAGATGAGCCAAGCTTTAAGCTGTAACTGCCACAAAACCATAAGCTCCACGCTGTTGCTGTCCATTTCCTGTTTTGCAGCACTGTATTAGACAAAATATTCATCTGCCGACAGTTTCCAAATTCAATGTGGAGGTTATTAACATGCCCTTGGCGAACGGGCTCAGCTCTTGGGGCAGGCTCCTCCATAAATTGTGGCCGAGGCAGGTTTATTACAGGTAGTAAATAGAAGGCCCTGCAATATTTTATGACAGCCATCACTAAGTCATTGGGACTCTTATTACCTCTGTGTTCTCCGACTTCAGGAGCACTGAGAGCCCCAGTCTGTGCTCGAGCTAGTGTGGGCTAAAGAACTGATTTTAAGAAATAATATTCCTGCTGTAATTGTACATTCCGCTTGTGCAACACTTTGGATTTACAATAGCTTACCATGAAAATGTACATGTGCAATGTGATTACTTTGACGCTGACAGTGGGAGACCTGTTTAAGTGTGTGTAATGGAAGGGCAAGCCATGTTGCTGGAAAGATAGGCCTAGAAAAAAAAAAGTATTTAAATGTGATTTCCAAACATTTATAGGGAATAGCAATGCCCTCATAAAACACACCCAGAGGAATGTGTTCAGTGATAAATGTGATTTTTGTCATCTGACCTATTTGAACACGTTTACACATTATTATTACACATTAGTAACAGCGTCCTCTAACATTGATTTAACGGGTAACTAAAAACAATAGGTGTATGGACATGAGAGGTCAAACTTGTTTTTATAGATTTAATGAAATAAACAAAAACAAACTTTAACATGGGTGCTCGTCCAACTTCATTTGATTTTGGTTCAATAGTTATTAGGCATGTATCAATATTGAAATTCTAGGCCGATGTTTAAATTAACAAAATGGCCAATACTAGGGATGTAACGATTAACCGTGAGTCGGGTGAAAATTGATCCACATATGTGACGTTTCCAGTCAGTTGAGATGTTAATTTAATTGCAATTCATATTTTGAACAACAGGGGCTGCTCTGCAAACTCACATTTGTTTTCAGAGCATAAACGGACGTATTAATAAAAAATTCACCCCACCCCAGAGTTGTCCTGTAGTAAAAACTTAGCTCTAGAGACCGGAGCCATCCTTTGTACCAGGCTGTAAACATGATTTTTACACTTGTAAAGTTGCCATTGGGTTTTTCCTTGTATTTCAGCTTTTGAAGCCTGCCCTCTGGTGGACGGAGGTATATCGCTGTATATTGCTGTATGGTGGCGCCCTTACTTGAGGACCTTTTAAGAGGTTCCATGAGAGAGGCTTGGTGAAAATGAATAAAAGGTTACACTTAAATAAATTTATTTTGATTTTATATTTTTAATAATTTTGTTAAAGGGGCATTGCGTTACTTTCAGAAAAACCTAACAGTTAGTGACACCAGTGGCCGTTAGCAGAACTCCAGTCAGTTTCCTGCTCGCTCTTGCTGGTGTGCGCTCGTACATGCACGATTGAGTAAACGGATTAACAGACAGCCAGCTACAGCTGTTCACAGGACGTCAACATTTACAGAGAAGGTAAGAAAAGTCACACTTCTGCAAGTTTATTGTTTGACAAACTTTACTGAGAAGTAAACTATATTTGACTCTTGAGCACTGACACAGCAGTAAAGAGAACTCCTGAGACATGGAAGAGAAGAGAACGACTAATGTTTGACAATCTGACGTTTTATAAAGGATTGTTCAACACAATACAGCAGTTAGTGCCAACTTTGTATGAGATATTATCGACTGCATGTAACATTTGTCTAACATAGCCAACGTTAGCTGAGCATCTACATCAACAACTCACGTAGCTATCACCGAGGCCTGCCGTCTCAGCAGGATAACGAACAAAGTTAGTCAACTTATATCAGACAGGATTCTATACACGTACGTGTTACTATTACTGTTATTTTGTCGAGTCTTTGCACAAATGGAGCACTTCATTTTTATCTGGTCAACTAATGTCTAAACAGCTGTACTGTTCCTAAACCTTGTGTAACACATAAGTGACAAGCTCCACAGTAAAGCAAACTCACTGACCTCTCATTTATTGTAGAGAAAAGAATATGACTGAGAGAAGGAGTTTTCCTTGTTTCTATGATTCATAACTGTACTAAAATAGATTTGTATTAGGTTAAAACCTCGCTGTATCATTTCTACTTATCATTGTTTATTTCACTGGTAGTTCATTCAGAATTACTCCAACATGAAGTTTAGCACAATATAATGACAGATATGTAATCTATTAAAATGTTTTCTTCTCAGGACTCCAGCGTGGAAGTTTCAAGCTCCTGTGAAGGAGAGCTCTGACAGTGACTGAAGAAGGAGGAGAGCAGGAGCTGGAGCTGTCAGTGAGGAGGACAGACTGAGGGGGGCTCAGCTGTTGCCAGGACAACAGAGGTAGGTAGGTCATATATCTACAGAAATGATCACCCACCCAAATAAAACTCTGTAATCTAAACAATGCTTGTAGTTCCATTTATAGGCACAGTTCCAAAGAGGTTCTCCAGATGGTTGGGCCTTGTCTGTCAGGGTTTTTTTTCATTTTATAAACTTACAAATGGACAAACATTAGCCTTTATTTTAAATAATTGGGGACAGTTGACTTATAATTAGGGACTGACAGTACTGGGATGGTGATAAAAAAAAGTTGGTCTGGAGCCCTGGTTTGTGAAATAACAAAAGGGCACTTGTTCACTTCTAATTTGTCTCAACTCATATCATAAAAGAAAATTGTGACACAATTAATTTTGTGAGATCAGAATTGGAAATCATGAAACAAATCGAATCGTGAGTTGAGTGAATTGGTACATAGCCATTACCGATATTGTTAAGTATTCTCTGGTATTATTTTTTCTTTTGGGAAACAAACACAATTTTAATAAAAAATGTCTTGAAAGCCATTAATTTATAAATTATGCCATCTGCAGACAGTAAATGAGAAAAATGGTGTGTGATACCATCCTTTTTTTATTGTATTTTTTTTTTGTTTGTTTTTATCTTTTTTAAAGGCACAATCGGCGCGGCATGAGTCCAAGACACAGTTCAGACACAGTTCACGTTCAAACATTGGCAAATAAAATTATGACTTGATTTTGTGTTTTGTTATTTTTTCACTGTTTGCCAAAATGTATTATCCCCCAAGGAAGATGCAGTCAACATGGTGTTTCAAACATCTTTGATTGAAAAAGTCCTGGAATTTAAAAAAAGAAGTCAATCAATTTGTCAATGAAGTGAGGCGGAATGGAATAATCTTTACTCATCACTGCAGTCATTTAAAGTGAGATAAACAGCCAAAGTGAGTCCATTGTGGAACTTCCAACCCTCAGCCCCGTCCTTGGCCAGGACACACTGGGGGCTGAATTGGGATGGAATGGCTGGATTAGGAATGCTGGCAGCCACTAGATAATCCAGTATCTGGGCAGGCAGATGCACCGAGCAGAAAACAACGCCACAAAGACCCAGATCTCCATCGGGGGATCCATTCACGCGGCTCGTCACTTCTGTGAAAAAGCACATTTCATGGTGCGTTTTCAAGAGGCCGGCTTCGAAGAAAATATCAAGGAGTTGCTTCAGTCTGCTTCCCATCTCCTCAGCTCAGAGTGCTCTAGAATCATTCATATTAATTTAGATTTTTATTTAGTTTTTGTTTTACATTTCCAGTATTCAGTTTAGAAAATATGTGCTGTCAGATCTGGATTTTAGCAATGAACATTGTCTGGGAGGTAGATAGAGTTTTCCATGTGGTCTCAGTCTTCAAGTGATTATGTTTGCATTTTTACTGTAAAGATTTGGAACTACAATCTTTGACATACTTTGTAGTCAGTGCTTGTATGGATCTTGCATTAACCACCCAAATGTTCATGTGGACTGGTGATGAAGTAGGAAATGCTAAGCCCACCATTGCTTCTATGTCTGTGTAGCAGAACCACCATTGGAATCCCCACGGATTAACTGTCCTGCCTTTTCTGCCATTGTCAGAGGCCTTCAGAGACAAGCCTGTATCTGAAGGCTCAAATTTAACACTGTTTTCTTTCAGATAAAAGCATGGCCAAAGTAATTTATGGACAAGGAATGTTCTTGATGACTTTGCTCTTGCTTTTACAAGCAGTGGAACTTAGGTCCACCAGGCACCAGGGATCAAAGGTGGCTCAGGACCAGTGCCACCCCCCCCTGGCGCCATGTCTTTTTAACCATAAACTGAAGATAACGTTGTTGTTTTTAGCTGGATTCAAAGACCACTTCCTGGAGCGAGAGCGCTCCGTCTACACTCCGAGTGACAGTCGGAATGCTTTTGATCCTAACATCCAAGAATGATCAAAGACCGCCCCTGGTGGTCAAATAAACAAATGACTCTATCCAATCATCAAAAGACAATTTCGTAATTCTTACATTAAAGGAAAATGTATTTTTGATATTGTGTTGTTTATACTGTTCTTTTCCAGGACACGGAGTTGCAAACAAATAACTCCCTTTATGGTTTCCGTTTTGTTTTAAATGAAATGTTATTAATGTTTCAACAATATTCTACATATTCATAATACTTGACTTTTCTTTGTATAATCCTACAAATATAAATGTTTGTTATGTGTTATGAGAATGGGTTGAAACAAAAGGAATGTTTTAAAAACTTTAGTTAAAACTTTAGTTTAGACGTTCCCAAGCAACTTCCTCTTCCGCCAACTTCCTCTTCCGCCGGAAGAGTGCCCCCCGGCTCAGTCAATAAAAGCTGGCTGCGAGCCAAAACTCTTTCTCTTCTGCTCTCGCCTCTTGACCCCTGCGTCTACGGTCCATCAGGACCGCTAAGGCGACCATGGCCTAAAAGCTTTGAGCCTCGTGTTAGCACGAGTAAACTTTTTGTTCTAAGACCGTGCCTGCTAAAGCGCCTGCTCCTTTCCCAAGAGAGCGCGCGCAGAAGCAAGTCTTGACCAGCTAACAACCCTTTCATTGACACTGCAATGACCTGTCCAACCTAAGACTTTTTAACGGTGCACGGAGGCCCAGGTGCTTCGGGGCAACCACCGGACATCTCTCTCTACACCGGGCTGCAAACCCTCTGGGCGACGCAGACATAGCGGCATCCTTTGGTGGGGAACGCTCCATCAGACGAACTTTCTGGAGAACCTTCCGGACGCCCGGACCGCTGATAGCGACCCACCAGATCGAGCCAGCCCCACTGACCAGAGTAAGTCCCCCTCGTTACACGTCGCAACAGCCTTGGTGTCGTAAAATGTCCTCTGCCCAAAATCGCCACCCCCTTCTCCGTTAAAGCCCCTTTGGTTAAATTACATCAGTTAGATTAACAGGCCTAAACATTCCTTTGGTTCACAAACCATCTGAAGCAAATATTTATTCCTGTAGTTTATCCCTGTGTGTTCCTGTGTATTGTTTCCAATTCCTTCCCTGTTCCAATGTTAGCTATCCTTATACCTGTGTTAGATCTGTGTGATTTTTAATAAAACCCCATAAAAGACATTAATGTTTCTCTGTTTATATTAAGAAATGTTCGAAAACAATAGAATTCTCTTCCTTTAAGATTAATGAGACTAGATTAAACAGTTTCTCTGGACCTGTCAAAACCAGGGTGGTGCCCCTTTTAATCAGAAATTAATTTTAATGAATTAATATTAATATCCAAATTAATTATTGAAATTATTAAAATTAATCTTCTATATGTTTGTACAACCATGTACACTACACGCTACATCTGTCTTCCAGGATTGTTGACAGGATAGTTTACTTCTGATAACTATACAACTTTCTGTTTTGCTCTTTCAGAAATGTACTTGCTACTCTCTGGTCACAAATAAGGATTCAGAGCTGTTTAACACACTTTTATTTCAATGTTTGACCAAGGTCCATGTTACATTTTCTGTTGTGTTTGTGTTTATAATGTGTTTATACTTGCAAAAGAGATTCTTGTGCAGTTTGACTGCAGCCATACAGAGCTCAGAGTGCACAAAACATTTGGCAAGGCCCTACCAAGCCTCTCCCAAGGAACCTCTCAAATGGTCCTCATGTAAGGGTGCCGCCATACAGCAATTTTACAGCGAAATACAGTGATATACCTCTGTCCACCAGAGTACAGGCTCCAAAAGAGGAAATAAAAGGAGAAACCCAATGGCGACTTTACAGGTGTAAAAATCATGTTGGTACAAAAAATGGCTCTGGTCTCTAGAGCTAAGTTTTTACTATGTGACAACTCTGGGGGGAGGTGAATTTTTGATTAATATGTCCGTTTATGCTATCTGAAAACTATTGATTTACAATGGAGTAAATGCCGAAAAGCCTGGATATAACTGCCATTTTATTGCCCTGTAATGACAATATCGGTCAATAGGGGACCAATGGGCAGATAACGCAGGCCCATAGATTGTATATAAACAATCTATGGGTCCTACAAAATGTGGGTTCCGGGCCGCTTCTGGTGCACAACCACTCGAACCAGAAATGATAAAAATGGATACATACAACGATAGACAAGGCTATGGTGAGCTTTAAACATAAGTCAGAAATAAGATAATATTATAGAAGTAATTTTAGTTGGATATGTACTATGAACATAAAATACAACTGGCAATTACTATAAACAGAATTGTATGGAAAAATAATTAAGGCTATGGTGAGCAGTAGTGCAATGGATATAGTGCAAATAAATTATGAACAGAAGCTGTCTGAGTAACAGTAGTGCAGTGGAAGTTATTGCATATTTATGTAAAGTGCAGTAGTGCAAAGATGCATATGTGAACAGTTGGTACTGTAAATGAACAGTTGGCAGTCCAGTAGTGCAAACGACACCTTGAAGGCAGGTGTGCAGTGAGGAAGGAATGGGGTCAGAGGGATGAATGGGGTGCAGAGTTCAATAAAGAGACAGCTCTGGGGGAAAAACTGTTGGTCCTGGTCTTGAAGCACCTGAAATGCCTGCCGGAGGGCAAAAAACATGACAGTCTATGGGCGGGATGAGAGGAGTGCTTATGAATGCTATGAGCTCGACGCAGACAGCGTTTCCTCTGGACGTCCTCCGTGGCTGGAAGTGGAGTCCCTATGATGCGTTGGTCAGTTTTCACCACCCACTGCAATGCCTTGCGCTCTGCAACAGAGCAGCTCCCAGACCAGACTGTGACACAGTTAGTCAGAATGCTCACTATTGCACAGCAATAGAAGTTCACCAGGATATCTTAGGACAGACGATTCTTTAGTGTCCTCAAGAAGAAGAGTCGCTGGTGAGCATTCTTGACCAGGCTGGAGGTGTTGATAGTCCAGGACAGGTCCTCTTCAGATCTTGTGCAGTCTCGTGTGGAGTTTACAGAAGAAAACAATCAAACAAGTGCATTCAATGGCTCTGTTTCAAGAAACAGGTTTAGTCCAAAAGTCAGAGTAGGTGAACTCTGGAGAAAGGGAAACTCCGAGTTATTCTGATATTGAAAATATAAACCTTAAACACACTGACAACAGGCCAACCGTGAATTATTTCACTATTATTACATTTATAAATGTATAGTCTCTATATGAAAAAAGAAATCACTTCATAACATCTGAACTAATAATCCTGATTCTTGCATTAGTAGATGACAATCATTCCATGAAACATTCAGTTCTTTTTCTGCAGACCTTTAACTCCTTTAGTTAATGTCAGGTTATTAAAAATGCTGCACATTTACACTGTTACTGAAGTATTACATTTACTGAGATTTTCCCAAAAATGAAAGTGTCACATTCTTATAAATGTAGGCCAATAAGTTAATAAATTGAAATTATTAGTCAAAGATTTGTTTAATATTCAATGATTTGTATTGTAACAATTATCTTTTAAGCTTTAGCCTGTGGAGCCACTAAGATTTGTAACTTTTAAAAAAATATTTTAAACTTGAATATAGTCACATGATTTTACTCTCATGGTGAATCTTCTTTTCTTGGCTCCATTGATAATGACTTTTTTCCTTTAGATAAACCTCCTCAGAGTGAATAAACCCTGAGTTGCCTAAACTAACTCTAACTTGTTTTCTGAAACAAGAAACTCTGAGTTGGAGCGGTCTGAGTAGGATAACTCTGAGTTAAGATTTAAACTCTTGTTGGTTCAAAGTTAACGTCAGTACAATCAGAATGAGCCCTTTCCCACACACTCTCCTCTGTCAGTGCCCCTCAAGTATAGCCTAGTCATTTTCATTGTTTTTTCCACGGTGAATGTGAGTAAAAACAGAAGGACAGAAGTTGAGAAAATCTACTTGTTTAAAAACATAATGAAATTCACCATATTTTAATTGATTTAATGTAAATCTACATGCGGCAGTGCTGTTCATTCCTTGTCTCTTCCCCTTGTTGAGGGTTGTTGGCTTCTGCTACGGTTCCCAACTGTCTCCGCCTGCTGCATGTGTTGCTGCACAGAAGCAAACGTCCAGATAGTGCCGAAAGTCTGATATGCTTCACTCTGCTGACTCGCTTGGCTCGCTTCATGTCCTTTGCTTTTAAGTCTGGTGTAGTCAAGTGTAGACATGCACGTCACAGCACGCCACATAAACACAGAAATCTACTGCAGTTGTATTAGCCTGGATAACAGACACACGATGGATTGTGACTGTTTTGTCAGCACTTATCAAATGCTATTGTCAGCATCCCTACTGTGGGAGTATTTTTTGTAAGCTGCAATCTCATTTAGTGTTCTATAAAATCTCAAAATGCTGTTGTACAATAATAAATGTGCTTCTCAGAAACCTGGATTGTTTACTCATCCACATTTCTTGAAACATTCCATTAATACATGGGCTTAAGGAGGCGACATCATTGGCTTCCATCTCTTTGCATTAGACCAGTGGTGTCAAACTTTAATTGCTGAGCCACTATAGCAACTAAAAATTGTTTCAGGGGCCAAAGGCTGTGATACTTGGGAAGCTTTTATTAAATTTAAAGTTTGAAATTTCTTCATTTGAGTCTCACAAATGTTATCTTTAACATTCATTTATTTATTTTATGGAAACTGATTTTAGCTGGATTTGAACAGGTTTTAAATTGGATCTGAACAAGCTTTAATTACATTTAATCATGTTTTAAATGGGTTTGAACAAGTTTTAGTTGGATTTGAAAGAATTGTATTTATCTGTAGCAAAAACTGGCCTTACCTATTAGATTTCATGAACAAATAAAATAAATAGCTAAAATCCATCTAAAACTTGTTCAAATCCAACTAAAACCTAGAGCCAAAAATATTATCTATCAAATGTATTGGAGGGCCACATAAAACATTGCAGAGGGTTGCATTTGGCCCCTGGGCCTTGAGTTTGATATGTGTGCTCTAGACATACTTGCATACTGCTGGCGTCTGGTGAAAGTCGTGCAAATGCACCTCTGTCACATCGACATAGTTGCCCTTAAGGCACAGAGCCACCCGTGTTCATGATCTAACCTATATTTGCTGAGTATGGTGGAAGTCTATGTGTAAATGTTTTAAGAGCTTTAGATGGAGTGAGCTGGAGTGAGTGAGCGGTGTTGTTGGCAGGGTTCCTTCACCCAAGGCCCCTCGTCTTGGTCCCACATTTCGCCCAGCTGAGCTCCGTCCTTATCGCTGTCCTGCACCCCGCTGCTGTCGACGCTGCTCTCCTCTGCTGCTGGACCACATTTATCCAGGGGCTCTTGTCTGGGGGTGATAAGCTGTCAGACTCACCCGTATGCATGTGGGGCTTCCCATTCACTCTTCTCTGTATTATTCTCTGCTCCAGCCACTCCAGTTATATTCACTGTCAATAACTGATTGGGTCAAACGGTTCTTTACATTCATATACGTTTACACTGTGCGCACAATTATTAGGCAAGTTGTATTTTTGAGTTTTAGTTTTGTTATTGTACAACTACAGTGCTTTTGGTCAATCCAAAATGTTAACAAACCCTCATACCTGAACATTTAAGTAATAAAAGGAAAGTTTTGGCTTTCTTAAGATAATATCTACATGTACACCATTATTACTCAACTATTAGTGTGCAGAATTATTATGCAACTAAATGAAAAACTTGTTTATTTTCACCTGTTAAAGTGAGAATAATAAACAAACTCAACATTTCTGAAAATTAAAAAAAAAAAAAAAACTCAGTGACCAATATAGCCACCCTTCTTTTCAATAACAGTCACAAGCCTTCCATTCACGGAGTCAGTCAGTTTCTTGATCTGGTCAGAATCAACCACAGCCTCCCAGACACTGTTCAGAGAGGTGTACTGTTTACCTTCACTGTAAATTTCCTGCTTAAAAAGGGCCCAAAAGTTCTCTTTTTTTGTCTGACTTAAGACATGGCCCCCTTCTTAAGTCAGGTGAAGAAGGGGGCCATGTCATTAGTTTTTCATCTTTAAGGCCTTTATTGACCAGCCACGCAGTGGAGCACTTTGATGCATGTGATGGAGCGTTGTCTTACTTAAAAATCAAAGTCTTCTTGAAAGATGCAGACTTTTTTCTGAACCACTGCTTGAAAAAAGTTTCTTCTAAAAATTGGCAGTAGGTCTGAGAGTTGATTTTGAGTCCATTTTCAACCCAAAAAGGTCCAACTAGCTCATCTTTAATAATACCTGTCCATACCAGTGCCCGACCTCCACATTGCTGGCGTCTGAGTCAAAGTGGAGCTCTGTGTCCGTTACTGATCCAACCATGGGCCCATCCATCTGGTCCGTCAAGAGTCACTTCCATCATCAGTCCACAAAACCTTTGGCCCATTCTTGACGTTTCAACTTATGCGTCTTGTTCAGAGGTGGTCGGGTTTCAGCATTTCTTACCTTGGCCATGTCTCTGAGAACTGAACACCTCGTACTTCTTAACAGTCCAGGTAGGTTGCAGTTGTGGAATATGAAAGCACTCGAGGATAATGGGTTCCTGGTAGCTTCACGTTTAATTCTTCGCAAATCTTTTTTTTGTCTTTTACTTTCCCTCAAGCATTGTGTATCCCCTAACATTTTTATGTTGTTGTTGTTGTTGTTGTTGTTGTTGATTTTTTTTAAACAGACCTTTATTGTCTGGAAAAACACATCATTACAACTATTAATCAACTCATACTATTTGCATAAAAAAATAAAATTCAAAATAAAGTCAAACTAAAATAAAACACACAACCAAATTACAAAATATTACATAAGCATGTGCCCAAAACTGAGACTTCCTCCCTGGACAGAAAACAGCACCCCCCCCCAAACCCCCACTGGGCCTCAAACCCGCCTAGATCCCCATTCACCCGATAAAATTCAAAATCCACCTCACCATATTCTTCACCATATTCAAAAACAAAATAATACCATTAACATCACCCTGACCCTCCACCTTCTTTTTCCTGCTCATGTAAACAGCCATCTTGGCAGGAAGTTTAAAATCTGCCCTTTTTCTTTCCCTTGGCGAGTGTAATTTAAACGACAGATAAAGGAATGTGGGTCAAAAACTTCACCAAACTGTCTGAACACCTTACCCAACAGACCAAACAACACATGACACTCATAAAAAACAGTGAAAAACAGTTTCCCTTACCCCACAAAACGGACACCCCACAGAAACAGTATTATTTACAAGATTTATAAAATAATTTCTGGCAATGGCGCCGTGCAGTATCCTCCACTGCAGGTCACCATGCTTTTTAGTCAGTGGGGGCTTGTAGAGGACATTCCAGGCAGGTTTGAATTTCTGGTCCAGCCCTAAATGGGTCCTCCAGACCGTGTCTGCCCGACCAGTCATTTTCTTATAGTTCAGGGCTTGGACCATAAGTTTATAAAAAACCTTCCCAGTTCCTTCCAGTGACACACTCACTAGGGTGAAGACAGTAGTACCTGGAGATTGTCCTAGGTCCGGACTCAAATAAATGTCAGGGAAGGGATCTATGTTGTCAGGGACCAGTGAACCGGCACTGAACTCACTCAGCAGGATCCGGGCCTGTCCTGTCAGCTGATGGTTCCAGTGAGCCAGTAACCGGTCCACTGTCCTAGAGGACTTCAGATCCATGTGACCGGCTAATTCCACATAGTTGTCCAACTGTGGCCCAGCCCATTCCAGCAGCTGGCCTAAGGTGTAAATCCCACCAGCACTGAACCGCCCACACAGTGCCGACCCCGCCCATGCAGGACAGGTGAAGCATCCGTGCATGAGAGGCTCCTTCAGGAGCCAGCAGAGTGAGATGGTATCAGCCTTTCTCTGTTTTTTTAAGGACACTCCATACAGAGAGCAGCCCACAATAGAAAGGTGGCAGTGATGTAGACACAGGTCTGCTGCTGTCTGTCAGGAACAGAGACAGGCCCAGCTCCCCGGCTCTCTGCAGAATAGAAACAGCCAGCGGTCTCCAAACCAGAACCTCAGGACCTTTGAGGAGCCGCTGGAGAAACTGCAGCCGGAAGGCTGCCCCTCTACTGGCCAGATGGATGAGTCCCTGTCCCCCCTCCTCCTTTGGCAGGAAAAGGATTCCCTGTGGTACCCAGTGCAACTTGTCCCAGAAGAAGTCCACCAGGAGCCTCTGGAAGGTAGATAGGAGAGAGGCCGGTGGGTCAATGAATATTAATTTGTGCCAGAGAACAGAGGAGACCAAATTATTAACTACAGAACCCGCCCCCTGTAGGACATCTTCGGTAGCAACCACCTCCACTTATTTAGCCACCCTTTGACTCTTTTAACAGTGTCATCCCAGTTTCTTTGGACATAATGGCAGTCACCCAGGAATACCCCCAAATATTTAAGTCCTCCCTTATTCCATACCAACCCCCCCGGCAGGATGAGTCCTCTCAGACCCTCTCCAACCAGTATGGCTTCACTCTTTCCCTAGTTGACTTTGGCACTGGACACCAGCCTAAACTGCCCCACTTCATGGACTGAACAGTCTATATCAGCCTGGGAGTCCACAATCACAATGACATCATCAGCATAAGCAGACATCTTGAAACTGGCCTCACAGCCCGGTATGTGTACTCCTGTCAGTTGTGTTCTGAGTCTGTGAAACAGAGGTTCTATGGCCAGGGCATACAACATCCCTGAGAGAGAGCACCCCTGACGTATCCCTCTGCCCACAGAGAATGGAGATCTTAGGCCCCCATTGATTTTTAGTAAACTCATGATGTCACTGTACAGAGTCCGAATGTGGGCTATAAAGCCAGGGCTGAACCCAAAAGCAGCCATGGTTTCCCACAGGGTGTTCAACCCTGTCAAAAACCTTTTACTGGTCTATTGAAATCAGGCCCAGGTCAATGCCCAATGAACCAGAGACCTCCAAAACATCCCGAATTACAGTGACATTGTCACTTATAAGCCTGCCAGGCACACAGTAAGTCTGGTCAGTGTGAACTACGGAGCCTATCACCTCTCGGAGTCGGGAGGCTAAGACTTTGGACAGGATCTTATAGTCCGTACAGAGCAACGACACTGGCCTCCAGTTCTTAAGCAGCTGCAGGTCTCCCTTTTTTGGCAGCAAGGTAACTACAGCCCTCCTGCAGCTCAAAGAGAAGCGGCCACTCAGCAGACTGTGTTTAATGACCTCCAATAGATCCTCCCCCAGAATATCCCAAAATGCCTTATAACAGTCAGCCGGAAGACCGTCAATACCAGGGGCTCTGCCTGTTTTCAGTTTCCCTACAGCAGTGGCCAGCTCGGTCAACAATACAGGGGCCTCCAGGCTTCTGTTCTGCTCAGCACCAACCTGAGGCAGGCCGTCGTGAAACAACCTGTCCAGGTCAGTGCCGTCACAGATTTCAGATGTGAATAGATTTTTATAGAAGCTGCAGGCCAAAAATCTCGGAGTCTGTAATTGAGCTGCCGCTGTCAGAGCTCAGAGACTGAATGATCTTCCTTTGACCATTTTTCTTCTTCAAACTGAAGAAAAAATGGGACGGGGCATCCATCTGGCAAAGGTCCATGTGGCGGGACCGCACCAGAGCTCCCTGTGCACAACTGCCTAGCAGGTAAGTCAGAGAAGACCTTTTATATTTCAGGGATTGTAAACACCCTAAATTTTCTGTAGACTCTGCTAAAGACTGCAGTTCTTCTATTTGTATCTCCAGGTCTTTTACACATTGGACCCTGTCTCTAGTGACACTATGTGAGTACTGCTGACACAGCTGTTTGATTTGAACCTTCCCAAAATCCCACCACTGCTGAATACATGTAAAATGTGCTTTACAATTTCTGTGTGAGGACCACAACAACTCAAGTGCAGCTTTAAAAACTTTATCATGAATTAGACTGCAATTAAAATGCCAATAAGCACTGTTCACTTTAGTGTTGATAATATGTACAGAAAAGGGAATGGTCCAAAAGCCCACTGGGCTGATGTGGCATGTTGTAAACACACTTAACTGGTGTTTTAGGCTGTACACACGGTCGAGGCGGGCCAGAGACAGTTTATTTTCCTTACAATGACTCCATGTGTACTGCCTGCTGGATGAGTTCAAGGTTCTCCAGACATCAACCAAGTTGTGTCTTTGATCAGCTCTCTTAGCTTGTTTGAGGAGGCAGGATGGGGCTCAGAATGGTTCCGGTCCAGCTGTGGCTGGACAGTGCAGTTCCAGTCCCCAGCCACAACCAGAAAGTCCCCATCGCTGCAGCTCCTTATGGTGTCACACAGGGCGTCCATAACAATTACCCTCTGTGCTCCTCTGATGGGCATGTAGACACATATGAAGACCAGGTAAGTGTTTTCAAACTGGGCCCTGACCTTCAGCAGGCGACCCGCTACAACCTCCTCTACTTCAGTGGAAACTGGCAGGAAGCTCCTAGAAAAGAGCAGTCCCACTCCTGCACTACAGCTGGTGTTATGGCTGAGGTGCACCTGTCCACTCCACTCCCTCATCCACTCACACTCCATGTCCGGTGTGCTGTGTGTCTCCTGTACTAACACCACATCCAGTTTTTTAATGTCTATCAAATGAAACAAACTGGCTCTCTTCACTCGGTCTCTGGCCCCATTTAGGTTTAAAGTACCCACTTTAAACTTACACATAAATAATGAGTGAGTGGAGAACCACAATACAAACCAAACAAAAACCTGAAGGTGACTAAATTCCAGCATTTTTGACACGAATGAGCACTTTTTTTAGGTGATAGACCTCCTGCTCTGTCAGGTCATCTTCTCCATTCCCTCCTGAACTCTTCAAGATCACCCTGGCTGACTCTACAAACAATTTAAGGTCTGGAAATCATTTTTCAACTTTAACATTTCTTGCTCCGTTTGTCTCCTGCAAAAACATTTTTATTTCACCAGCAGGGTAAGCTGGCTGTGACATTTCTTGAGACATAGGCTCTCCCTCAGACTCTGTAATGATAATGCTCTTCATTTTAGTTACTTTGGAGGCTTTTTCATTGTTTTCGAGGTCTTCTGAGCTTTTCCTTTTTTGAGACATTTTCAGGAAGTCCTCTTCACGTATTTTTTCATCCTCACAAATCTCTTCAAAAATGGAGCAGGTGCTATTATTACTGGCTGTAGGTTGAGACTGATTTGTGGTATCGGTCAGCTCTGGGGCCACCTGTTTTCCACAACTGGCAATGCCGTTATTAATACTGTTACTCATATTGCTGTTATTCACTTTTGTTAGCCTGGGGAGGGGTGTGGGGGGAGACACGGAAGGCACCGCGTTTGAACCGTTCGAGTCCTCGATGTGAACGGGTGAATCTTCAACCTATGCTGGTACTGTGCCAACGGTTGGAGCGGGAGGCGCTGAGTCTGCCGCAGGGGGGTCCTTCGCGGGGAGACAGCGAGCTCCGGATGGAGCCTCCGCGGTGCTGTCGTTGTTTTTGGCGAGATTATCATTCTCTTTCCTTGGACAAGCTCTTATTAAATGACCCTTTGCTCCACACGCAAAACACTTCATGGTTTCATTAGTGGCAAAAACCATATACGTAAGACTGAAAGTTCATTCGTGTTGTCTTTTAAGACCATATAGACCTGTCTACGGTGACACACTACGTGCTTTAGCAGCGGAGATTCCCAAGAGGGATCATTTTAATAGGGGACACAAGCTGACCAAAACGTGACAGTTCAGTTGCAATTGTTTCATTTCTAATGAACGGAGGCGCATTAGAAATAATAACCCTTTTAGCGGGACTCACCAGCGGGAGAACAGGTGTAAAGGTGTTGAGGATGACCACCCCAGTCTCAACCACTTCAGCCACTTTTTCGGTGCTGGACAGTAAAATAACGATGGCTCCATTCATCCGCGAGGCAGACTTGATGTGATTATATCCCACCGCTTTTCCCACGGCAAGACTGGCCTCCTCCACGGAGCAGCTAACACTCGGCACTAGCTTGACAGCATGACAGCGTGTCAACTGTTCAAACTCAGTGGTCCCGGCAAGCACGGGCATCGTGCCCCACCGCCCACCAGCGCACACCTGGACAGGTAAGTGACCACTGTACACTGTACCACAGAGAGGGATGTACGAAAAAATCCACTTATATATTGCACAATTTGATTTTTTGGGAGAAACAAAAAGCCTGCGCGCTGCTTCAAACTCCTTCCTCAAAGAAGAAGAAGAAGGTGCACCCAAAATGGCTCTGTGTTGGAATAAATTCAGGGTTCTGGTTGAATTAACAATACAACCATGAGCAGCTCTTAGAACCACAAATTGCTGCCTCCAAAAATAAAGTAATCACTTGTGCTAGTGTTTTTAAAGTAGCAGTGCACAGTGCTTCTGCTGAACACAGCCCAGTCACGGGCTTGGACTGGATATAAGCTGCTGCTGGAGTTTTATTGAGGTTTTTGTTCTGTTATTTGCAGATTATATATTTAAACATGCAAAAAGCAACTACAAGAAGTGGACGGGAATGTGGTTTGGCTCAGATTACGCAGCCTCGCATCCAAAGTACAAATCTAGCATATTTGTTCAATAAAACTACATTTATGAACACACTTCTGCTTCAACACATTACTGACTGAATCTATATTATAATCGAATTATTGAAATTAATATTCACGACACAGCTGATGGTACTATTTTATTTGTTGAGTTGGCTTTGAAAGCATTAAGTTTGAAATAAGACAAATCCATCTCATTAAGTAGATTTTAATAATGTGTTCTCCATATCTGAGAAAAGCAGGAAACAGTTTTCATTTCAAATGAATAAAGGTGTGATTCCGGAGGACTTCATTTCCCATCATGCACTTGCAGTCCGACTGCCTCTGTCATTGCTAACAATGTGGCTGCCATTACAAAAACTCATGTTTGCGTTTGTTCAAGCCTCTCGCTCTATGTTGGTGTCTTTTAAAGAGGTCCACCACGTGACACAGACTGTAACAAGCAGCGTAGACCACTTAGCACGTTTGCACCATAGGCTCCATCTTTCCAGGTCGTCCTCCAGTGCCTGCTAAACTAACTTTGAGCCAAGCTTTGCCAACATCATTTCAGTTTGGAGTTGGACCCTAAAGTACTGCGCCAGCTTCTTTATATGGAAGAAAATAGACTATTACAGCAGTGGCTCAGTGGTAGAGCGGTCGTCCTTCAACCGAAAGGTAGGCTGTTCGAATCCCGCTCTCTCCACAGTTGTTGTTGTGTCCTTGGGCAAGACACTTAACCCACCTTGCCTACAGTGGTGTTCCAGCTGTAACACTGGTGAATGGAACCTTAATGTAAGTCGCTTTGGATAAAAGCATGAGCTAAATGTAAAATGGAACCCAAAAAAACTCTGGGCTAGACACCTGAAAACAACAGAATAGAAGCGCAGTCACACCCAAGACACAGTGTAACATCAGGTTAGTGAAGTATATCTCGCTGGATGCAAGTTTGCCATGTAATTTTTTTAACTCAGTTAACAGGAGAGTGCTATGTTTGGAGTATAGGGTACAGCAGTGGCCCAGGGAGAAGCCTGTTTATTTGTCATCAGAAATGGGAATTAGCAGCAAATGCTTTTGTTGCGTTATGGATGAGAATACACATCTTTGTTGTTTGTACAGAAGGTTTAATGATAGTTCCTAGTGTTCTACAGGTTATTGGGGGAAAGCAAGGAGAGGGAAATTTTAGTTGTTACAGGTTTATGGATGTGTTGAGAATGTAAATTTGAACTGTGCATAAAAGACGATGGGCTTGATTGGGGTTTGCTCCAGCATAATTAGGACATTAAAGTCACGATGTGTGCGAGACTGCCCAGGTTTACTCCCTGCTAGTGAACAACCTGTTTTATGAACTTTGAGGCACAACTTCCTCAGAGAAATGCCTTATGTGATTTAATAAACCCAGTGTGTCAGACCAGAACATGCCCTGGCTCTCGGGTTCTAGTCTTACCACATTATGTTTTCTTTTATTTGAGCACAATGTATATATATTGGTTGCTGTGAGTGTGGTATGAAGCTTTTGAACATCTTACAATTGAAACAATTGACTAATTATTTACTTCTTAGTGACGTAAGCTGAGTTTTGGAACAGTTTTGAGGACATGTTTGTAGAAGCTAAGGGTGTTTTTTCAACCGAAAGTCTGCACTAAATTGTTATGTGGTCAGTTTCCATAACTTTTGGTTTCACACCAGATCAAACAGTGCAGGTAAAAACCCTCACACACATTTTCTTCCCAACAACTTCCGGCAGTACTTCCATGGGTGAGTGCACACTGACTTGTGCAAGTCATTTTCCTGTCAGAGCAATTGGAAGCCTTTATCTAAAATGGGGTGGGCTTTATACAATGCTTATTTTTTTTTTTTTTGATTGGCTGTTTATCTATTCATTAGCATCCAGAGGGAGTTTATTCTGTGTCTTTTGATACTGCCCTCTGGAAATCCAACTCGAGTCCACAGAGACCAGAATAGGTCAGGCTTGCAAGGAGCCAAAAGGCCCAGTTTTTAATGTTTTTTTTTAGGGTTGTCCAGACAACAATATCAGTAATTGGCACAATGAGACCTCTTTCAATATTACAGAATGAGTATTTTACTCTCTGTAGTTTGAGGGTTTTAAGTATTATTTTTGGAAGAAGTAGAATTGTAACATCATTCGTTTTCTACTACTTATCCATTATAGGTAGAAACCTTTTAAGTGATCATTGCACAATTAATGGAGTGCTCTTATACAATTGGAGACACATTTTATGAAATAGCCTGTGTTGACAACTCCTGGGCTAGCCTAGGCCCACCCTAACTATGAGATTGATCAAATGGAAGCTTTTAAGTCTAATTTTGAACGTCTGCTCCCAGACTGAGTTTGGAAGAAGGTTCCACAGAAGAGGAGCTTGAGAAATAAGGCTGGCTCCCATTCTTTTTTAAAGACTCAAGAGACCACAAGTAGCCTAACCCTGCATCCTCCGAGTTCAAGGTTCTAGTTGGAAGATATGGCATGATGAGCTCTTTAAAATATGATGACACCTGTTTAGTGCCCATCCACTTATTGTGAAGTATAGGGGCAGATGTATAGAGGAATATTTGGAGAATCAATAGTTCAATAGAAAGTCAGAATTTCAACTGGCCATAATTGAGCAGCTCGGAAATAATTGAGCAAGGTCGGAAATAATTCAGCAGCAGCATCTCTGTTCGTCGGTAGGAGCCTCTGAGGCAGCGGTGAGTGTGAGTGGTAGAGAGAGCGAGTGTGTGTGAGAGCAGGAGCAGGGAGTGAGTTCCAGCGCACCGTGCCGAGCGTCGCTAAGCCGTGGCGTCGCGTGGCAGGCTCTGTGTGCGTGTGTTTGTGTGTCGCTGAGGTTTTCCCATGCACCGCGCTAAGGCAGGGCTCAGAGATGTGGCGTCAGTGGGAGCTCCCGCATCAGTGAAGAAGAGCAGAAGACCCCCAGCCCCGCGGCATGCTAGGACCAGAGCCACTGCTGACACCGGTGTGACTGATGATGACAGCCCGCGCGTGGGTTAGCAGGCGCCACCACCGCTGTGCCGCTCCAGGAGCAAACACAGCCATGTGAGAGGGACTCGGCTGCCAGCAACTCTTGGACATGTTTTCCAGGGCGAAGTCTGGATTTCTCTCTGTATTTGAACTTGTTGTTTTTCTCTGGGTGCTCACCGGCTGTCCTGAACTCACACACCAGGCGCGGACCAAAGGCAGATGGAACAAGGGGGGTGAGTGATGAGATGAATTATGATTAATGCCTGTGATTATATATTTTTTTGGATTTATTGGCTTTGGATTGACGGTCTGGAGCTGTTAGGTGGAACAGTGAGAGAAACATGGGTGTCACATTCTGACCTTGCTTCTGTTCACTTTCTTCAGAACTGTTCCAGGTGTCTACAACATCCATGAGGGCTAAACATTGTAGTATTGGAACAACATTAAATACAATGCAGTGAGAGAAAAGCAGTCGACTAGGAATACTTTTGCCTCTAAAAGCTTTTTCTCATGCTTATGTTTCTTTGTCTCAAAAATGACAAAAGGCATATAGCTGGACACCCAATAAACCATTATTTTTTCCAAGTTAAAAATCTGTTGCAAGTAAGGCAAGCTACTTCTATGATGGACCTTCTATAGAATAGGCATGTGGCGAATTTTGGTTTTTGGAGGAATACTGTGGTTTCAAAGTGAAAACAACTGAGCATTAATACCATGACATAATGTTTTTGTAATATGAACTGAGACAGGAAAGTGCCGTATGACAGATTTCCAACATGGCTGTTAAAAGAACTCTTCCAACTACATAGTCATATAATTATGATCAGTGTCAGCCAATCATTGCAACTTTTAGGCAAAAGGGCAAAGTGCAAGGGTAACTGAAACATATTTTTGCTATAGATCTCTTCACTGTTCCCACTAAACAACTGTCTGACTGTGATTGTGAGTCTTGTGACTGAAAGACAACATGGGATCACACACTTCACAACTTTCCAACCAACTGGTAAATCAGGTCTCCAAAACCAAAGACATGCTAGAATGACATGACACGAGTTTTAAACAGATGTTCAAGTAAAACTATTTTAAGATCCTATTCCATCTGTAAAGGCACATTGTCCACTCTCATTTGTGATGACAGATAGATGTTTGGATGTTTAGATCAGGGGTCATCAGCAAAATATGTTCGAGGGCCTGCTTGTTTCTTTACGGTGCTGCGAAGGCCAGACTTTCAAACTAAACACGTGGGGTTTATGAAACGTACCAGGTCAATCTTGGTGTACGCACAACCGACTGCTGATAAATCCAGAGTACTGAAACTGGCCTGATTTGAATTTTATGCTCCTAAATATTCACTGCTCTGCTGAACTCGCCCACAGAGTTTACAGCATAGAGGTCGATACATGGCAAAAAGAGATCCTTTCTTGAGCAGGAAATGACAAATAAATACTCCAAGATGTAAGATTATATTGTTTTTAATCAGTCTTTAGCCACAGCAATACTAGCTCCACACCAAGCCGGTTGCGCGTCTTTAAGCTCCCAAGGCCAGCCTTGACAAAACCCGGAGTCTGAAGACAGAGATGTGTTGGATATGGACCGCTGTCTACTTCTAATTAGTTTCGAGTCCTGGCTGGGGGGCCGGATGGGAAGCTGTGGGGGACCGAATGTGGCCCCCCGGCCGCCATTTGATGATCACTGGTTTAGATGCTAGCATTTTTGAGCATGTTGTAGATTTGGCAACAGCTCATCGGGGTTTTTTGTCACTGGCTGTTAAATGACCTTATATAAAATAATGTCTGGTGTAAAAGAGGTTTCATAACGACCTTGAGTCAAGTTTGGGAGAAGACAGGTGCTTGAGTGGTACTTTTTAAACAGAGGCTTTATATTTAATATAAATGTTTGCTTATGTTCTACTCACTCCTTTTGTTGGTTCTTTGCATAATGCCATGGCTTTCTAAATGTTTTTGACCTTTTGAAAAGCAGATGTTTTTCTCCATTAAATGCACATGTACTACCACAAAGTTTTTTTCATTTTTGCTGACCCTAATAAAATCTTTTGGCACCCCAAAAGACCTTCTGACCCTGACCCAGTGCTTGAGAACCACTGATTTAGTGTTACCACAATATCACAATATTTTTCTATTTACAGTGATAGTTTCCCTCAGGGTTATCATACCGTCACAATCTCAGAATCTACTGCCCCATGCCTACTACAGATATTTTTATATATATTATAATTAGCCCTACAAACCACACAGCTTGTTTTCCAAAGAAACTTTTTCTTGAAGGAATTCCTCTGTTGTTTTCCATTTATCTGCTTCTCTTTATCCAAGGGGCTTGTGATCAATATTATTTCTTGGTGTACCCTGAAATATTGGGACAGGACATACCGTAGTGTAAGAAGTGTGCTTTTCGGTTGAAACTCTTAGATCACCAGTCCTGGGAAGAGGTGTTAATAATTCATGCAAGCCCCTTCCATGGGAGCGGCCCCTTGCGTCTCTCTTGTAGCATTTAATCCCCTTTGTCGGATTAAAGGAGCCTCTAATCTTAGTGCTTCTGCTCGGTGAGGAGGCTGAGAGATGCTCCCAGCAGCCGATGGGGCATTGTTAACGCTGGAGGCAGCCGCTCAGTGGGATGTGAGCGTCTTCAAAGAGCAGTGTCACTATCGCAGCACATTTAATGATTCTGCACCTATTTGCGCTAGTTTCTTTTTTCTCTACATTCCCTTATTCGTAGAATCTGTTACACCTTCAGCTTTATGTCCGTGAGCTTGCAGCATGCATCAGTTTGGAGAAGTTTAACCACAGTGTATGTCATTGTTCAAATAATGTCTATTACATAATCCTCAAACCAATTGCAATGGTCTTTTTGTTTTGTTTGTTTTAGTGGATTGGACACAAATGTCAAGTGTATTCAAGGTTGTACATAATAGTTTTGGGAGAAAATTAGTCCAATCTCTGGTTATCACTGCTCTGGAGAAATGGTGGGCACTGACCTCTCCTGCTTTAATTAGGCCATAGAATTGTCCATATTATCCTTATCTGTGAACTGTGTGACCAATCATATATGCCACATTTTCCATTATTAAAAGGAGAATTGAGTAGCTGTAAAATACTTTTCTGTCATTAGATCAGCAGCATATATTGCTATATGTTAAACATTAGAATGTGTTGACAGTTGTTGACAGTTGTTGACAGAACAATGATGGCAGTGAGAGTTGTTGCAAACTTGATGTGTCTGCAGCAAATGCAGGATTTTAGTGTCACATCTCGCCACATTCTTCCTGTTTTTGGTCTGACTAGACATTTTTGGTCCAATCACATTTCCAAAGTGTACCAAACCAGAGTTCATTTTAAAAGGGCCACAATTTCAAGGTGTCTGCAAGTTCAATGCACAGAAAGGTTCACAGGGCATTTGTCCAACTCATTAAAAAATTTACTAAACCAAAGGGCCAATTAAAGCTTCCCTTTAATTGTTCTAGTTTGTTTGGGCATTTGAACTCTCGTGTGAAGACAAAACAAGTGCATGCTGGTTGTGCCTAAAAACATGTCTTTGTCCACTTTTAAGTGAGCCCTGCTGTGGTTCGATTGAGGTGCAAAGAAGGACCAGATAACATACCAAAGACATGTGAACACTGGCAAAAACAATTGATATTTCAAACCAATCAGTAGAGAAAGAGAAAAAAAGGTTTCGCTAAAAATATTTTTTTGAGGAAAGGTGTGATCTAGAAACAGTTCTGAGTGAAGAGACAACCTCTCCACTCAGCTACATAATGTAACTGGGTGGTCAGATGGTCTCGATATGATCAAGAACAACATATTTTTAATGGTCTTAACATAATCCTAAATCTACAAATGACTGTTGATAATTCTCGTCACACCTCGCAGAGAATGAGATATTCTGTGATGCACTTTGCTCACAGCGGTATTAGAAAGCAGTATGGATTGAAGCAAGTTGTCAGCAGTGGAGGAAATGTAATTGTCTGTATTCTGATCCTGTGAAAATCTGCAGTAAGTGGTAATGTGAAGACAGCTGCAGATGTAGAAGCTCTTAGCGCTCCTCCCTGAAGAAATCCATCTGAGCAGTCCAGGTTCAGAAACAGGGACATTTTAACAAATTCTAAACACCCTCCTGCTAAAACAGTCAGCTGAAGAGTAATGGGACAAAGAAGAGCCCAAGTCCTGATCCACAAATACCGCCTACTTTAGTTCCAACTGCTGGGTGTTTCTGACACATCAGATATTTGGAGAAGCAGAAGAAAGAAAAAATAATAATAGTAAAACTTCTATTTCTGCACAATTAGAGCCAATAACAGAGGCTCTGAGTCTGAGGAGAAGCACAGCACTCTGGAGTGCTCATAAAATGTTTTTTAAGACAAGAACAATAAAAGTCATATTGTTGTAAAAGCCTTTGTTAAGACCTTGTAAAGTGGTTCTCACAGGTTTGACTTTTATATTGTGGCTGTAAAAGCTTATCACACTTCAGCAACTTCAAAAAATGTGCAAATTCACACAAAAAATCATCATCAGTTTAATAGTGTGCAGTCACAGTGCCTGCAAATACTGGCATTCATATTTAAATGTTTGTATTCTAAATAAAATAATGAAAAAGGCTAAAAAAGCTACGCTAGATTATTACACAAGCCCATTCATATGATACCATTGGGACCTTCCAAGAAAATAAATCCTAACTTTGACTTTACGGGTGTAATAAACATGTTTTTTGCTTGGTTCTAAACAGCCTTGGTCTTTAGAGATGATGTGACGTGGCCGCAGAGACATTCTGTGACTCAGCGCGCTTCACACCACCAAAACGGTTTACAGCCTGTGCTAATGTGGAAATGAAAGCTGCTTTTTCCACTTCTCCCAAAGTATGATTTTATAACCAAAGTATTTACAAGGCAGCCGGCGAGCACATTCATAATGAAGTAGATGTTTCCCAGGCTGTAATTATTCCATCAGAGTGAAAATAGGCACGATCGGCGGAAAATATGCTGTTCCCAGTTCAATACAATTAGATCATTAAGCTTTGTGCCACTGCGAGTTGAGCAGAATCAGGCAAAGACCTTTTTAAAAAAAAAAATTCTCACATGTACTTGCCTTCATTTAGTACTCCTACGCCTTGTTAGAAATTAATGTAATGTGTTCAAGCTGGGAAGTGTGGGCGAGATTACAGATGCAATGTTAACAGGATTGAATCAACGCTTGAATAATAAATATAAACTATTACAAATTGGTTTTAATAATTCTATTCACTTTCAGGTTTTTACCAGTGTCACATATACATCTGTGGGCTTTAAGCTGGATAGGTTTTGGGGTCGTACTTATGTAGTGATTTTTGATAATGCTTTGGGTTTTCTTACTTTGAACAGTAGCTGGATTCCTGCAACTCACTAAAATCCATCTTGTCTTGTTGGAGGCAATGCAATTTCTTTAGAACCGCTAAATGTTCGGACCAATTGTGTGGCAGCTCTGGCTGTATCGACATTTTTTAGTTGGACTACAAAGCTTCATCGTTGCTAATGTGGGCGGGGGTAGCTCAGTGGGTAGAGCGGTCGTCTTTCAACCGGAAGGTAGGTGGTTCGATTCCCGCTCTCCCCACAGTTCATACTGTCGTTGTGTCCTTGGGCAAGACACTTAACCCACCTTGCCTCCAGTGACTGTAACACTGGTAATGTAATGTAAGTCGCTTTGGATAAAAGCGTCTGCTAAATGAATAAATGTAAATGTAAATGTAATGTAAACAATGTGGCTTGCTCTGATTGGATCAACTTGTGCTTAATGAGATTTTTACTCTTTACTTTTTACTCTCTTTTACTCTCTTTTTACTAGTTTTAAGGACAGGAAGAGGAATACAGGAGTTACAGAGAGAGCTTTTGTAGATGGAGCCAAGTCTCCTTCAAGTCTCATTCTAAACACCTAAAGAGATGGTCATTGACTTTAGGTGAGATACACCCCTAGTTCAAACTGTAACCATCAGTGGAGAAGACATTAAATCATAGAAAAATTTATTCATAAATTGAAAAAAAAAAAAAAAAGACCACCAAAGTCAGTGTAAAGATCATAAATCCAACACACTTCACTACACTAAGAGATTCCACCATCATGCAAAAATGACACTATGCAGCTTTAATAGTGCTGTTAAATGCAGTAATGGCGGGAACACAGATGATTTTGACACTAACTTCATCATCTATATATTCTTGTTAGTTCCTATTTCACAAGGGAAAACATGGGGGACTATTTAAATGAGGGACTGATTGTCTAACATTTGCAAATAGACGGCACAGTCAGCATTACTGCATCTAATTCATGAGAAGGCCACAAAACATTAATAATCACTCATCTACCACTACATTTATGTTATTAATTATAACATAATATTTATATATTTACTAAATAGTTTATGATGACAAATTTAGTAACATAAAAAGAAACAGAGAAAAAAAAATCACACAACATCCACTGCTCAATACATTTGTCGAGTTTAGGCAATTATAGGTTTAAGTTCCTCATGTAAGTTGTTATGTTTTATAAATATATGTTATATGGAACAGAAACTGTTTCTACAGCTTTTGACTATAACCAAATTTTCTCTTTTTTTCCCACTGCCCACGGTTTGTTCATCATGCATATAAATCTATGTGCTTCTGTCATTTAACGACTCTCACATCAGGAGTCACACTGTCCTTTCAGAGCTAAAGACTATGAGACCAGAACAGCCTGGTCCAATCAGGTTTAGTTTCAAGTTAAACTCCTCCCTCTAGAGATATAAGCTCAGCTCTTTTACCAGTTGAACTCAGAATTAAAACCTTTTGGAATTAGAGACAAAACGTCTTTACCTTGAAAACTGAGTCAAGATGCTTTTGCTTTAACCTTTTCTTTAACTTTACCAAATCAGAACTTTGCCATGTAGTATGGAAGAGACTGATATAAGAGGCCAGACCTCTGCCAAAGCATATTTAGCAAATGTACCTGCAGAAATATGTCAGAAAACATCTCACTGAGGCTTCATGTTTTCCCGCAGGTCAGCAGGGGCTCCTCACAAACCTCCACCTCAGAGCAGAGGGCTGAAGACAAAAGTTAGAAGTTGAAGTTTAATTCTAATTAGTGGAGAAACATGAGGCTTTGGGATGCACATGTATGGCAAGTGCTTATATTTTGATTAATTCACTCTAACAGTGTATATAATCATGTGGCCACAGCCTTGTCATACCAGGTTTACTGTCCTTAAAAACATAAAAACATGCTCTATCGTCTCTCTGTTTTTGCTCTCTTGTATGTTTCTGTCATTCACCTTGAGTTAAAAGGGTCCGTGGCCTTGTTTGCTGCTCTGCCCACACTGAGCCCATTGTTGTAAGGTATATGTCTCTTTTTTTGCCAAAGACACAACACAAAAGCCAAGACCACTAAAATCTGATGCTGTTTCATGTTTTATCTGTGGAGGTTCTCAGTCTCAGTCCAGGAAATATTCAGTAAAAGTAAAAAAAAAAAAAAGAATCTGTGCATCGGTTTGAAGGTGAAGATGTCTCTTCAAGTCCCTTGGATGAAACATCTTCACCTTCCAACCTATGTCCAGATGCCTTCTTTGAAACCTTTTCTGTTGTTTTTTGTGGCAGATATGTCTGTGGAGGTTCTCAGTCATCCAGGACATATCGAAGAATAGGTTAAAACAAAGGAACCATGCTCCCTTCAGGTGTCCTTCTAGAGTGAAACTGTTTTCATTTCGGTCTGTTTTCAACATACCGTTGTAAATAGCTGGCACGTGGTAGAAATTTTTTTTTTTTTTTTGCAGTGACCACGAAGAATGGAGAATTCTTGCTCTTTGTTTGTCTCATATTCTCATTCAGTAATTATTAATGCATTGCAACCACAGGCCAGAAGGTTCGGATTGTTTGACCCGGTGCAGACCATTTGAAAATGCAGCAGTGCTATTGGTCTATTAGGTGTGAAAGACCATGTATCATATTATAGTGACCATTACTGTCCTTATTATTCAGTGGATATGTAGTGTTCATGTTTGACCCATATTGTCCTATAGAAGCGGACCACTCATACACCAAACATACAGAAGACTTCAACCAAAAAGAGAACACTAAACATCTGGAATGTTTTGTAAATGTCAACTCAATTAAATCTAGTCTTCAGCAAATTTTCAGCATATTTATTTGAAACAGCTTTTATAAAGCGACTTACATTACATTACATTACCAGTGTTACAGTCACTGGAGGCAAGGTGGGTTAAGTGTCTTGCCCAAGGACACAACGACAGTATGAACTGTGGGGCGAGCGGGAATCGATCCTACTACCTTCCGGTTGAAGGACGGCCGCTCTACCACTGAGCTACTGCCGCCCCGCCGTATCTCCATCGCAGTAAGCTTTTTTACCTTATCTGTGCCTCCTCGCTCTGAGTTTTCTCCATATACCTCTTTACCTCTCTTTGCTCTCTGCCATAAAACTTTAAAGAGATAAGAAGCCTTTTTCTATTTCAGGGTCACCATTAGCCTGAATAATACATCGGTGAGAGAGGAGCAGTTTGAGTTCTGTGGAGGATAGAAGCACTGCCTTCAATTAAATTATACATCATTATCACAGCTGGCAGGCCTGCTGCGACCATACCCTCTCCATCCGGCTCCCCGCGTTCCCTGTTACTGTCGTGTCCAATACTCGGAGTCAAGCAATGGCCTCTTCCAGTGCCAACGCTCGGCAGAGAGCAAATGGGGCTTCTCGGTGGTTATGGAAGAACTTTATTCAGAGACGAAGCTTAAGGCTACTTCTATGCTGATGTGTTTTGGTTTTAAAATGATGCTGATGATGATCTAGTACACATTAGTTTTTTTTAGAAAGGGTAATTAATAGTAGAGATTGTAAAACTACATTAAACCTAAAGAGGGAAGAACAACTCTATAATAATAATAATATATATGAACTGCTTGCTTCCATAACCTCTGTAGTATGCATTTTTAGAGTAAATGATGGTGGCTCTATAAAGTGGTCTGTGTGCAGAAGAAAGCCTGTCCCAGCACATGCTAAATGTCATGTTGGACTCAGGAGAGGCCGTGGCTCTGTTGGTGCAGTATTTATATGAAGCAGGGGATTTTCACAGTGAGATTACGGCATCTACAAAGGTCCTCTTTACATTTCGCATTTGTTTGCCTCTTATCCTGCACTCTGCCCTCGCCCTCACACAGTGTGTGGCAAAGCTGTGCCTCGTCAGGTCTTTTTACAAAACCTGTACTGAGGTCGAGAGGCTGGAACTCTTTAAGACTTGAGTAACAGACATTGCATTTTGAGAAGCAGCTTCTGTTATAGCAACAAATATGTGGGTTAAAAAAGTGCTCACCCTCTGGCAGCTTCAGGAAAAACAGAAGTAAGAGAACCTCCACTGGGTTCTACAGAGATTTAAATCCACAGCATTTTACATAATGTACATTTGATAATAATTGTAAAGTTGTGAAAATGACTTTAATAGCAGATTTCAGAACTGCTGGGTTAGCTGTGTTCTGCTGGAAGGAGTTAACACAAAGGACATTGTGGAGTGTGTTATTACCTGGCCTGTATTAGTGCTGCCTTATTAACTGTCCTTTGCCCAGTGCTTAATTAACCCCACAGACCTTCATTTACAGACCAATAACATACCACAGTGGATTAACTTCCTGCTCTCATTACTCAGACTGATAGATGCAAATCACTGCTGCCTTATCGCTCAGGTTTAAATACAACCACATTATCAGTCAGTTGTCATTATGGAGTGAACTACCAGCTCTGAACTCCACCAGTCAAGTTTTTACACTTTCTGACAGCGATCTGAAACAATAGATGTTAGGAGCATGTGGGGAATACTGTATGTATGTCTGTAGCTTGTGACAACGTTCTGACAAGTCAATTTTGTTGAATATTTGATCTTTAGACTGTATATTGTAATTAAAGAGCATTTTATTAAACGGGAGGCAGTCCACAAATGGTTTAAGTCAGCATTGCACTAACAACATTTAGTTTACTGTAAATGCAAATCATTTTCCCCTGTATGTGTGTTCATTTTACAAACTATACAGTATATAGTGAAAATAATACATTTTTATTTAGAAACAGAATAAACAAAAAAAATTGTTACCGATGCCATGTCCATGTCATTTATAAAAGGTTGTGTAGGATCTCTACTAAACCAGTGAGTAAGCCCAGCAACCAAAAGAAATATATCCTAATATATACCATGCATCCGCTCCTCTGAAGCAGTTTTACAAATCCCACCTGGAGCAGAAATGTGCCTCACGCTTCCAGTCAGCCAAAGAAGGACAATGCAAATCTATCTGTAAGTGAATTTTGCCTAAGCATGAGCCACACAGCATTACCACCTGTGGATGTTTTACAGTGAAGGCTGCTCTCAGAGGAAAATGATTGCAGTGACACTGGAACTCCCTCTTCTTATAATTTAAACATATTCAATCACATTTACAAAGTATTTACAAACTAAACAAATAGGACTATTTAAGATATCACGATATCACTGTTTAAGTTTTACATAGACTGACATGTAAAGAGTGAAGAGCATTAAACGGACCGAGGCTGTTGTACAGACTGTAGATGTGCAAAAAGTAATACAGGTGAGAGATGGAGGAGCACAGGTGGTGTCTGCAATGTGGGGGTCGGGGTGTGAGTGCTGTGCGTAATGAGAGGAGAGTTGTAGTGAGCCGCAGTTTGATACAGCTTCTTAAAAACAAAACAGCCCTGAATGGAGCATTAGTAGGAGCTGCTCAGGATTATGTCCAATATTTATTTCATAAATGCAGCTCTGATTCATCAGGATCAGTCCTGTTTCACTTTACACTGCGCTCCACAACAGGACCATGACACAGAGCCACATTGCTCCAGCAAACGTGCAGCCTGGCCTTTAGCGCTTGTGCATGCAATGAACCGCTTTACAGTTTTATTTAAAATACTTTCTCTTGATTATACTGAAATAAAATGAATATACGCCAGGGTCAGAGTTTGTGTAGGGATATGCACAGAATCACACCTAGTTGGACTTTTATAGAAATCTCATCTTTTGTGTGGAAGGTGGCGTTTTTTGTGGCAATCTTTATAAATGAGGCCCCTGGTCCTGAACACAACAGAGAGTGACAAACAGAAACAATCTCACAACACATTCAAACATACATACTTTACTTTAAGATTAAACCGTCTCAGATCCGTGAGGGCTTTCTGTTCGGCAGGTATGGTGCTCCAGATCTGTGGCCCTTTTACTGTGATTGAACTCTGACCAAAAGTGCTCTTACAGTCGCCACTTGCATTGTCCCTTTTTTCATTTATGTGGAAATTCCGCACTGGTGATTACCAAATTAACCAGATGAGTGAAAGGGCCTGTTAGTACATCTTTATGCTTTTTGACAAAGTCAGAATCTAGACCAAATATAGCTTTAGCTTTGGAATGTTTTAATTTACTGATTATTTGTTTAGTACTAGTTTCCTTAATTTGTACAATAGAAAAAAATGTTCCCTACTCGAGGGAACTCAACACTGCGTCGTGAAACGACACTTTGGGGAACGCCCTCAGCGTGACGGCTCTGAAGCATGAATGAAACTTAAACCAATCTTGATTGAACGTAGTGAGTGCCGGCCTACCCGGAAGTATAAAGGGACGCCGTATCACGCCCACGCCAGCTTTTCGCTCTTCAGCAAATGCCCTGTGTGTGAATGAGAGACTTGTTTGAAAAACTTTGAATGAAAAGTATGGCGGAACATTCTAAGAAGTGTGTGTACCCCTGCCCTCGTTATATCACGGGTAGGGACACGCACTCGTTGTGTGTGATCTGCCTGGGAGCGCGGCACGCGCGGTCAGCTCTTGAGGGAGCTGGCGGCCAGCACTGTTAAACAGTCCTCTGCAGAGTGCTCTGCTCCCGCCTGGTCGTGTTGAGGCCGGCCGGGCTCGCGTTCACCGCGGATTAGGTCCCGCGCCGCCGAGGCGGCGCGGTGGCTTAGATCGTGGGGATCGCAGCTGGAGCCAGTTGATGAGATTGGGACTGCTGAGGCTTTTTCCCAATCATCATTAGACGGCTTTGATAACCTTCCTACCCATGCAGGAGCCCGCGAAGCGGCTTCTCCTGTGCGAGGAGAGGGTGCGATGCTTGAGCTATCTGCGTCTGAGGATGTGGACGTGCTCAGCATTGAGGCGGGTGACGTGGAGGTTCACTCGTCACCTCACGTGCCCGCTTATGAGGAGCCCATTGCCGTTGTGACTTAAAGGTGGCCGGGTTAAACATTATCTGGCCGTCAGAACGGCAGGAAGCGACAAGGCGTTTCCTGCAGCGCAGAGCACGACCTGAGCATCGGAGTTTGCCATTTTTTCCGAAAAAAAAAAAAAAAAGAGCTTACACCACGGGTTGTGTGGACTGTTCCATGACTTACGCAACGAGTTGTGTGGGTCATGGAGCAGGCCACGCTTCTTGCCAATGAGATTGGGACTGCTGAGGCTTTTTCTCTTTTCCCATCTTCTCATCATGGGGGAGCTCTGTGGCCCTTCCTCCCTGTGCGGGAGCCCACTAAGCGGCTGCTCCTGCACGGGGAGAGGGTCCGATGTTTGAGCTGTCTGCATCTGAGGATGTGGACGTGCTCAGCAATGCGGCGCCTTCATTAAAACCCCGGCGCTGCCCACCAAGCAGTGTAGAGTTACATCGACCATGGTGGGCGGGGCAGCAGGTCGGGCTGGGGCATGGCAGCAGGTCGGGCTGGGGCATGGCTGCATACTATGGCAGTATATTGCAGACACGCCAGGCCGACCTATTAAAGGACTTGGAGAAGACACATCTGTGGATGTGGCTGAGAGAGTCCCCTCCGGGGAGAGGCGGCTGAGGCTGTTTTTCTCTGCGGAGCCCCTTGGACACCGATGTAGTAATTCCGCCGTCTATGACGCTTCGGGCCACATCGGTTTCCAGCATACGAGAGCTGCCTCACAGCCCACCCTGAGGGGTTTTGGGCAGGCAGCAACGGTGTATGCGCATCGAGGATCGTACACGACTTCTCTCTGCCGTGCAGCTGTTTCAGGGCGGCGACAACGGTCTTCGAAGCAGACCCGAGATCGGCCTCGAGAGGCTGATTCCCGTGGCAGATTTTTTCCAGGCGTGGAAACACCTGTGGAATGTGTCGCCATGGGTCCTGCGCACTGTAGAAAAGGGGTACAGACTGCGGTTTGGCCGCAGCCCGCCGAGATTCGGTGGGGTGGTCTGGACCGCAGGTCTGCGTCCAATTTTAGATCTAAGGTATTTTAACCGGTCTCTGAGGAGGTTCAGGTTCAAGATGCTAACAATACCTATTATCGTGAATCAAATTTGGTCCGAGGACTGGTTTGTCACGATAGATCTGAAGGACGCATACTTCCATATTCCTATAAATGCTTCTCACAGGAAGTTCCTGAGGTTCGCTTTTGGGGGCGAAGCGTTCCAATATCGGGTGCTTCCATTCGGCCTAGCATTCTCCCCTCGCACATTCACCAAGTGCATGGATGCGGTTCTGGCTCCACTGAGACTCCAGGGCATCCGGGTACTAAATTATATCGACGATTATATCGACGACTGGCTCATTTTGGCCCAGTCTTGAGAGAGGGCAGTTTGGCATCGAGATGTCGTCCTTGGCCACATTCAGAGCTTGGGGTTGAGACTCGACGACGATGCGGGCACATATGTCCCCCGCACGCATCGAGTCCATACAGGCGATGGTCTCCAGCATAAGACTAGGCCGCAACGTCACTGTAAAACGGTTTCAGAGACTGTTGGGTCTAATGGCAGCTGCGGCCAACGTAATACCTTTTGGCCTGCTGTACATGAGACCCCTGCAGTGGTGGCTGAAAACCAGGGGGTTTTCCTTGAGGGGGAATCCATTCCGGAGTATCAGGGTTACGCGCAGGTGCTGTCGTTCCCTGTCAATATGGAGGAAACCCTGGTTTCTGTCCCAAGTACCAGTACTGGGAGCAACATGTCGCCGGAAATCTGTTTCGACAGATGCCTCCCTCACTGGCTGGGGCGCGGTCATGGACGGCCGCTTTGCCCAGGTTCTGTGGCAGGACCATCATCGCTCCAGACATATAAATTGCCTGGATATGTTGTCTGTGTTCAGGGCTCTGAGGAGCTTCCTGGCGGATCTCAGGGGTATCACGTTCTGGTGCGCTCCGACAATATGTTGGTGGTAGCGTACCTGAACCGTCAGGGGGGTCTGAGGTCTCGCCCTCTGTGCAGATTGGCGCATCAGATCCTCCTATGGTCCCAAGGGAAGTTATCGTCTATCAGAGCGATGTACATCCCCGGGGACCAGAATCAGGGAGCAGACACCCTGTCGAGGCAGGGGCTGAGGCCCGGGGAATGGAGACTTCACCCAGAGGTGGTGAGGTCTATATGCGAGATGTTCGGCCCAGTGGAAGTGAATTTGTTCGCGTCTCGAGAGATGTCCCACTGCCCACTATGGTTCTCCCTCACGCCTCCAGCCCCGCTGGGGTTGGATGCCATGGTACAGATGTGGCCAAGGCTGCGTCTGTATGCATTTCCCCCGGTGGCGCTGCTCCCGGGAGTTCTGGAGAGGGTCCGGCTACTTCTAGTAGCCCCGTACTGGCCGGTCCGAGTATGGTTCTCAGACATCATAGCACTGCTGGCAGGTCTTCCATGGCAGATCCCTTTGAGGAGGGACCTGCTGTCCCAGGCAGGGGGCACAATACGGCATCCCCAGCCCGGGCTGTGGAAACTCTGGGTCTGGCCTCTGAGGGGGATCAGTACCTAGAGGCTGGCCTATCGGCAGGGGTAGTGGAAACCGTACTCAGTTCCAGGGCTCCTTCCACGAGGAGGTTGTACGGCTTAAAGTGGAATGTCTTTTCCACTTGGTGCAGGGGGCGTGAGGTGGACCCAGTTAACTGCCCAGTGGCTTCGGTCCTGGAGTTCCTCCAAGAGTGCTTCACTGCGGGGCTTACCCCGTCCACTCTTAGGGTGTACGTGGCTGCTAGGGCTGTGACGGTATGGGATTTTTTCTTACCGCGGTGATGAAGCAACAAGAATCGCGATATGGCGGTTAACCGACCCCCCCCCACCCGCTGCGAGTCTTGCGAGTCGAGTATGTGAGCGGAGTGGAGCAGCGGCAATTTCCCCTCCGCTCTATGCATTCAAGAATCACTCCGCTCCAGCTCCGGGTTTACCATCTCCCGCTCCCCGCTCCACTCCCTATGCATTCAAGAATCACTCCGCTCCAGCTCCAGCTCCGGGTTTACCATCTCCCGCTCCACTCCCTATGCATTCAAGAATCACTCCGCTCCAGCTCCGGGTTTACCATCTCCCGCTCCCCGCTCCACTCCCTATGCATTCAAGAATCACTCCGCTCCAGCTCTGGGTTTACCATCTCCCGCTCCCCGCTCCACTCCTCGTTCACTGATATCAGAAACACTGCTCCATCTTCGCTCTGAGGAAATTTGCGGCTAACTGCTAAAGAAGTGATCCATCTGTATCAAGCTGGTTGTTTAAACCGTGTGAGTTCTGAACACTGCACTATGCTTATTTAAATCTTTTCGTCTCTACACATATTAGGGTACATATTTCTCATGTCTGTCAAGGCAAACCTGCTGAGTTTCAGTTTATTTGAGACATGCTCCAGTTCAGCAATGAAAGCGATCGCTTCCATGACCTCATAGTCTACTTATTTGCTTCTTATTTATTAAATACATGCAATTGGCCGAATAAACCTTTATTAAAATTAAGAGACAATTTGTACAAAACGAAAGAAAGTCTTTTTACAAAACAAAACTTAATATTAAACTAAATATAACCCCCCCCAAAAATCATGTGCGGTGATGACCTCACACCGCGGTAGGCATCTCATTATTGCGGTATTGCGGTGATGCGGTTATCGTCACACCCCTAGTGGCTGCCATTGTGGCGTTCCACGCTCCTGTAAGTGAGGGGCCTCTGGGGAGGCACCCATTGGTCGTACGATTCCTCCGTGGCACCCGGAGGCTGAGGCCTGCAACGTGCCCTGGGGTTCCAACTTGGGATCTGGCGGTGGTGCTTGAAGGATTGGCTGAGGCCCCCTTCGAACCACTCGAGTTGGCGACAGATCGAGTTCTGTCGTTCAAAGTGGCGCTGCTCATGGCTATCACCTCACTTAAAAGGGTGGGGGACCTCCAGGCACTGGCTATAACACCAACTTGCCTGGAGTTTGCCCCCGTTGGGTTAAGGCCATTTTACGTCCGAGGCCAGGCTATGTGCCTAAGATGCCATCTAACGTGGCATGGCCGACGGTACTGCAGGCATTTCATCCTCCATCTCATGTGTCAGCCGAAGAGGGGAGACTTCATCTGCTCTGCCCCGTTAGGGCACTGCAAATCTATATACAGAAGTCTTCGCAGTGGAGGAAGTCAGAACAACTGTTGGTGTGTTTCGGGTCTCCTAGGAGAGGTCGGCCAGCGACCAAGCAGACGGTCAGTACTGGATCGCCCAGGCTATTGCCTTGGCTTATCAGGTGCGCGGATTGCCTTCACCTTTGGCCGTAAGGGCGCATTCCACCAGGGGCATGGCCTCTTCTCGGGCCCTTCAAATGGGGGCCCGCTTCAGGAGATCTGTGAGGCAGCCGGCCGGGCTGCTCCACACACTTTCATTAGGTTCTATAGTCTACATCTCCCTGCGACGCCTGGCGCTAGGGTGCTCTCGGCCCTAAGTGTGCCTGAATATCCGGGTTCACACTAGGGCGGCACGAATCGTCGTGGCATAGTGGGTATTCGTTTCCCAAAGTGTTGTTTCACGCAGTGTTGAGTTCCTCGAGAAGGGAACGTCTCGGTTATGTATATAACCCTTGTTCCCTGAGAGGGAACGAGACACTGCGTCGCTCCGCCACGCCTACCCTGCCTGAGGGCGATTTGCTTCATCACGAAGGGCTGGCGTACGTGATACGGCGCCCCTTATACTTCCGGTAGGCCGCACTCACTACGCTAGACGTAGTACCAATCAAGATTGGTCTAAGTTTCATTCATGCTTCAGAGCCGTCACGCTGAGGGCGTTCCCCAAAGTGTCGTTTCACGACGCAGTGTCTCGTTCCCTCTCAGGGAACAAGGGTTATATACATAACCCAAGACGTTTTCTGTTAAGCTTCTCTGTGGCTCAGGGAGCACTACTGGTTTAAATCATGTGGCTGTTTGCTCTTCCAATGCCACAAAGTAGGTATTTAGCAAGGTGGCAATTTCCTTAGGGTCAGTGCATAATTTACTATATTCAATTGTGTTAGCGCTCTATTGTATTGACCTAGAGTCGTGTATGTGTTTCCTGATGCAAGAACTGTTCATCAGGTGCATGAAAAAAACTGTTTTAGCTTTTCTTATTTCACTAACCACTTTGTTTCCAAGGCTTTTAAAAATGACATTATTGGTATATAGTTTTGTTGTAATTGATTTCTTGAATGCAAAGTCTCTTTGTTTCCTTAGTTTGCATATATCAGTAGTAATCCAAGGCAATGACTAGCGTTTTCTCCTCTTTGTATATTTCTGAATTACTTGACCTATACTATCTGTCAGCATATTACAACAATTATTTAAGATGTTTATTTGTAGGACTGGATCCCAGTTAATAATTCACATATCATTTGCAAGGTGAGGCATATCATTTTTCCAAATTCCTTTAATTGTTTTGCAGTTGCACTTTTAATTAAACTCTGCAGATGTGTCTTTGTTGGTTTTCTCAAAATAGGTGTTAAGTTGTGGTTTGAATATCCTGTCATATGTTCTTATCACACCGTTTATTTGTAAATACAAGGTCTAGGAGTGTTTACTAGTTTGTATTAGTCTAGTCTGCTATTAGTTAATGTAAGTCATATTTTGATGTTACTGCTTTTAGCTTTTGTTTACCATGTTTGTCGAACCAAATAAAAAATCACCAAGCACAATTATCATATTTTAACTGTTTAAGCAGTTATGTTATGAAACAAGAAAATCTGACTCATCCTCAAGGGATGAAAGTGTATTTCAATACCAAATGTAATGACACACCTTTCTAGAAGTGAGAGAAATTTCAGAATTAAATCTTTCCATATCGAGATCATAAGAACAGTGATAATATTAGTGATGTCATCTGAAATTTTTTTGGTTTGTAACATTAAATGTTATGAATAAACTGCTATACATGCCTGCATTTATTAATATAAGTAAGTATTTAACCAGAACAAAGGCTGGTCCAAGTAAACAAACGGTGCTCATTTGTATCGTGTGAGATGATGTTCTTTCCTATTTTCCAGACTGACTGTTGGCTTGCATATTGTCTCAGTCCTGTTCTGTCCCCGCTCTTTCTTCACCAGATTTGTTTTTATTGTCCAATACATCATGTTCACTTTGCCGGCTGTGAAACATATCTCCAAATCTCTGCATATGTAATCATACCGCTTAGCAAATACAGCACAGGAATATTAACAAGTGGTCTGTGCTGTCTCCCAGATGAGGCCCTGCAAACGTTCTACACAATTATTTCACACCAAAATAATGTCTACAGTACAAATGGCATCAAACAGTAAAACAAAGTCATTCTGAGGATATTGTCTAATCTGATAAGGTCTGTCTATAACATTTATTTAATCTGAAACTGTAGGGTTAGATACAATTCTGTTTTGAGTCTTCTCTCCTTTCTGTTTCGCTGGTTGTTTTTGATAGATGCTAAGATGCAATGTTAGCACGGTTTTTGTAGCACTGGTTCCTCTGAGGTCATAATTCTTTTTGCACACATCCCCCAAAACTGTAGCACTATATAAAATGTAAAATATAAGGCCTCACACTCGCATACAGACTTAGCATTCACTGAAGGTAATATACACTAGATTAGGTACATTTCTGTGGGAGTACAGTAGAGTACTAGCAGTACATCACATGAGGGCAGTGGGAATGGGCTAAACACCTGAATGCCTTACGATGAACGGGATATCATTATTTTTACCCAAGCTAACCATGGGAGAAGCAGATGGGAAAGATATCACCAAAGTGGAGCCTTTATTTCTCTTTTCTAGCTGTTGGCATCACTGACCAGTAATTACACTGGTGATGGCTTTAGACTGGCATCATTTATATAAAATATAATCACACCAGTGAAGATGGGACACGAGGAGATGCATCATACCTGCATGGACGGATGGGTTGATTGCTTGCAGCTGAATTGTTTGATCCATTGGTAATACATTGTATCAGGGTGATACCCAAAAGTCGTTGCTGTGAAAGAGCTAGAGGTTTGTGAACAGAGGAATGCGACAGGGTTCGCACTCACCCTGAGATGATATGAGCAAGGTTTAGGGATTTGCAAAACATCAGCAAAGTCACTACATCCGTCTTTCTGTTGATACAGTTCTAAATAAAGTCTTGGTCAAATAAAGTCTTGTTCACGTGAAGACAGCAGATGTTTCTGCAGTAATCTAGTGTTAAACATAAAGCCCCCTCAAACACTTTTACATTAAACAACATGATGCAAGGCGAATTTGTAAATCTGTAACTCACACACAATGTTATTGGTTCAGGATCAGGTATCTGGGAACCAGAACACCCAGTCTTTGCAAACGTAGAAATTCAAATGTCCAAATGTCCTGCAAAAGATATATATGTTTGGATAATTTGTAGTTTTTTGTAGTCACCTGACTTTAAATAAACCATGAAACATCATGTGTTGTGAAATTAAAAGTATTGTTTTAGCTTGCTGTAGTTTGAGTTCTGACTCTGTAAAGCTGCTTTAGTTTTAGTTTTGCATGATTAAAAATGGATGAATTACAGTAAATAATGTGATTGTTATAAAACAAGGCTGTCCTGGAAGTTTCCTGGAAACTGGTCCTTGAAAAAGCTGTGTGATATTGGCTGCAGAAGCCGGTGAGAGTCTGGGTCTCCTGCCAGCCCGTCCTGACACCATTAGCTCTGTGACACATTAAGGCTCTGTTTGCCTTGTAATTTGTTTGGTGTGTCACTTTGATGGATGTCTTGTTTGCAGCACTTCCTCAAACACATCGGGAAATGCTGACTCCAGGACACTGTTAAACCAACTTCAAAAGGCATTTGTTTTCTCCAAACTGTTTTGTGTAAATGGCCGTGTGCAACAGCATCCGGGCCAGGCCTGGTTCTGCAGAATTACAGGTGATAAACTCATTTGGCAGGTTCAGAAGCTCCTGTGAAGTAGAAATAGAGATTCAAGTGACTTCCTCCTCAGTTTATCTTTGGAGAACTGTCAAGTGCATGGAAGCTTCTGGATTTATTTTATTTCTTTAACACAAACCTATGAAATACAATAAATTGCTTTTTATTATTCTTTTTTTTTTCTTGCTGAATAACTTTGTCTTAGGGATGTAAACAAAATATAAATAAAATAAAATAAAATAATATTAATAAAATATATTTTTACCATTCATGATCATTATACAAAGAAAATATAAAATTAAGTTTTGCAAAAAACATTTTCAATTCTTAGTATGTACAGTATGTCCATTTATTATTTTTATCAATCAAAGCTTGCATTTCTTCATGTGTTCACTCATTTTCTGACTCTTGTTTTGTTGGTAGTCGCAGGGGACTTGCATGTCTTCAGGGGATAGGCTGAACCTGGAGAGAATCTGCCATAGCATTTTTCATTTGCTCCTGTGTTTTGTTACAAATTGTGTCATCTTATAGTGTGCATGAAAACAAAAAAAAAAACAATATGTTTTTAGTTACATGCTTATTTTAGGGCTTTAGTGGTTATCACTGATTGTTTGCCACCATCATAATATAACATATCACAATAACCCTAGTTCAGGTCCCGAGTTTTTAATAGTTTTGTTAACCTGTAGAACAGACTAAATCAGAATCAGAATCAGAATCAGAAAGAGCTTTATTGCCAAGTATGCTTGCGCATACAAGGAATTTGTTTTAGTGACATAAGCTACCAGTACACAGAGACACCAACACACAGACAACAAATAAGTGTATAAACAATTGTGCTATAAATGATAATTGAATAGGATTGAATAAGATGCAGGGATGTACTAGGATGGAGGGGTAACAAATGAATATAAGGATATTGAACTTTTTTTGCATAAGCATAAGTGGGGAACATTTAACTGTTCGTGAGGTAGATTGCCTGGGGGAAGAAACTGTTTTTGTGCCTTGCTGTTCTGGTATTTGCGGCTCTGAGGCGCCGCCAGATGGCAAAAGTTCAAAAATGGGGTGACTTGGATGTGAGGGATCCAGAGTGATTTTATGAGCCCTTTTCCTCACTCTGGTTGTATACAGTTCTTGAAGGGTGGGCAGGGGAGCACCAATAATCCTTTCAGCAGTCCGAACAGTTCTCTGTAGTCTTCTGATGTCTGATTTTGTTGCTGAGCCAAACCAGACAGTTATAGAAGTACACAGTACAGACTCAATGACGGCTGAGTAGAACTGTTTCAGCAGCTCCTGTGGCAGGTTAAACTTCCTCAGCTGGCGAAGGAAGTACAACCTCTGCTGTGCCTTTTCACGATGGAGTCAATGTGAATGTCCCACTTCAGGTCCTGTGAGATGGTAGTACCCAGGAATCTGAATGACTCCACTGCGGTCACAGTGCTGTTTATGATGGTGAGTGGGGAAAGTGCAGGGGGGTTTCTCCTAAAGTCCACGGTCATCTCCACTGTTTTGAGCGTGTTCAGCTCTAGGTTGTTAAGACTGCACCAGACAGCCAGCTGCTCAACCTCTTGTCTGTAAGCAGACTCATCACCGTCCTGGATGAGGCCGATGACTGTAGTGTCATCTGCAAACTTTAGGAGCTTGACAGAGGGTCTTTAGAGGTGCAGTCGTTGGTGTACAGGGAGAAGAGCAGAGGGGAGAGAACACATCCCTGAGGGGCACCAGTGTTGGTGGTGCAGCTGTTTGACATGAATTTCCCCAGTCTCACTGACTGTTGCCTATCTGTCAGAAAGCTGGTGATCCACTGACAGATAGAGCTAGGAACAGAGAGCTGGGTCAGTTTGGTCTGAAGGGCTGTTGGGATGATGGTGTTGAAAGCCGAACTAAAGTCCACAAACAGGATCCTCACATAAGTCCCTGTTTTGTCCAGATGTTGCAGGATGAAGTGCAATCCCATGTTGATTGCATCATCCACGGACCTGTTTGCTCGGTAAGCAAACTGCAGGGGGTCCAGTAAGGGTCCAGTGATGTCCTTCAGATAACCCAGAACCAGTTTTTCAAACGACTTCATGACGACAGGCGTTAGAGCCACAGGTCTGTAGTCGTTAAGTCCTGTTATCTTGGGTTTCTTTGGGATGGGGATGATGGTGGAGCGTTTGAAGCAGGAAGGCACTTCACACAACTCCAGGGATCTATTGAAGATCTGTGAAAAGATGGGGGCCAGCTGGTCAGCACAGATTTTCAGACAGGCTGGTTTAACGCCATCTGGGCCTGGTGCTTTTCTTCTTTTGTTCTTCTTGAAGACCTGGCACACATCAGCTTCACAGATTTGAAAAGCAGGAGGTGTGGAGAGGGAATTGCAGGAGGTGTTAATGGTTGTGTAGGGAGATGGTCAGAGTGGGTGTTGGGGGTTTCAAATCTACAATAAAACTCATTCAGGTCGTTAGCAAGTTGTTGATTAGCCTCAGTGCAAGGGGATGGTGTCTTGTAGTTCGTGATGGCTCTTAGACCTCTCCACACTGAAGTTGAGTCGTTGGAAGTAAACTGGTCTTCCAACTTTTTAGCATAGGTCTTTTTAGCCGCTCTGATCTCTTTGTTCAGTGTGTTCCTGGCCTGATTGTACAAGACCCTGTCCCCATTTCTGTAGGCATCCTCTTTGGCCTGACGAAGATGTCTGAGTTTTACTGTAAACCATGGCTTATCATTGTTGAATGTTAAATAAGTCCTGGTAGGAATGCATACATCCTCACAGAAACTAATGTAGGATGTTACGGTCTCTGTGAGTTCGTCCAGATCGGTGGCAGCAGCTTCAAAAACACTCCAATCAGTGATGTCAAAACAAGATTGTAAATCCTGCTCTGTTTCGCTGGTCCATCTCTTCACAGTCTTTACTACGGGTTTAGCAGATTTAAGTTTCTGCTTGTAGGACGGTATAAGATGAACCAGACAGTGATCAGAACGTCCCAAAGCTGCTCGTGGAACGTTCTGATCACTGATAAAAACATAGTCATTGTGAATACTGAAGTAAGTTTTTATCCATATTATTTATATTTTCTTTGAGTAAGCTCTGATGCTAAGTTTCAGTGATGTTTACTAATGAAGGTGTGTGTAATCACAGACCAAATGCTGCTACAGGTACAAGTTTCCAACGTGTGCTCATTGGGCTGAAGTGTGTATCTTTTTCACCACAAACAATACAAAAGCAAAAGACTTGGTCTCAAAACCCTTTTGAATCAGTGCTGCCACAGCAACCGTTCTTCCGTTCTAAATGTAAACAACATGGCACTGCTCTGATTAGTTAATAACTTCACTCACCAACCAGGTATTCATTTTAAACTACATGCCCTTTTGCAACTGCTTCCAACAGGAGCCCTCCCACACTATTTTCTGTGGAGCAGTTCTATCTAGCAGAGTCAGGTAAAATGACTTAAATTAGATTTTTTTCAGCTTTAGAGCCGTGTTTGACTTAATTACCTCAAACTACTTTTCTTCTTTTTTTAATTTAGAAGAAAGAAAGGCCAAAGGGAAAAACTGGTTCAGGGTACAGAAGGTCAAAGTCAGTGCTGATTTTATTTTGATGTTTTTACCTAAATATTCAGTGGCTCTATAAGTAGTTGTAGTGTGTGATATCAATTTAATTTGTCACACAACAATTTGTTTTTCTTTTTAAACTGAATGTCAGGATGCACTATAAAAGGTGAAAGTGGTTTGCTTTTTTCTGTTACGCTCGATTAACCTAAATGGGATACAGCGCAGTCTGAGGTGGGATATTGATGAGGAAATCCCAAAGAAGTGTTGTGAGATCTATTCAGTATGAGTGATGAGTAACAGTTTTGTTGTTTGAGTACTCTGAATCAGAGTTGAGGGACGACACACAATGACGCTCTGATCCTCAGTGATGGGTTAGGACTCTGTTGGCGCAGCATCTGACCATTCAGTTCCAGCTGTGCAGTGACAAAAAACTGTCAGAGCACAACAGCAAAGACTCAGCTGGGGGAACATAACAGCAACATCATCAGCTTTGCTTAATGAACCGCCGCGCCATCTCCTTTATGGAAATCCCAGGGAGGTGTAAGAATGACCACACAACTGCCTTTGTCTGAAGGTTTACAAGCCTCACATTTTCACTGTGTGTGGGGTTTCGTTTGTACTGGTAGTTTTAGGCATCATATTCAATCCTAATGATTTTTAGGTGATCATTACTGTTGAAACAAGCTATACCTGTCAATATTGGTTAGGTTTGCCACCAGACTATATTGTCTACACCAGGGGTGCTCAATACGTCGATCAAGCTCTATGTAGTATTGGTAGATCGCATGACATAAAAAAAAAAATAGACGTCAGCCAATCATCCTTCCAATCTCTTGATTGACATACAGGGCAGCCAGTCAGCTGATTCAATTCAGTGCATGTCATCAGAGTAAACTCAGGTAATGACAGAAAATGGTACATATTTAATTATGTTGTGTTGTGCAGTATTATGGTTTGCAAGGTACATCAACACACACTGTATAAAGAATCCTCAATATATTTGTAGTGGGTAGATCATTTTGACTTGGTCATTTTATAAGTAGCTTGCGTGCTGAAAAAGTGTGAGCACCCCTGCTCTACACGGTTGTTGTGTATCACTCACTACATTTACATTCACAGTTTAGTGAAACTATGCAATAGCTTTATTAGCCTTTCCTGAGTTTACATGCACAGGAGGACAATAGAATGCTCTGCTCAGACTAATGTTGCTTCCATGTGGTATTTAACAACACTGCAAACGTTCAACCTGACTTGTTTGAATCTAATAATATCTTTGTATCCCTCCAACCACCAGCTATGTTTTTTTAAAACTCTTATTTAGGTCTTTTTGGTGCTCTGTCCACCATGAACTGTTTACAGAAATAGATGCAGCACCTGATGCTCTCTCCATCATATCAGTGATTACCAGTGGTGGACGAAGTACACAAATCAAGTACTTGAGTTAAAGTACAGATACACTAGGTAAAATATTACTTCAGTAAAATCCAAAGTACTCCCTTTTAACTTTCACTTGAGTAAAAGTACAAAAGTATTTGCCTTCAAATGTACTTAAGTATCCAAGTACTATCATTTATTAAGGCTATAATGCCCATATAATTTTTGTCAGTCTCTTGCCACCTTAAGGCGCCAGGGTTTATTTTAAAAAAACACTGATTTCTGATATCCCAATTTCAAAAGGCTGTGGTTTGAAATTGAACTAGAAAACTAGAAAAATGTCAGGCATGACCCAAAGTATATAAGTAAATAAATTTTAAGCATCTAATTTGCATATAATTTGCATACCATAACATTATATATTGGCGGTTATGTTATTTACAGTACATACACACTAATGAACATATTATAATAGTTTTTTTTTCTATTTCTGAAATATTTTTTTATAACAGTAATTTGTAAAAGCAACATTACCAAAATAAAGAATAACTACAACTTCTAATATACCATAACTAAAACATATGCAAATAGTTATGAGAAATATACAAATGTACTGTATGTGTGTGGTTGCAGTTGCTTTATCTTTTCTTATCCATCCATGTGGCATAGTTAGTAGTTTTTTAGATTGTGGGACCTCTCATAAAGCACAGAACACAGCCATCACTTTTATTACGATCGCTGCTTTGATTAGCGCATTCTCACTGACTATGTTTACCCCTGCCTCTCCCTCCTCTACTGGGTAAAGTGTCAGGATGACCAACACGTATTTGTCCCAAACAGCTGTCAATAGAACCGCATTATTCCCAAACTCCTGTCACTACCGCCGGCTTCTATCACCTGTGCTAAAGGTAAAGCTGCAGGTGCTAAAGGTAGCTGCAGGTGCTAGGTAAAGCTGCAGGTGCTACGCCCACGGCTTCCCTTCCCAACCTCCCCTTCACTACCGCGCCAGAGTGACTAGTTTCCTCCCGTTTCTTTCACTGATGTTTGGCAAAATGTGGGAAAACAGCGTGGTGCTTTATGAGAGACACTGAGAAAGGCACCAGCAGCGCCGCTGTCCAAGTTACACACGCACTCTCACTCTCGCTCATTCTCACTTTCACTCGGCTGAAAAGACTCTAAAGGTAGATGTTCTCCCTCAGAATCAGAGTCAGCCATTACTAATACCAAAGCTTCATCACAGGTGTATTTTTTATTTTCATGTTTATCAGCTCGCGTGTAGAGAATGAGGCTTCTATTGAGCCGGTCCTGACACTCCCACTGAGACGCGTCTTTGAGGTCTTCTTCTACAAAAAAATACAAAAAACAAGGAACGACTAATTTGCAAAATGTAATTGAGTAAAAAGTAAGATATTTGACTTTGAAATGTAGTGAAGTTAAAGTAAAAAAGTATCCCCGAATGGAAATACTTAATAAAGTACAGATACTGGAAAAAAACTACTTAAGTACAGTAACGAATTACATTTACTTCGTTACTGTCCACCACTGGTGATTACTGAACAACTTAGACCATCCCATTCTTTCTGCCAGTGGTGAAAAAACAAGCAAAAAAACAAAAGCAAGCAAACAAAAACAGGTGGTGCCAAACTCTGCCCTATTGGAGACTCCGCCTGACTATTTCATACTAACATCTTAATAGTTTGTTTCACATTAGAAGAATTATATTTGGTGCAGGTAATGCTGACATGTGTGGCTGTGATTTCAAATAGTGTTTGAGCTGCAGCTGCCTTATTCTAAAGGGATATTCATCCAAATATTATTTTTAGGCAGAAATGTTTTTGGTGTTATTTTGCAGTTTTCCATCTTGATTAACTCTAAACTGTAAAATGCACATTCAAAATTTCATTTCTGGGAAATTTTACAAGTGCCCCCTTCCCTTTGACACCAGAATTATTCAAATACGCCTTGCAGTTACAGAGATACAGTGAATTTACTGTGGACATGTCCTTTTCAAGCAGACACACCAAAAAACAGGGTTGGTTTTAAAGGAAAAATGGTTGGGTGAAGCTATTTATTGTCAAACAACTGTATTTACTTAAAAAAAAAAAAAAAAACATGTCACAGAAACTACCCAAATGACCCTGATCAAAAATTTACATACACCTGTTCTTAATACAGTGTATTGTCACCTTTAACATCAATGACAGCTTGAAGTCTTTTGTGGTAGTTGTGGATGAGGCTCTTTATTTTCTCAGATGGTAAAGCTGTACATTATTTTTGGCAAAAAGCCTCCAGTTCCTGTAAATTCTTGGACTGTCTTGCATGAACTGCACGTTTGAGATCTCCCCAGAGTGGCTCAATGATACTGAGGTCAGGAGACTGAGATGGCCAGTCCAGAACCTTCACTTTATGCTGTAGCCAATGACAGGTCGACTTGGCCTTGTGCTTTGGATCGTTGTTATGTTTGATTGTCCAAGTACGTCCCATGCGCAGCTTCTGGGCTGAGTGCTGATGAGTATTTTCTGATAACATGCTACATTCATTTACATTTTACATTTATTCATTTAGCTGACGCTTTTATCCAAAGCGACTTACATTGTTCTAATGTAATTACCAGTGTTACAGTCACTGGGGGCAAGGTGGGTTAAGTGTCTTGCCCAAGGACACAACGACAGTATGAACTGTGGGGAGAGTGGGAATCGAACCGCCTACCTTCCGGTTGAAAGACGACCACACTACCCACTGAGCTACTGCTGCCCCGGCAATAGGGATGGCTCGATACCACAATTTTGGCTTCGGTACGATACCACAATCTAATACCTCGGTATCGATACTAAATCGATACCACAGGTGACAAATAACCAGCCTCAAAAGTGAAATGAATTGACTGATTCATCTAGATTAATAAATGTTATAATACTGTTAGGTCAGGTTACCTTATGAATGTTTACACATGTACAATTGTAGCTTATCAATTGAGTAAACTGGTATTACTCATCTCTTTATTCATTCAAATTCAATTAATATATTATTGTTTGAAAGTGCAAAAATTACGAGACCTAAACTTCATTCATTGGTTCTAGCATGTCATTCAAGCACATTTGAGCCTTCGTGTTTACCGTATCTTATAAGTAGGCTATGCGCTGATCTGTGTTGTAAATAAAAGTCTAAATTAAATCAGTTGAATGGTGGACTCACCTGTCGATGTCTGAACCCCTTGAATAAGTCAGGATGAGCTAAAGACAAGTGCTTAGCCAGGTTTGAAGTGTTGCCTCCCGTTGCTACATGGTTTCAAACAGTGTTTGCATAGTGGTGCATTCACGTCTGTGGCTTCACCTTTCTCATTACCTTTGTAGGCAAAGTAATGCCATATTTCACTCCTACTGCCTTCTTTATTGACTAATTGTGGGCGTGTAAAATTAGCTTGATCCATCTTGTTTCTCCGTTGTCACTTTTGCGGTTTCAAGTGACTCATGCGTCTGTTTGAGTAGCGCACTGCCACCTAGCGGTGAACTTCAAACTGCAGCGCATCAAATACCGAATTGAGCAAAATAATGATATTGTACCTTTTGAAATATAACATATACCGGTATTTTTGCAGTACCGGTATACCGCGCATCCCTACCCGGCAACACATTCATCTTTTCCTGTGCCTATGTAGCTCACACATCCCCAAAACATCAGAGATCCACCTCCATGTTTAACAGTAGGAATGTGTACCTTTCATCATAGGCCTTGTTGACTCCTCCCCAAATGTAACGTTTATGGTTGTGGCCAAAAAGTTCAATTTTAGTCTTATCACTCCAAATGACTTTGTTCCAGAAGTTTTGATGCTTGTCTCTGTTACTCTGAAAACACTTTCTCCCGGCTCTTTTGGTATGAGTGTTGGAACTATGACTACGAGAATAGAAACTATAAAACCAATGTAATGATTTGTCTGTTTAATTTCACTCAAGAAAAAGCTACAAGTACAGCACTGGTACACAACACGAAGTTAACATAAGGTCAGCCAACGAGTTATGTCCCTGGTCAACTCAATACCCTTAAAGTCATAACCTTTGGCCACACCTCACGCAGGAGGGGCACTTCCTGCCCCAGTATCAGTACTTTTCCACTACACCAGCTGTGACCAACTGGTTCTAACTGGTTTCAACAGATGAGGTATTTAGTGTCCTAATCTAGGGTGCAGTGTAGCATATAAGTGCGCAAATAACATATAGAAAAGTTATAAGAGTGCCTCTTAATTTAAAACTTTCTCAACCATGCAGCCCATGCAGTGCCTACTTGTGCATTTTGAAACAGCCACACCACTTTTTTTCCTGAGTCCTGTCACGGATTTGCACAACTCGGAACAGGCCGAAGGACTCGCAATGCAGACCCCACAAAGGTGAACAGTTCCAAAAGGGTTTATTAACACAAAAGTGCAGAAGTGCCAAATCCAAAACGTATCGTAAAAACAAGGTAAAGGTCAAAACACAAACACACTGGATTCAAAAATCACCAGCAAAGTCACTACAAACTTACACGACAAAGGCACTCCTCAAAACATAAGCTTCCCTCCAGAGTTCAGACATAAAGGGTTCAGACGTTACTTGAGACTTGAGACCCAAAACTCGAGGACACCCCTCAGGGACTTGAAGTACATTCAAGAAACAATCCAGCCCCGGAAAAGGGAAAACACACAGAACTTATAGGGAACACAATGAGGCACAGGTGGAACACATTAGGGCGGAGCAGGTAATCACAACGGAGGGAAAAGACAAGACAGGAAGTAAATCTGCCAGACAGACCGGGGGAAAAGACTCTTCACAATAAAACACAGTGGACATGACAAGTCCTGTATTTCAGCTGAAGTTATTGAACTGTTTTATACAGTTCAATTATCTTTTCCCGCAGATTCTTTGACAATTCCTTTGCTTTCCCCATGACTCAGAATACAGAAACGTCAGTGCAGCACTGGATGAGAGATGCAAGGGTCTGTCAAGAGCCCAGAAACTCACTGACTCACTGAGGATGGTTACCTTTAGTAGCCATTCAAACCTGTTTGTGTCATTTTGTGTGCATGTTATCAGGCCAAAATCACCAGGGTATGTATATGAACATCTATCAAGGGCATATTTTCTGTTGTCATTATGATTTAAAAAGAGTAAAAACAATTGTTTGACTATTAATGGCTTGTTAATGACCCAACCACTAAATATGAGTGGAAAAAAAGGTTTTTGTGTTATCATTCATATTCTGCCAGAAAATGGCCATGTCGCCCATGATGGACGTAGTGGGGTGTGCGTGAAATCTCTTTCATGTGGACGAGTGAAAAGTAACTTCCATCAGAAATAGAACTCATAACCACAGAGCGTATTTGTAAATATAAACCATGTTTTGTCTCTAGATTAATGCGTGTGCAGGTGTTATTCTTCCTTTTTCAGCATAGTTCTATGTGCCTTCTATTGTTTTAGTGATGTGTAAACCTGGTTCAGACTGTGATAACTCTGTTGAGGAGCCGAAGCACCATTCCCTGCCCTTAAATATCAATATTTCCCTAAATGGGACCCAGTAGTTAAGTAAAATATCATACTTACCTTACCAAGTATAAGGCTGGACTATTTGTAAAATAAACACTTAAAACATTCACTAAACTAACCACCAACAGTGAAATTTCATAGATCCACATCTTGCAAAATGCTACAGACATGTAGTTTGTTGAAACTTTGTCGATCAAGTTCAAAAGAGTAAAGAGGGTTTTAAAAACAATGTTTGGCCATGATTCATTCTGTTTTAAAGCCTTTGTGTCAGGGATTTTGGGGCCGGTTAAATCATAAAATTGTACTCGTAATTAATCTGACACCATGGCCAGCTAAAGATCATCTAAAATGCACCAGAGTTGAGGAAATTAAAACAGTTTTTATTAAAATGTTCTGAGTGGAGTTTCTCATTCTCATTCTCACCACTTTCTTATGGATTCTCTTCTATTGCAAATCTGATGCTATTCACAGTCCTGAAGCCTGGGCCTACAAGTCTAACCCTCTGCAACTACTGTGAATTACAAATATTTTGTATTATTTACATAATTTTATGATAAAGTCTGTACATGTGTTACCAGCTAATGCTTTGTATATTTTATATCTGCAAAAATTTACAAAACTAAACATCTGTCAGTATCAAAAATGCTTTAATAGTAAGAGTAATTTAACACACAGCATGGTTTGAAATATAATTTTAGTAAAAGTAGACATACTGTATAAACATACAGTCATATGATGAAAACTAATCATAGTTTTGTAAACAATAACTTTATTGAAGCAGAGATTTGTCTAAAGCAGAGACATATGCATCAAGAGAGGATTAGTCTTCATAAAACCCACAGGTCACCCTGACCATAGATTGTAAAAAAGTGGATGTTATCTGCCCATTAGTCCCCTATTCACCAATATTGTCGCTATGAAAGGTCAATAAAATGGCGGTTACATCCAGGCTAAACATGAGTTTTATACTTGTAAAGTCGCCATTGGCTTTCTCCTTATATTTCCACTTTTGGAGCCTGCCCTCTGGTGGACGGCGATATATATATATATATATATCTGTATTTTGCTGTAAATCACCGTATGGCGGCGCCCTTACTCAAGGACCGTTTAAGAGGTTCCATGAGAGAGGCTTGACCCTGACATGCTGCAGAGTTTACTTGAGGACACAGAGGGTAACAGAGTGAGTTTATGCTCACACAGAGAGTATTTTTCCTAATTCTGAGGACATCTGGAGACATGCTGCAGTATAATGAGCACAAAAACATGAGTTTGCAGCTAAATGCTAACGAACCACAGGCTTATTTTACTGATAATAAAAACCCTATATGTATTATCACAGTAACTGTAATAAAACGGAATAATGCGTCTACAGACAAGGAAACATAAATAAGGAATGTGTAAAAACATGAGCAGAAAAATGAAATTGACTGTTACTGTTGCGACAGCAGCGTCCTCGATTTTGAAAAAGTTGATCAGCCAGCGTCAGCGTGTGTGAGTGAGGGACGTCCAAGTCTCTTGAAATTAGAGACAAAACGTCTTCACCTTGAAAACTGAGTACAGACGCTTTTACTTTAAACTTTTTTTCAAGATGACTTGGATGACTGAGAACCTTCACAGACATATTTTAGACCAGGGGTGCTCACACTTTTTCAGCACGCGAGCTACTTATGAAATGACCAAGTCAAAATGATCTACCCACTACAAAAATGCAAAACATATTTATTTACAAATATATTGAGGATTCTTTATATGTACAATGTATGTTGATGTACCTTGCAAATCGTAATACTGCAAAACACAATATAATTAACTATATACAATTTTCTGTCATTACCAGAGTTTACTCTGATGACATGCACTGAATTTAATCAACCAGGAATGCATAGTCCGGACAGTAGCTGCTGACAGATGAGGCAAACACACTTCGAAAATGTTCATTCATTCTTTCATTCATTTTCTACTGCTTAGTCCCGTTAGGGGTCGCGGGTAACTGGAGCCTATCCCAGCAGCTTTCGGCCTGAGGCGGGGTACACCCTGGACAGTGGCCAGTTAGTCGCAGGGCTGACATTTATAGACAGACAGTGACAAACAACCATTCACTCTCACATTCATTCACTAGGGACGCTTTAGATTTACATGCATGTCTTTGGACGGTGGGAGGAAGCCGGAGTACCCAGAGAGAACCCACGGTAACACATGGAGGACATGCAGACTCCTCACAGAAACACCGGAGTCGGCCGAGAATGTTTGAGTCGGCCGGGTTTTGAACTCACGACCTTCTTGCTGTGAGGCAGGAGTGCTAACCACTCTGCTGCCACGTGCACCCCACTTCGAAAATGTCATTATGAAAAAAAGTCCTCCTCCCATTCTGTATGAAAGCAATAAGTTTTTGTCTTCTTACTTGGTCCAGCTCCCTCACTCGTTTTTACACTCTTTCTTAAGTTTAAGAGAAAAAAAACGAGGTTTAAAAATTGGCGGTAACGTTCGTTTTGCTGCACATAGCGCCGTTGTTTGCGCATGCACAGTGACCATAGATAGTATAATTATGGATGATATCCGCCCATTGGTCTCCTATTCACCAATATTGTCATTACGAATGGGCAATAAAATGGCCGTTACATCCGGGCTTTCCGGGTTTTACTCCATAGTAAAACAATAGTTTTTAGATAGCATAAACCAACGTAATTTTCAAAAATTCACCCCCCCCAGAGTTGTCACGTAGTAAAAACTTAGCTCTAGAGACCGGAGCCATCTTTTGTACCAGGCTGTAAACATGATTTTTACACTTGTAAAGTCGCCATTGGGTTTCTCCTTATATTTCCGCTTTTGGAGCCTGCCCTCTGGTGGACGGAGGTATATCGCTGTATTTCGCTGTAAAATCACCGTATGGCGGCGCCCTTACACGACGACCATTTAAGAGGTACCATAGGAGAGGCTTGGCAGTGACCTCAGCTTCAGAACAATTCAGATGTCATCTGACTGGCTGCCCTGTATGTCAATCAAGAGATTGGATGGATGATTGGCTGACGTCTATTATTTTTTTATGTCATGCGATCTACCGATACTACCTTGAGATCGACCGGTAGATTGCGATTAACATATTGAGCACCCCTGCTGTTAAAAACTCCTGCTTTAAGCCAAGATGGCATACACAAATACTTTTGTACAATACATACATACATACAATACAATTAATCTTGACACAAGATTATGACATAGGCCTACATCTTTTTTCATTTGATCATAGAAGCTACATCAGCAAGAAGGTGTAAATAGAGAGTCACTCCTCTCCAACATAACGATTTTGCATAAGTGTGTTTTTCTACATTGTGAATATTCAAGGCAACAGCAGTAATTTACTAAAACTAACGAGTATTGATCCCTGTGAACTAATGCACATTTCAAACAGGCCTATTATGTTAAAAACTTCAGTAAGTGAACTGTAAAATGTGCATGTATTTTTTATACCCTTGGGCAGGGTAGGCGCCAAAATTGTTTTTCAAAATTTTGTTCAACTGTACACTACATTATTTTACCTTAATTCTTCTTGAGTGTGATGTTTTGTGTTTAGGAGAAGGAATTAGACACGATTATTACATATGGTAGATAAGTTATTTCTGTGTCTGAGGAACCACTGTATTGTTTCGCTCTGTTCTGTCAGCTCCAGTCGACAGTGTGAGAGGCACTGTGTGCAGACTTCAGTGAACCCTGTGAGCCCCGCGAGCCTCTGCTCCTCACTCTGTATCTCTGCTCTTCACTCGTCTGCCCTGGTGCTTTCTTTTTTTATGACTCATCTTCATATGTGAGGCTGAGGAGCAGATTGTATTTGAGTTTTAGCTACCGAGCGGGAAAGAGCAGTGCGTAGAATCTTATTTAGGGATCAGCACTAGTGTGTTGACAACATGCAACTCTGCAACCTCTTTTTAAGAGCATTAGAACCCGAGAATGAAGCTGTCAGCAAAAAGTCCTCGGCTCTATTCTTCCCTTTTCCAACCGAGGCATTTTGCTCGCCTGTGCTTCTGTTTGGGGAATATTGTCTTTATCTCTCAATTTATTCACAATGGCAGCCATGCATTCTGTAAATATTTCATCAAACAATTCTATACATTGAATATTCAAACTAACTTGCATTGCCAAAATGAAATATCTGAAACAGAGCCCTTTGGATTATTCAAACACAAAGGCTTGGAGAATGTTTGTTTCTTTTTCAGTCCTTTTGAATGCGCAGCCAGCTCGTCTCAGAATGATATGCAAATGCCGCAGAAGAATGGCTGTCTGGCTCAAAGACACTTTGATCCTCTATTGTAGTTGGAGTGCTAAAAAGAGACTGCTATAAGGTGCTGTTTGGACAAACTGGAACATTTGTGGAAGAAGTGTGTTTGTGGGCTGTCTCAGAAACAGAACAGCTGCCTGAAGAGTTCCTGCCTCTCGGATGCTCTCTGTTACCTTGTCTTGTCTATAAATAGTTTTCTGTGATCCAGCCTTTTATCAACTTGTTTCAAATCTTTATTTTAGGAGCTGACAACACAACATCAAACATGACTTTTTAGTAATTGACAATGCACATCATAATAAGTTGGACTTTTATTTCTGTTGTGTCTGTTGCTCCACTGCCTCAACTAGAGTCTCTTAACTAACACCTATAGTTGAATTAGCCCTCTCTATTATTTTTAGTTTTTTTCTAAGACCCCCCACAACAGACTGCAGCATATTGTTTACATAGTTACACACCTGGAAAATGCGGTTCATTCATTCATAATTGGCCCAATCCCAATTATTTTTTATTATCACTTTGTTATCTCTTTTGTGAAATTCACTGTTTGCAGCCACCACGAGTACACCGAGTACCCAGGGGAGACCCCCCCGAGCACGGGGAGAACATGCAAACTCCACACAGACAGTGTAAGGTAAAGGTTAAGACCAAGATTATAGGCTACCCCTAAGAATTAGGACACACACCTGTAGGAGCACAGATGAATAATAAGAGCTATAATAATATAAGGTCAATAAAATACATCATATATATAACATAACATATTTAACTTTTTTATATAGTCTTAATATTATGATATGGTCTAATAATACATCCGTAGGTATACGTTATCATCATACAGCATTTAAACAGTTCATTGTGAGTATTTTGACTTGAGTATTGTTCTGAACAGTATCAGCTGCTGTTTCCTCAGTCCCTGTCACAGACACAAGACACAACCAGCACAAAAAGTTATGAATTAGTTAATAAAGTCTTAAAAGTTCTGAAAATACGAGACTGTGACCTTTTTATGTGAGGCTTACAATTGTAAATAGCAATAAAAAAAATTAAAAAAAACTTAGCTGAGCTGGCTTGAGAGACAAACCGGATTGAAATGGGGGCGGCAGTAGCTCAGTGGGTAGAGCGGTCGTCCTTCAACCGGAAGGTAGGCGGTTCGATTCCCGCTCTCCCCACAGTTCATACTGTCGTGTCCTTGGGCAAGACACTTAACCCACCTTGCCTCCAGTGGCTGTAACACTGGTTATTACATTAGAACAATGTAAGTCGCTTTGGATAAAAGCGTCAGCTAAATGAATAAATGTAAATAAATAAATGAAATGCCACTTTCTGACCTGCAGTAGAAAGAACAGCCATGAAAAGCAGTGAGAAGTGTCTCAAGAGTTCCAGAGAGTTGAGTAATAAAACAGAGACTCCAGAGAGTTGAGTAATAAAACCAAGGCTTAGAGACAGTCTCATCTTTTCAATGCCAATGTTTTGACTTCATAATTTCTCACTCCAAAAACCCTGATGTTCCCTGTTTTGTCACAGTATTTTCAGTTCCAAATTGGTCGGCTTCATTGATGCCAGTTATTCAGTTCCACATTAGAATCTTTTTGCAGTAAACAAGCATCAGGGTTAGAAAACCTAATTAGGTCTGTACCAGTAAATGTAGATAATGTGATTTGTGCAGAGACATGCCCTAAATCTGTGCCTGGTGTCGGCTGCGAATGGCTCTGAGGAAACGCTGAGGCTCACAGACAACTGGGCAGATGTGAGCTGACAGTCTGTGGCTCCAGGTGAATCCAGGAGGGCCGCATGGTTATTACACAAGCTGCATTCCACTGATGATATCATAATTCTGGGACAATCGCTTCAATTGTTTTACGCATTTGTCATTAAAGATCCATTGATTAAATATTATGCTTTTAGTTTAACTACATGGACTGGTACAGTAGACAATTCTATATGAACAGAAGTGGTGGTTTGGACATAACTGGACATAATTTTTAGTTTTATTTTTGGTCTTTTTTATAGCGACATTGGAGACAGACAGGAAACCAACTAGGAATTTTCCCACAGGATTCTCAGAATGGCACTAGCCCTAACCCACTCTCAGGCGTCGACTGCAAGTGACATCACCTGCAAAGGAAGCAAAGGTGTCTGAGAGTGCAGTTCTGCAGCCAGATGCTGTTGCATTTTTCCCCTCAGCTCCTGAACACTTTACCGCAATTACTTGTTTCCAAGGTTTCACAGATTGAGTGAGGTCACAAATGACTCAACCCCAGATCAAATCTCATATGAATGCAAAATATTAAATATTTATTCTTTTTCACAGCAGTTGTATTGGCTCTAACACTGACCTCAGTAGATCACAGAGTAAAAAGAATGTGAGCGTTGTTTTCTTAACTCATTCCTTTTGGGCCGACACGCTGTCTTTGTTATCTCACGCCCAACATCAAACTCCTGATCCCATCACAGACTTTTTTATCGGGCCGTGCTCTGAGAACTCGCCCACACTGCTCCGCCGCTGCTTCTCAGATTAGATGACTTTATCTAGCTCTCTTCCAACCAAACAGAATTGGCTCCAGAGGGTAGTGGGCTGAAACTCTCCGTCGAGACAGGCCCGGCTTTATCTTCATCAGCAGCGCACATTTAAAAGTTACACGGAATTAGTTTTTTCTCTCGCTGTTTTCTGAGTGGGGTCATAAAGGTTAACTCTGTAAAGCAGCGCTGGGATGTAGCATAGATTTGTCTCTGTCGGTTCTGACTGAAGTACAAGGCTTCAAGGACAGCTGTGAATTGAATACATCCGTAAAACATGATGTAATGACTGATGATGAAAAGAATCAAGACTTTATGCAGTTCTGTTCTGTTATTGTCTGCTTTCATGCTGTGTTCATGTGTGTAGTTTAAGGCAGTGGTTCTCAACTGGTCTGACTTTGAGACCAACCATCACCCCTTAATGACAAGCCACAACCCAAATCGAAGATTAATTTAACCAAAAGATGGTGCCGTTTTAACCAAAGTACAGAATATCAACACAAAAAACAACTTTAATGATAAACCAAAAAGACCAGCAGGTGATGCTAGAGAGGGAATATTTAATTTGCATTTTAATTAAAACCAAAAAGAGCATCTTAAGGACACAAGGTTTCAACAATATTATTGTAGTTTTTTTTTTGTTTTGTTTTTGATTTGTTTTTTTCCATGCCTCCATGATGTATGAGGGGGCTCAGCGGTCGTCCGTCAACCAGAAGGTAGGCGGTTTGATTCCCGTCGTTGTGTCCTTGGGCAAGACACTTAACCAACCTTGCCTCCAGTGGTGTTCCAGCTGTAACACTGGTGAATGGAACCTTAATGTAAGTCGCTTTGGATAAAAGCGTCAGCTAAATGACTAAATGTAAATGTATGATGATTGTACAAAGAGGGATATGCTACTCACTAGAGACCAGACTTGCACCATATTTAATTAGCTCCTAAAATGACAATTAACATAGATTTGCTTTTACATTGCACTATGCTTCAAACTGCATCATCCTATGCAACAGTGTTTATTGACATCTTAACAAAGTCAACAGACAAATGTGTTGAAGTCTGCCTTTATATTTTGATAAGATAAAACAGAAAATGAACATACAAAACATTACATTACAAAATCAAGGAAAGGATTTTCCATTTTGCCATTCTAAAGACTTTTTCAAAATGGCTAAGCTCTGAATATTTTGAATATGAAAAAAAATGAGTCATATGCTCTCTCCACAGATCTCAACAAAGTTTTTTTTTTTTTTTTAATGCATGCAGAGATTACACAACTGCTCTGCTGCCATTCCGTAACCCAGTTTATCATTTAAACATGCAGCTTGAGTGAAAAGTGCTGTGCAGGTAAAAAAAAAAAAAAAAAAATACAGAGCTAGATCCGGAGTGTGACAGTGAAGTTTAAAGGGACAATATATCATCTTCAGAACAGTATAAAAATACAGCAGCTGCACCGCAAAACACTGTACAGTATATTGAATTGAATGCATTGGTAAATGAACAACAGCAAAGCATTACACCATTATTTGATATTTTCTACACTTGCGAGCAATTAACTTTTTTATCAATAGTAAATTAATTAAAATCAATGTAAATAAATCTTTATGTAAAAAAAATTCAGAACCTAGAATATGGCTGGAGTATGGCTACGTCTTTACGTCACTGTGTAAGCCTCTGTTTGCAACGCGTCTATCATTACCGCAATGGAGGACTTCATACTCTTATTTTTGCTCCTGCCTTTGCAAACCCACAAGGCAATTTAAATACATTCAATTACAGATCTTTGTGATTGCTATGGAAAGAGGTTACTTTCAAAAAGAATGGTAATTATCTCGCATCTACTAGCAGCTGTAACGTTAAACAAAACAAATTATAGGCTACGTGATGTTACCTTTACAGATCAGCTTATGGCACAGAGCAAGACGAGGTCACCTGCTGTTTGGGCATACCCACTATACTTACACTATTAGTAGGATACAATTGGGACTGACTTTACACCTAAGCAGTTTGTACAAAACAATTGAGTGTCCAATGAGTACATCTGCCATCAGGTCAGGCATTGCATGTGTAACACGTATAGGCTATGCATTGACTACGACCTCAGTAATTAGATAGTAATTACAGCAGCAACAGAAGATGGCTCATTAAGGAGCATGAGGTGTGACTAAAACACAAAACCATTAAATACATTCAAATTCAAATATATTAAAGCAAAACAAGAAAATAACATAAAATAAGATTAGTATTGATAATAGAAACAAACGCAAACACAAACTGTAAGTGTTCTGATTCCAAGGAATAGTTCATGTGCAGGAAATGAGGTAGAACATAAAATAATCCAAAAGCTGCACAAAGAGCAAAGGGTAGAAAAAGTCAATCGTATCGTACTGCATAGGTAGTGTTGGATAGCTCGGCATCTTGAGGTGAGTTGAAAGGGTTGTTTTCACTTCATACAAAAAAAAAAAAAAAACCTGACCCAAAAGGTCAAAACACAAATAAGGGTTTGCATTCTTCAAACTTAGAACATCAGCACATGTAAAAATAAATATCCAGCCTTGAATGCATGTAGATAAATACAAATGATATCAATTTATAAACATTAAAGACATCATCAAGTTGCTATAGTTCAAACAGCCACTAAATTAATTAATTGACCACTAATCAAATTCATCATAAATTGTGTGCATTTATATAGCGCTTTTCTGTACCCTTCTACCATTGGTCCTCTATTCACCAAAATTGTCGTTTACTACACAGTAAAACAATAGTTTTTAGATAGCATAAACGGACAGAGTTGTCATGTAGTAAAAACTTAGCTCTAGACACCTGAGCCATCTTTTGTACAAGGCTGTAAACATGATTTTTACACTTGTAAAGTCGCCATTGGATTTCTCCTTATTTTTCCACTTTTGATGGCGCCCTTACTCAAGGACCTTTTAAGAGGTTCCATGAGAAAGGCTTGATTGTGACCAATATTACTTCTGTTATTTTTGTTTTGAAAACAGTAAAAACAAAATACTAAGAAGAACAGAGACCAAAGCCAGGATCTGTACCCAGGGCATCTGCATGCAGGTACAAGACTTTACCAGCGGAGCTAAAGTGGCCACACATGATGATCAGCTTAAAAAGGCTATACAATAGGATACCCTTAAAGTCAGATTTTACTAAGCTTAACTGCAGTAGACACGCTATCTCCGTGGTTACACTCAGAGGATGTAAGAATGTTAACCAATCAGATAAATGTCGGACGTGACGCAAATTCACTCTACACTGGTTGTCAACAAGGAAGCCACTTGAGCGCCGCTACTAAACATGTCCAGCAGTAGAGCGGACACCAGAGCGGTTTCATCGTTTTTACACTTTGCTGGTTATTCAAAACCGAGGCAAGAGCAGAAATAAACTGCCTGTGTACGACATTGCCAGCAAACCACACCCTGCTGCAGACAAACAGCTTGTGACCGTTCCGTGGAAGGGATTTGCTGTAAGAAAGAGACCAGACCGTTCTTTTTTTGAAAAAAGCAAAATGGTCTGGTAAACCAGGGTACAAAAACAATTGAATAATAACAAATACGTGGGAGACAATCATAATACTCAAGCAGATTCTGTACCAAATTATTAATGTTGCGCAACAATTAAGAATACACACGGCTACGTTAATTTATTAATTCTCAAAAAAGAAAAAGGAAGCTCATTGCTGTTTTAGTGCTTACCATAAAAAGTTATTCACATATAATAAAGTAAAGTGTTATCCACAATTAGCCTTGAATATAAACTTAAATAATATAAACATAAAGATGTTGTTTGAAATACTCCAGGCAGGAGTAACAAACCTGTTTCTGGAACCAAGAGCCTGCATTATTGGTGTGGAAAACCGAAGCACATGTTGTATCATTGGAATTAGCCCGGAACCAGCAACAGCTCGGTGTAAAAGGGGTGTCATATATATATGGGCTAAGAACAGAAGTCTTTTTCCATGATGTACATTCATCTTTAACAAGCAACACTCACACTAAAAATACAGGTAAATATGAATAAGTGCAGAACATGGTAAGGTTAATATAGTATGTGGTTTTGTTTATGTCTTCCTTATTATCCATCAAACTATAGACTATGTTGCTAACTACTCTATTTAACTTTTTATTTCTTAATCTGAATTGGGTTGGGTTTGGTCAGTACATAACGGTTTAATATGGGTAACCCCTAAACAAAAATTGTGTCTCTATTTAATATATAAAAAGTATTTGAAGCAGACTTTTAGAAACTTGAATTATTGTTAATAATTAATAGAAGTTGGAGGTACAGCTGCTTCCAGTTTCATAGAACTGTGTCAATTTACTATAATTTAGAGACTCTATTTAAAGTGCAGGTTTTGTTTGTGTTTAATGCAATATTTAAACTACAAAGCGAGAACTGTACAACGCCGACTGTATAAAACTAGAAACTGTTGTAGCGAATAAATTCTAGCTTAGTTTTTGGGGAAAAAGTACTGCATTTATCATGTTTTCTGTTGGAATATGATGTTTGGCACAAGAACAAAGCGTAATTTATTTGAATAATATTTCTATTTAATGTCCTTTCTCTTCTTGTCTTTTGCTCGAGTGAGGATTATCTCTTGTGAATGATTATAGTCACACTTATGCAATAATTAAAATTTTCTCTACTTCTACGTTACAGATTGTTAAATCTAGTCAATAAACCCTTTTAGTGTTCCTTATTGTGAGATTTAAATATCTTTTGAGCATTTAAAATGTAAAATGTCTTAAAATATAGGTGACGCTTTAGATTACGACTAAGTACTTACTACGTAATTACTGTGTACTTACATTTACATTTATACTTAGTCATTTAGCAGAAGCTTTTATCCAAAGCGACTTACAAGTGAGAAAAACAATGGAAGCAATTTTAACAACACAAGGTAACAAAAAGCATAAGTGAACAAAAAACTAGTCAGTTAAAACCCAGCACAGTCTACAAAGCTAAGGAGCTACTTACAGCATAGTTACAGGTGTAAGTAATTACACCCTGTACCAGGGCTGGACTGGGACAAAAAAAAGGCCCTGGCATTTTTACTTAGACCGGCCCACCACAATCGGTCAGACACAACCAACTAGTACACCATCCTTGCGATCCCTGTAGATATGCATATCTACTGTTCCATTCCAAAAACCCCTACAAAGCTGAGAACTAAGTGCCATGGACCAGTGTACCAGTGCAAGTGGACCAGTGTACTCACTCTCTCTTGACAGACTCCCTGGTGATCAAAGGTTCCTCCCTGTCTCTCTCCTCCACTGCTAACTCAACCTGGCTTGACAATACATAAGGACAGAGAGAGAGAGGATTACAATTATTTGGAAGAGTTATTAAAAGTACACTTAGTAAGGATCCATTTTGGTTATATAGTCCTGTATTCTTGAAGAGCAGGATTTCTAGATGGACAAAGTGCTCCATGTTATAAAAGCTAGTTAACCCTTTAGAACTCAATATAATGTGGATGCAGAATACTGCTAATTCTAAAAAATTTTTTCCAATGAACCAGACAGCAGAAAAACTAGTTTACAATTGCAAGTAGCTCAGTGGGTAGAGCGGTCGTCTTTCAACCGGAAGGTAGGCGGTTCGATTCCCACTCTCCCCACAGTTCATGCTGTCGTTGTGTCCTTGGGCAAGACACTTAACCCACCTTGCCTCCAGTGACTGTAACACTGGTAATGTAATGTAATGTAAGTCGCTTTGGATAAAAGCGTCTGCTAAATGAATAAATGTAAATGTAAATGTAAAGTATAGGCTAATTTGTTTTAAAGAGCACAAACCCCTCTTTAATATGACCTCTCATTGTTGAGATACTCCCCTTAAAAAAATAAAAGAAAACCAACCTATACTACCAAATTACTCACACAAAACGTCCTAAAAATATATGATATTCATATTATTCACTCACCGTAAATATTGCATATTAATGATGTTGGAAATTCATTAGAAACATGAGCAAATATCTACTTCGTTGAATATACAGCTAAACAAAAATATACAGCTTTCAAAATGCAAGGCGGGTTTTAATCCCCAAATAGCATGCGTTACTCGTCGTGGGTGCTTTGACGCAGCCATTCTGAGTAATAATTAAAATAATCAAATGGCATCATTTAAGTTTTTCTAGAGAAGGGCCGTACGGCCATTATGGGTATTAAAGGGTTAACATTAGAATAGTCAGCCAAAGTTGCAATTGAATAAGTTAACTCTGCTAACCTATCTACAAAAACAATGCAAAATAGCTTATGCTGTGTTATTTGACTTTAGCTGACTGAGTGGCTAGTGCAGTGGGTGACAATCTGACAGACTATATAATGGCAACAACGATTAAGTTGTCTTATTATAATATTCATTAACTTAGGTAAATCATCATCTTCGTCGTGGCCCAACCAGGCCCACACACACACACACACACTTTCCTCCTGCACCCGCCCTGATTAACACTCCCTCCCTGTTAATCATGGAGCTAACATGCTTACCGTTTCACTTACACTCTCCATGTTTCTGCAAAATGTCGTCAGGTACTGTAGGCTTGGATACTGAAGCTATAGCACTAAACATGTCTGTTATTTTTGCACATGTTGAGACATCAACCTCTAGCATTTTTATTTTTTTGGCCCGCAACTTCTCCGCTCCCCCCTTGCACTTTTGTTTCTCCATCCTAAATCCACAGATTTCTGGCTCTGAGCCACTAACTGCATCTGACACAAGAAACAGAGGAGGAGGGGTGGAGCCTGTTAAGAGATGATTGGGCCAGCCCAGTGTCAGTATGAAAAATGAACCAATGGGCCGCTGTCCCTGCTTTATGGGCCGGTCATTGGCCAATTAAAAAAAAAAAAAAAATCATATTATATGTACCGGCCCCCAAGTGCGTCGGCCCACCGGGCATTTGCCCGGTATGCCAAATTACCAGTCCAGCCCTGCCCTGTACCAAGTAATTACCAGGTAGATACACGAGTAATTACCCCATAAGTACCCTATAATTACACCGTAATTAAGAACAGGGCTGTAATTAAATGTGTTACCGAAATATAAACTATAAAAATAACAGAGATTGTTTCATGGTCAAGCTGCTGCCACATGATTTATATTTCTATTTAAATTATTTTTATATATTATTTGTTGGTTTCTGTTTCCTCTGCTGTCAGACTTGAGATGCTGACACATGGCGTCAGGTCGACTCTTGCAGGAGCTGTGTTGTGGCTGAGTCTGGCCCCTGTCATGTCAGTCTGGGTCCAGGTCCCGCTGAAACTGTCACTGTCTTATGGTTTCTATCAGAATTCTGATGTGAGACGTGGTTCTGCCCACAACCTCTGCCCCTCACTGTCATGTTGCAGTCTGTCTTCCATTCCCTCCGCAGTGACACCCATACTAACTTTTCCATCCCATTTGGATATAGAACTGTGAGATGATGTTAAACTCAGACAATGGAAAACTGATTTAATTTTAATAGATGGTATTTTTACATCTATTTTTAATTAATGAAGTAGAATGCATTTTGAATGACTGGATTGTAGTAATATTAAGAGTCATCTGTAGCCACCTGCTGATAGTCAGATAAGATCCTATTGGAAGACTGTTAAACCACAGATATGGACTATCCATGGCGCCCCCCGAGGCAGACGTGTTTGCCAGCTCCGCGCTAAAATTTCGAACTTTTTCTCTTTTTTGTATGTTTTTCGTGTTTTTCGTTCTTTCTGCAGTGCACAAATGCCATGCACTGCTAACATACAACCGACAGGCATTATTGGACATCGCCAACTCACGAAACTTTGTTTTTAGTGGTTCTATTCCGCTGGAGCTGCAGCTCATTGTTCGCCCATACCACCAAAACTTTTACCGAGGGCCACGGCACCGGTCTCGAGTGAGTTCGCTGACCCCAGGAGAGTGCTTCGAGACGGCGACGCAAGCGAGGCAAGAGGAGGGCTACATGCTAGGCTAAAAGCTCGCGCTAGCCGACCACCGCTACCCAGCCTCCTGTTAGCGAATGTGCTCCTGGAAAACAAATTGGACGAGCTACGAGCCAGGATTTCAACCCATCGGGAAATCAGAGAGTGCTGCGCCCTGATTTTCACCGAGACCTGGCTCTCAGACAAGGTCCCGGACAACGCCATTCAGCTACAGACTCACTCGCTTCACCGAGGCGACCGAACGGCTGCATCCGGTAAGTCTAAAGGCGGGGGTGTGTGTGTGTTTGTAAACAACTCGTGGTGCGAAGATATACAGACTGTTGACGAGCACTGTTCACCAGATGTGGAGTTATTACTGCTGAAGTGCCGTCCGTATTATTTACCGAGGGAATTTACTGCTGTGTTTTTGGCCGCTGTTTACATTCCCCCGCGCGCTGACGCCACAGCAGCACTCAGCAAACTCCATGACGTCATCAGCGCGTTAGAAACGGCTCATCCTGACGCTGTTTTTATTGTTGCTGGTGACTTCAACCACTGTAGTTTGCGGACTGTATTCCCCAAATACCACCAGCATGTTGACATTCCCACCCGTGATAAAAACACTCTTGACCACGTCTACAGCAACATACGTGGTGCATACAGGGCTGCACCCCGCCCCACTTCGACACTCGGACCACATCTCTTTGTTCCTGTACCCTGCTTACAGACAAAGACTGAAACAAGCACACCCTGTCACCAAACAGATCAAACTCTGGACCCGGAGAGCGAGATCACCCTGCAGGACTGTTTCGCGCTGACAGACTGGGATGTGTTTAAAGCTGCAGCCACTGTGGAGGACTCTTCCATCAGTGTACAGGATTATGCTGAGTATGTGTCTGGGTACATCAGCACTTGTGTTGATAACATCGTGCCCACCATACAAATCAGGAAGTTTCCCAACCAGAAGCCCTGGATAAACAGTCAGGTACGTCACATGCTGCTGCGTGCTCGCTCTCTTGCATTTAGATCAGGCAATGAGAACGAGTACAAAGCTGCAGTATGGACTGAGAAAAGCCATCACAGCGGCCAAGAGGCAGTACAGAGAGAAGCTGGACAGCTTCTACTCTACTGCGGATTCAGGGCGGATGTGGCAAGGCCTGCAGCACATCACAGACTACAGGACCACCAACAACATCGCATCAACAGACAGCCTGCCGGATGAGTCTAAGTTTCTAACACCTGCTTGAGGCTCCCAGCAACACTGCAAGGCCATGCACACCTGGATCACCCAATCCATCTCAACAACACAGGTACACAGAGCTCTGAGGAAGATCAACCCCGCAAAGCAGCAGGACCAGACAACATTCCTGGGCGGGCCCTCAGAGCATGTGCCAACGAGCTGGTTGATGTTTTCACCTCCATCTTCAACCTCTCCCTCAGCCAGCGCATTGTACCACCATGCTTCAAGACCACGACCATCGTCCCCTGCCCAAGAAGAACCCACCCACCTGCCTGAATGACTACAGGCCAGTGGCACTCACTCCAATCATTATGAAGTGTTTTGAGAGAGTGGTGCTGGCCCACATTCAGAGCAGCATACCGACACCATTGACCACCTGCAGTATGCCTACCGACCCAACAGGTCCACCTCGGATGCTATCGCTACTGCTGTCCACTACTCCCTGTCACACCTGGAGAACAAGGACTCATACATACGGATACTTTTATAGATTACAGCTCCGCCTTCAACACGGTCATCCCACACAAACTCACCCACAAACTGTCCACACTTGGTTTGCACCCCACCCTCTGTGACTGGCTCCTAGATTTCCTGACTGGCAGGCCTCAGTCTGTCAGGATTGGTAATAGGACTTCAGCCAGCACCATCACAAACATTGGTACTCCACAGGGCTGTGTACTCAGCCCCATCCTCTACACCCTGTACACCTACGACTGTGTCGCCTCACAAGGACAACATCATCCTGAAGTTTGCTGGCGACACCGCAGTGATAGGACGACGCTGGCGGTGACGAGGCAGCTTACAGGAGGGAGGTGGCCAGTCTGGTGTCATGGTGTGAAGACAACAACCTCACCCTCAACACGGACAAGACAAAGGAGATGATAGTGGACATGAGGAGGGAGAGGAGAACGCCTCAGCCACTGTTCATCCGGGAACTTGAAGTGGAGAGGGTGAGCAGCTTCAAATACTTGGGTGTCCACATCAATGAGGACCTCACTTGGACACCTCACATCACGCAGCTGGTCAAGAAGGCTCAACAGCGGCTGTATTTTCTGAGGAGGCTGAGGAAGTTTGGCATGTCGCCCAAGATCCTCAGCAACTTCTACAGCTGCACCATTGAGAGTGTCCTGACCAGCTGCATCACTGTGTGGTCTTCAGCACTTCTGCCATGGACCGCAAACGCCTGCAGAAGTGGTGAAGACTGCACAGAAGATCACCAGGACTCCACTGCCCTCACTGCAGAGCATCTACCACCGCAGAGTCCACAGAAGAGCTGCTTCCATCCTCAAAGACCCTCCACCCCCAACATGGTCTGTTCACACTTCTACCCTCAGGACGGAGGTACAGAAGTGTGAAATGCAGGACTTCCAGAATGAAGAACTCATTCTTTCCCTCTGCCATAAGACTCCTAAACAGCAGATAGGAGTCTACAATCACAATCACAACATTACATGAACAATTGTTTACCTACTGCACTACCTCACTTTACTTTACACGTCACTTTACACCATCACAACTGCACTACCTCACTTTACTACTTTACTCCTTTTGCCCTCTTGTATTTTTTTTGTATATTTGTATTTTTTGTACTGCATTATTATCACTTGTATATTTGTCTTATTTTTTTTTATATTTTTACTTACTTGTGTGACATTGTGGACATACTGTGGACGGCAAAGTAAGAATTTCATTGTACAGGGAAACATGCTTTCTGTCTGTACACATGACAATAAACACTTTGAATCTTGAATCTTGAATATGATAGATCTCCAGATCACTGGGCTATGATATATTTAAGTTATTAATTTGTATGGACAAACATTGAGGTTGAATCATTATTAGTATTTTTTTAGGCCCGGGCTACACGTATATGGATATTTTTATAAAAATATATTTTTTGTTTTGTTATAAAAATATATAACTACAAGCTTACAGCCCACAGGGTCATTAAGGCCCTGGCTCATACATGGGTATATTTTTCTATGTGTTTGTATCTTTTTCAACAGCTGGAAAATTTGGGAGTTTACAAACTCACAATATTCCATCTTGAACTGCTCCAAGCAAAGTCTGGTCTGTCCAATGATGTGGCAGTACTGACAGTCCGTGTTTTAGGTTTGAAGATGTAATGGCAATTTTACCTTTGCCAACGTAAACAAAATGCCACTGCTCTTTGCCAATGCTTTCAAGGAGCCCTTCCAGATGGTTCACTGAGCAGACTACGCACTGGGGTGCTGTTCTATCTGGCAATGTTGAACAAGTCAGTGCAGTTTTTGTAATGCATTAGTGTAACAAGAACACTTTACAACAGAATATGTACTGTGTATATGGTCCACCACCTTACAGTTTGTACTCTCACTACACATGTGCCTGCGCATGGCGTTACAAGACACAATAGCTATGGCCCTGTTTCACAAAAGAAGTTGAACCAACTCGGAGTTTAAAACTTAACTCAGAGTTATCCTACTCAGACTACCCAACTTGGAGTTTCAGTTTCAGAAAACAACTTTAGAGTTGGTTTAGGCAACTCAGGGTTTATTCACTCTGAGGAGGTTAATCTAAAGGAAAAAAAGTTATTATCAATGCAGCCAAGAAAAGAAGATTCACCATGACAACAGTGATCAAATGGAGGCCACCATGTTAGAGGAGAGTAAAGTCATGTGACTCTGGGAAGACTATATTCAGGTTTAAAATATTTTTTTAAAGTTACAAATCTTAGTGGCTCCACAGGCTAAAGCTTGAAAGATAGTTGTTACGATACAAATCATTCAATACATTACATTTACATTTAGTCATTTATCCAAAGCGACTTACATTAAGGTTCCATTCACCAGTGTTACAGCTGGAACACCATTGTAGGCAAGGTGGGTTAAGGGTCTTGCCCAAGGACACAACGACAGTATGAACTGTGGGGAGAGCGGGAATCGAATCGCCTACCTTCCGGGTGAAGGACGACCGCTCTACCACTGAGCCACTGCTGCCACATTACAAAGAATGTGGCATTAATCTTGCATTTTTGGGCAAATGTAATCCTTCAGTAACTTAATAACCGGACATTAACTAAACGAGTTAAAGTTCTGCAGAAAAAGAACTGAATGTTTCATGGAATGATTGTCATTGTCTACTAATGCAAGGATCAGAATTATTAGTTCAGATAAATAGGGACTATAAATATATAAATGTAATAAAAGTGAAATAATTCACTGTTGGCCTGTTGGTCAGTGTGTTTAAAGTGTATATTCTCAGTACTATTGTAAATGAGGAAATGGATTGTCCAATCAGAGATTTCCTTTGGGCTCAGCAAACTGATGTTTCCCTTTTTCCAGAGTTACCATAGTCTAAGTTTGGACAAAACCTGCTTCTTGAAACAAGGCCATGCACATGTTTATTTTACAATATAACAATTACCAAGTGCAACTTGAGCTTCTGCAAAACGTTCTGTTTTATCTGTTTCCATTGAAATCAGTGAACAATCTCTCCTTCTAAAACAATGTTAACATATAGAAAGAGCAATATTTTCAGAGAAAAATGTCTCCATGAGGACAGGGCAATTATTTTCTTAATTTTTTTTTGCAATTATTAGCTTTATTTTAGATGAAAATATTAGGAATTAGGAATTAAATGTTGTACTGTCAGATTCGGTGATTGGACTTTTCAAGAAAAACAGGCATTAACATGAACCTTTCCTTGTCTTTATCCTTCAGAACCTCCTCCACACCCCACCCCTTCTTTTGACCCATTTCCCACGTGCAGCATGTATTAATCAACACTCCGTTTGACAGGCAGGAGTTATCGTCTCTGGATTGGTTCATCCGTCCTTCTGTCTGACCCACAGACGATCAGAGCTGGTGATATCTCTGTGCCTGCAGCCAGACTCTACCAGGAGGCTCCGCAGATCGCTCTTATCTCCTCCATTTTGAAATATCCCACAATGAAAGAGCCCGTAGCGTTTCCTTCTAATTGCCCGAGGATAATAATAACAGAATCCAGCAGCATTATTGTTACTTCTGCATATTTGGCTCAGGATCTGCGTCACTGCCACTGACTGTAACAGGGTTCCTAATAGAGTTACACAATATCACAAGTTTATTAACATTCATAATATAAATATAGATAATGACAGGATTAAATGTTATGTTATGTTCCATATGTAAGGCAAAAACTAAGTCAGTCTGGCACCACTGGATGTCACGGGTGCACGACTGGAACAGGCCAAAGGACTCACAATGCAGACCCCACGAAGGCGGACAGTTCAAAAAGGGTTTATTAACACAAAAGGCAGAAGTGCCAAATCCAAAACGTTTAGTCCAAAACAAGGTAAAGGTCAAAACACAAAAACACTGGATTCAAAAACACCAGCAATGTCACGATAAACGTAATGCTACACAATAAGGGTACCCTTCAAAACATAAGCTTCACTCCAGACTTCAAACATACCGGTTCCGCCATAAGGCGTCAGACCTGAGGTTACAATTCAGAGACTTGAGGCTAGTGGTTCAGGAACTACAGTTCAGGAACTACAATCCAGTGACTACAATCAAGTGCCTTCAAGCAACAATCCAGCAAAGGACAAGGAAAAACACACAGCACTTATAGGGAACACAATGAGGCACAGGTGGAACACATTAGGGTGGAGCAGGTAATCACTAAGCTAAAGTAAGCTTTGAACTTAATTGCCTCTGTCCTCCATGTTCACATTATTTTCTTTCAAAAAATAACAAAGACCCATTTTTCAATGTAGGGTGTTTGGTTTATATGTGGTGAAGCAGTTTTGCTGGCTTCATAGCCTCGTTGAAACACAGAGTGGGCTTGGGGCTTTTATCTCCTGTTACGATGAACTCAATTTAAGTAGGTCTTGCGGTAGACTATTTTCTTATCTTCTGTTCTACTTCTGATCCACGCTGGCTCTGGTCATGTAGCTTACTTGCTTTTTCCTGCCATTAAGGCCAATAGAACACGCTAAGTCCTGTGATGTCTGGAACTAAATGTAGCATACCTTTAAACAGATATGACACTGAAGAGCGCTTCTAAACACCTGTACACTGCTTCTCTGTGCCTGGCCCTTTCACCACACTGTACGTGCACACACAAAAATCAGATCATATATAATATATGAGAGCATCATATACATCCATTATAATGGCTAGAATATCCCAGACCAAGTCTTTAGTTTCAAAATGTAAGAATCCTGTGTATTTATATCCACTTTTCAAATTCATGTTGAATGACCCACTTTAATAGAAACTTCACCTGAATCTCTGATAGACATCAAACATATGGAAATGATCTACCAAACAACAAACTATTATCCATCTGCCAAGACTGAAATATGGAGCAGAGCGTTTTCATTTGCAGATATTGGTCTCTCTCATTGCCCCAATTTACGGGATTACTATCTGTTCATTATGTTAAAGCAGATTTTCTGTATTTAAACAGATGGAGTATGAGGGTGTCAATTCTGCCTGACGGGATTAGGATCATCTCAACATTTGGGTGTCTTTAAAAAGGCATCAGAATATTAAAAAACCAGAGCATTAGTGGAGATGCTTTCGCACAGTCTTGCTGAGTGTAGTTGTGATGGCTGATAATTACAGAGGATACACCCCAGCCCTATTAATGTAGGGCTTAATTATTCCTCAATAAGAAATGCAGCCTTTGGGCAACTGCTGATCAACACTTCTTCTAACACTTATGGAGATTCCTCTGCTTTTTAATACAGCGTTTATGTGCTTTTAAACAACACATTTCTATTAAGATGTATCCGTGTCGGAATGTTTTCTGAATATTACTTTAACAGGAGCAGACTTCAGTCAAGTGTGACCATTTATTGAACAGATGTTTTGTGACTCCATTCACACCCACTGGTTACTGATCTCATCTGTTTGGAGAAATAAAGACGAGCATCTTAGACAACGCTTGTCAAACCACAGCGCTGCCATTTTGACCAGCTTGGTATTTTGTAGAAACTAATTAATAAACAAGTGTCAACCCATCAGAGGTGTAAAGAGTACCTGAAAGCCATACTTGAGTAAACGTACAGATTCCTTACTGTAAAATTACTCCACTACAAGTCACCAATTTAAATATGACTTGAATAAAAGTCTTAAAGTATCCCATTTTAAAAGTACTTAAGTATTTTACTCGTACTGAATGTTGGCTCAAAGATGCAGTAGACTTCAACACAAAGAGATATTGTAGGTCAGTGAAAAACAAGAAAGTTTATTTGTGAGGTTTTACTTCCGAATATAGAAAAGAAATTGAACATCTCAATATTTCGACACGGCAGAACAAAAACACAGACTAAACAAGTCTGTCCAAGTCAAACTCAAGTGCTCAAAAAAGGCACAAGTAAAACAATTTCAAAAAAGGTCTTTTCAGTAAAATGGACAAACAAAAACAAAACAAACTGCATGAAGAGCTCATCAGTGGCTGCAGCCATCGCTAATTTATGTGAAACACCTGGCGTTCGGCAGGCTGCTAATTCACGTTCACAACAGAGTAACACATGTAGGCAAATAGCATCCAGTACCTTCAATAGCCTGCAGATGGCCTATCGCCTCTTACACTCAAGAAACAAGCCACGGCAGACAAAGTTGACTTGACGTGCACAAACAAACAATGTAGCGAGTAACGCTAAGTGTCAGTTCAAATGTAGTGGAGTAAAGAGTACAAATATTCAATCAAAAATGTAGTTGAGTAGAGAGTAAAAGTTGCTTATATTTTTGATACTCAGTACAAGTACAAATTAGCCATAAAAATACTTAAGTACAGTAACAAAGTACATTTACTCAAGTACTTTACACCTCTGCAACTCATGGAGGTTTGATCCATCTGATCGGTAGTGTTGTGGTACAGTTTGCATCCAGAAGAAAATCCAGACAGAACTGATGATTGGGGTTATTAGGGAATTGGGGGAATAATTTATTTTTTGTTGCATTGTTACTTTCTTGACTTAAAATGATTATGAATTGATTCAGAAAAGGTAAAAATCTGAATTTTAGACTACTTAACCATTATGTAAAATATTTTAATGGGAGAAATCTGATCTCAGGACATAAGGAATGTGAGCCGCCTCCAAGAGCGCATGGGAAGGGGGTGACAGGGGAAGGAGTCCAAAAACAAAAAGCCAGCCTATAAATTTGCTGTGCTCTACACAAATAAAATAATGCTTAGGCATAGTGCTACATTAACCTTTTAATTGAAACTGCACTATGTCAGAGTCCGAACTGCGTACACAGAAAAGGGAGCGCGCAGAACTAGGAACTCGATCCGTTAAGAGATGGCCAGGCCTACATCCTAGTCTTTTTGAGAGTTACGTTAGTACAACCCAAAAGTGGGGCGACCGATTTGTTATCTCTGAAAAATTAGATAGATAGATAGATAGATAGATAGATAGATAGATAGATAGATAGATAGATAATATACAGTTAATAGCTGAACCAAGAATCTAAACTGAATGGTGGGCTTGTGAATCGGAATTGAATCATGAGATGTCTAAAGATATTTTACTTAATTTTGATTATTTGTATTCTTAGTCAAATTACCTGCAGTGTACAGAGCTGTACTATTTATATTTCTCACTTCATCCAAACTTGTCTTGTTTATGTTTATGATAAACTGTATATTCACAAACCCCACTCCCACAAGCAGTAAAGGTATACACATTATAATTTTAGCTCAGACCTTGCGTAAGAAGTCTCAGCGTGCTGTAGCTGTCTTTGGCGGATCCCTGCTGTAACCCTCAGTCCCTCTGCTCAACAGGCCTCTGTCCCAGTTCCTTCTCCTGTATCCTCTGAGTACTAATTAATGTGCGGAGGCTGAGGACTTAAGCACAAGCCCCATCACAGTAACACCCCCATGTCCCTGTGGCCCCTCCCTGAGCGCGGCGAGACGTACCACCTGAAAGCCACTGCATATGCAAATGATTGGATCTGACTGTGGAACTTCATCACTGCTTTTTTAAAGTTCAGCAAATGTAGCAAAGTTAAGACAGAAGTTATTCGTACTATTGCAATAAACATCAATGGCTGCTGTGTGTCATGGGAATATCGGCTGTGAATGAACCCCCCCGCTATTAGACATGTGGCTGTGCTTTAAATTCATGACTAGGGGTGTCACGATTTCGATTTTAAATCGAAATCGATCGAAATTAAGTCACAGTCTCAAACTTCGAATTAAAAAATGGAATCGTCGATGCTGCCACGCCCCCATGTTGCGTCTGGTTACTTGCCAAGCGGAAAAAAACACATGCGTTGAAGTGCTGCGAGTCAACCTCCTCTAACAGCCACTCAAAAGATAGCATGGCAACTGATGCAGGAGACCCATCGACAGAACTCGAATCCCCTCCTCTTTCACTGAAGTCGCTGGTGTGGAAGTATTTTGGATTTCCAGTGAGTTGAACGTTGTCAACAAAAAAACAACAGTTTGCAAGCTGTGCTATGTGCGTGTAGCCTACCATATTCTCTCACTGGCAGCACGACTAACAGGCAGGGCATCTCCGCAGGCACCACAAAAACATAGATTTATCTGTTAAACCAACAACTACACAAACTAGTCTTCCGTCTTCATTTGGAATTAAACTTCCAAGCAACTCAACTCGTGCAAATGCAATTACGCGTGCGGTAGGAGTAGCCTATTTATAGCCGCGGACATGCAACAATATTCCGTGGTGGAAAACTCCGGTTTTAGGCATTTAATTAGCGTGCTAGAGCCACGCTACGAAATCCCAAGTAGAACGCATCTCACAGCTACGGTGATTCCCTCCATGTACAATAATGTAAAAGAGAAAGTTATTGAAGGTCTGAGCAGCGCACATTTAGTTGCCTTGACTTCAGATTGCTGGACATCCAGAGCAACACAGAGCTTCATGACTGTCACAGCACATTACATTAATGATGACTGGGAAATTCAAAATCCAGTCCTTCAAACTCGCCCCATATATGAAGCACACACAAGTGAACATTTAGCAGAAGTGCTGAGGGAAGTGGTAGTGGAATGGAAGTTGGACAGACAAAATTCAACCATCCCTGTGACAACTGATAATGCTAAGAACATTGTCAAAAAGACTATGGACATGTCTGTTTTATTGTTTTTGTTTGTTTTGTTGTGAACTTGAATGTCATCTTTTGTGAAGAAGACTGTACTTACAAAAGAGAAACTGGATGGCAGTTTATTTTAAGTTTTCAATTGACTAAAGATATAAGTTATTGTTACATTATGTTGTTATTAAAAGTTTTAAATTTGACAATGTAGTGTGGTACATTGCAAACAAAGGTCAGATATTATATTGCATAAAAGTCTAGTTTGAAAAATGACAATCTGTGCTTTAAAAAGAATAAATGTAAAAATCGAGAATCGAATCGAACCGTGACCTTAGAATCGAAAATGCAATCGAATCGAGGATTTGGAGAATCGTGACACCCCTATTCATGACTAGCTAAGTCCTTCCTTATTACATTACATGGATGCAATCTATTGATAGTTTACATTTACATTTATTCATTTAGCAGACGCTTTTATCCAAAGCGACTTACATTACATTACCAGTGTTACAGTCACTGGAGGCAAGGTGGGTTAAGTGTCTTGCCCAAGGACACAACGACAGTATGAACTGTGGGGCGAGCGGGAATCGATCCTACTACCTTCCGGTTGGAGGACGGCCGCTCTACCACTGAGCTACTGCCGCCCTAGTTAATAAATAAAAGCTGGTTTGAGCTATTGTGGTTGTTGTGGCCTGGTTACAATGAGGATTAAGGCGCAGCCCACTCTAGGGAGGGGGGCAAGCAGCAATTTAACTTAAAACGAGGTGACATTTCCTGCCAGACATTTATATATTGGTTCAATTCAATTCAACCCCCGGTTCCCCACGTCTGTTGTCGTCTTCTGTTGTTTTTTTTTGCTGTTTGTAGTCAGTCTGGATATGTTATTGTGTATTGTAATGTGGTCATATGTCTGTTTCTTTTCAAATTCAATTCAACTTTACTTTGGACTCATGGTCCAATAATTACTGTAAAAGACATTTTAAAAAGACAGATTTAACAGTGTCTCCACAACTTGGACTGGTAACGTATTGCACTAAACTCAGAATTTGTCAGCCTCATCATAATCAAATTTACAGAACCATTCAACAGACAGATCAATTTATACATACAATTCCGCAACACAGATTGTAAGATATTAATACATTTCACTTGCACTGATCCATATCGGTCTCCTTAACAAAACTCACAGAGCATCATTATAAGCATTATAATGTATCATACCCTTTAGGAAAAGTACATTTGGTCAATCCACCTTCTCGGTCTCTGCAGCTTATGAATGGAATCACACACCCTCCACCGTCTGAAACCTAAACACCTACCACACATTTAAGATACAGCTGAAGAAATGGCTTATTGACAAACAGCGCTGTGAGCACTGACTCTACCTCTCTCTGCTCCTGCAGGCCTCTTGACCCGTGTTACGTCTCGTCCCTGATTGTTGATGGATGTGTAGGCTGTGTTTGTCTGTGAATGATTGTTTTGTCTGTCGCGCTTCTGTTGTTTATATTTTGTAATACTTTTATAGATTGTGTGCTATTTCTTTGTAATGTTTTGTAACTAAAATTTTTTATTCCTCATATTTTAGCCAGACTTTTAACATCTGTCATGGGACTACAGATGAAAAATAGCCTGTTGGCTAACTCTGGCATATTTACAGTTTTCTTTCTGTCTATCAATATGCACTGTCCCTGAACTATATAAATAAATAAATAAATAAATAAATAAATAAAATAAAAGCCACCTGCAGTCACTGTAAACTGGCTTTCTTGTAGTTGGTCCATAAATGTGTAGTGTAAAATAGGGTACAGTATGTTTGGGACAAAGTCAGCTTCCCTTTAACTGTGTATGATCCAAACGTATGTGAGAGGACATTTCCCGGAGCATACAAAATACGAAACTGTCTTTAAATATAATAATTGTCTGTGATGATATGCCCAAGATATTTGACAGTACAAAAAGTCTGAGCCTACAGTTTTTCACAAGAACTATGTCGCCTGCACAAACATATTTTTTTTTTTTTTTGAAAAGATGTCTAGGGAGGTTATCAGTCATTCAGGATATATTCACTTAAAGGTTATAAAGAAGGCATCTGAATGTGTGTTCAAAGGTGAAAAAGTTTCTCATTCAGGTGTCTGAAAGGACATTATCACCTGAAGGGAGCAGTAATGCTAATGGCTTACAGGAGCTTAACCACTCCCCAATCAGGGCTCACACTGCTCCTTTAACTTTTAACAACACTGAAACCAGACTTTAGCTTTTGTCCAATTACAGTAGACTTAGAATAAACCCCTCCCTCTGAAGGATGTAAAACTCAGCTCTCATACCAGTTAAACTCCGAACTGACATAGTCCCTTAGATGAAAACGTCTTCACCTTTAAACCAGATGCCTTTTTTGAAACCTTTTCTTGACTTTTTTTTTTTTTTTAGAAAACCTAAAAAACAAACAGACAAAAAACTCCCAAAAAGAATCGTTGAAAAGCAGCATAACCCTTTCTTCTAATGTAGGTGTAGGCCTCAGTTGGTGGTGGGATGTGCACATGAATTTTTTGTTAGACTGTTTTGTCGTATATGTTTCCTGTCAGCCAATCGTCTCTTCTGTCTCACAGGCCTCTTGTCTGTCTAAATATAGGTAATTAGTTATACATTTTAGTACCTTTACAAATCCATACTCTGTGTTAACACTGTCTATGTAGTGACTAAAGACCGCAGTGCTTGTAAAGAAAGCCACAACTGCTAAACAAAGCTATTTGCTAAATGTTTGTGTAGAGCAAGTGCCCCGGTGCATTATTGAAGTTTCACTGTGCTGCGTGTGATAAATCCTCTTGACTCCTATTATTCAGAGCTTAATGGCTTCCATTCATCATCGAAAAACGTGAGCTAAATTAGCTGCTGGAACCTACGGTTTGGCTCTGAGGTTCTCACAGACTTTGTTTTCTGAATTCTTCTGCAAAAAGTTGTACTGGTTATGTACAGTATCACTTTTAAGACAAAATCACTGGACTAACATGTTATGACAGAACTGTGCTTTTAAAGAGGACTTTAAACTCCCATTGAAGATTTATGGAATTAACTTTTTCACAAAGATCATTTAAAGATCATAACTCCTCAGATGAAGAAGTCTGTCTCATTCCATTATATTCAGCCCTTCCTCCGAAATGTTAATGAACTGAAGAACGCGTCAGAAATCCTTGAATTAAAATGCCTAATTATGCATCCTCCTCACATTAATCTTTCATGATCTGGGAATCAACATTTTCAATTATTCAAAGCTGCAAAATGCATGAAAAGTTCAATGTGAAAAAAGCTGAACAGGTGAATACAGAGAAAATCTGAAGCTGCATGTGAAGGTGTTGAGGATTCCTCTCATCTTGTTCCAAACACTTCTTTGGTCATCAATAACAAACATAGTCTGCGTTTAAGCTGATGAGGAGTTATCATAGTGGAAAAAGGAACAGAGAAATAAATGGTGCACAAGACATGTTTGAACTAGATAGGCCTTATCTCTAGAATGTAAAAATTGTCACATACTGCTAGATACTGACTGTTAATTTACATCTAACAACCTTCTCTTTTTGTCTCCATATGCCTCTTCATCTTGTCCACCTCCTCATCACTAGGTAAGTGCACGTTCATCCAGCTGAGGCTGATATTGATGTGTAAACAGTGACAATCAAATATCCCAGCTGAGACAGGCCCTGACCTGTGCTGGGTTACATTGCTCAGTCTAATTCAATGATTCTGACAGTCGCCACCGATTATTATTATTTGTATTATTTTATTATTATTAAGATATTTTTGGGCCTTTTTGCATTTATTGACAGAAGACAGAAGGTTGACAAGAAGCAGGGTGAGAGAGAGGGGGTGACATTGGGCAAATGGCCTTCCTGAGATTTGAACCGGGTCTCCCGTGTTCATGCGTAGTTTTTTTGTGTGTGTGTATTTGCAAGGGCTCTAACCTGTCTAAGGGCGCCGACCTATTTTACAGTTTTTAAAAGGATGTGATAATTTTGAATTTTTTACAGTATTTTGTTACAATGTAGCAGTAGATAGCCCAGACTTTATTTAGTAAAAAAGTCACTCATCAAGTGTAGAGAACTTGTTAGCTTGCCATTTTTTTATTTGCTCCGCCGTAGACTGCGGTCACATGCAGACCTTACGCCAACTATGCTTAAAGCTCAATTAAGCCTACACAGCTAGAGTTAACACCTTGTAGAAACCAATGTTATAATGGCCAATAATGTAATAACATTTTTTAGCCAATAAAGTTACCTTTTTCCTTTTTTTAACGTTATTGGCCTAGCATCAAAAAAAATCCTTTGAAAATGTAATAACTGCAGCCAATTACGTAATAACTTATTACATTATTGTAAAAAAGGTTATTACCTTTTTGTCTTAAATTTTTATTATGTTATTGGCAGGTTATTAGATTATTGACTTTATTACATTAAAAATGATTGGTTGCTACACACTATTAATAAATATCAACAGTAACACACCGTCTTAGCGAGTCGTAAACACACCAAACTGAGAATAATACCCTTCATTACTATGTAACTGCTGTGAACAATGAACAAATCAAAAGCTAAGGTAAAATAGCTTATTCTTCTAAACTTTTTACGACATGAGAGAGCACAAAAAACGACAAACAGGATACCCAATGGCTGCGTGACTAAATTAAGTTTATTTTTGATTTTTTTTTATTGTTATTTATACAGGAAAATCCCACTGAGATTACAAGTCTCTTTTGCAGGAGAGTCTTGGCCCCATGGGAAGGTGGATTATTGTACATGTCTTTAGTGGCAGGGAAAACGGAAGAACCCAGAGGAAACCTACGCAGACACAGGGAGAACATGCAGACACGATGGGAATCACACCCACTCTGCCACCCCCAATATATATATATATACATTTGTGTATTCATGCCTAACTTTCAGAGTACATATACACAAACATATATATATATATATATATATATATATATATATAACCCACAATCCAGGCTTACATCGAAGCAACTAGTAGCTCAGTGTTCCAACATCCACAAGCGGCAGCTGCTATCACAACTTGAGATTGACGAGATACAACACAAAAAATGCTACGGCAAGGGGGAGCCAGGACTAGAGGTCAGAGGGGAGCCAACGGGGGCTCCCCAACCGGAGATTGGGTATGAAGCCCCAACAAGTGAAATAACGCTGAACGAGGCTGACTGACCTGAAAGACAAGATCATGTCGAGAATGAATGCAAGGCAACCCCGAAGCCAATTACAACAGCTAAGTGAAGTACCATCAGAAAGTCTCCTAGAAGATGTGAATGCAGCATTGAGTGCGATCCCTACCACAACAATCACTGAAACCAATGAGCTGCTATACAATTTAGCAGCAGTGATCCTCAAGATGCTTGGCTATAAGAGCAACCATGGGAGCCATGAGAAACAGTACCCACCATGGAAACAAAGGCTGGAGGCTAAGATCAAGCAGACACGTAGAGAAGTAAGCCAACTGACAGAGGCCAAGAAAGGTGCAATGAGGAAACAGGTACCCAAGAGGTACAACCAGATGCCCATACCTGAAGCACTTGAAACTGCCAAACAAAGGCTCCAAGCCTTGGCCAGCCGCCTAACGAGGTACAGGAGAGAGAACGAAGCCAGAAGAATAAACCGGCTGTTCGCAACTCAACCTTCAAAAGTGTACGCTCAATGGCAGGGTAATAACAGCAGAGCAGACCCTCCAAGGCTGGAAACTGAACAATACTGGAAAAGTATATGGGAGAGGGAGGCATCACACAACAGCGATGCACAGTGGCTGGTGGCTCTGAGAGAGGACCATAGCAACCTCCCTGAACAGAATCCAGTTACCATCACAGCGGCAGACATCCAAAAAAGACTCTCAGGTATGAAAAACTGGACAGCACCGGGCCCTGACAGGATCCACACCTACTGGCTAAAGAAGCTCACTGCACTCCACAAGCGCCTTGCAGCACAAATGAACCAGCTGCTAAGGGATGGGAAACACCCTGAATGGCTTACCGAAGGGCGTACAATCCTGATCCTGAAGGATCCCACAAAGGGTACAGTCCCATCCAACTATCGGCCAATAACCTGTCTCTCCACAACATGGAAGCTCATGTCAGGCATCATTGCGGCTAAGATAAGTGGGCACATGGATCAATACATGAACAAAGCACAGAAGGGCATCGGCAAAGAAACCAGAGGAGCTAAACACCAACTCCTGGTTGACAGAACAGTCACCCAAGACTGCAGAACCCGACACACCAACCTGTGCACTTCCTGGATTGATTACAAGAAAGCATATGACTCAATGCCACACACATGGATCACTGAATGCTTGGAGATGTACAACATCAACAGGACTCTAAGAGACTTCATTGCAAATTCAATGAGGCTGTGGAAAACCACCCTTGAAGCCAATGGCAAGCCACTTGCACAAGTATCCATCAAATGTGGCATATACCAAGGAGATGCTCTATCCCCACTGCTGTTCTGCATAGGCCTGAACCCCCTCAGCCAAATAATCAACAAGACTGGCTATGGATACCGACTCAGAAATGGGGCCACCATCAGTCACCTCCTCTACATGGATGACATAAAGCTATACACTAAGAGTGAGCAAGACATCGACTTACTGATCCACACCACCAGGATCTACAGCTCTGACATTGGGATGTCATTCGGGCTTGAGAAGTGTAGTCGAATGGTGACGAAGAGAGGGAAGGTAGTCCACACAGAAGGGGTCTCACTCCCAGAAGGAACAATAGCAGACATTGAGGATGGTTACAAGTACCTTGGAATACCACAGTCAAATGGCAACCTCGAAGAGGTAACAAGGAAAACAGCAACTGCCAAATACCTCCAACGAGTAAGGCAAGTCCTAAGAAGTCAGCTCAATGGCAAGAACAAGGCACGGGCAATAAACAGCTATGCCCTGCCAGTGATCAGATACCCTGCGGGAATAATAAGGTGGCCAAAGGAAGAGATACAGATCACAGACGTTAAGACACGAAAGCTCCTCACAATGCATGGAGGGTTCCATCCCAAATCCAGCACCCTGAGACTGTACGCTAGCCATAAAGAAGGTATCCGTGGACTAGTGAGTGTGAGAGCCACTATCCAGGATGAAACATCCAAGATCCACAAGTACATCAAAGATAAGGCCCCAACAGATGACGTGCTCAGTGAATGTCTCAGGCAATGGGGAACAGAGGAAGAGGAGCTGGAGGAGGGACCATCATGGGAGGACAAACCCCTACATGGGATGTACCACCGGAACATAACTGAAGTGGCTGATATCAAGAAATCCTACCAATGGCTAGAACGGGCCGGACTGAAGGACAGCACAGAGGCACTCATCATGGCTGCACAGGAGCAGGCCCTGAGCACCAGGGCAATAGAGGCCCAAATCTACCACACCAGACAAGACCCAAGGTGTAGGCTGTGCAAACAGGCCCCTGAGACGATCCAATAATTAACTGCAGGGTGTAAGATGCTGGCAGGGAAAGCATACATGGAGCGGCATAACCAAGTGGCTGGCATAGTGTACAGGAACATCTGTACGGAGTATGGACTGGAAACCCCGAGGTCAAAGTGGGAAACACCTCCAAAGGTGGTAGAAAATGACCGAGGCAAGATCCTGTGGGACTTCCAGATTCAGACCGACAGAATGGTAATGGCGAACCAACCAGACATTGTGGTGGTGGACAAACAGCAGAGGAAGGCCGTTGTGGTTGACGTTGCAATACCAAGTGATTACAACATCAGGAAAAAGGAACATGAGAAACTAGAGAAATACCAAGGGCTCAGAGAAGAGCTGGAAAAGGCTTGGAAGGTGAAGGCGACAGTGGTGCCTGTGGTCATCGGAGCACTCGGGGCAGTAACCCCCAAACTGGAAGAGTGGCTACAGCAGTTACCTGGAAGAACACCAGACATCTCGATCCAGAAAAGTGCAGTACTAGGAACAGCAAAGATACTGTGCAGAACACGCAAGGACCCGAGCTCGAAGGATGAGACCACCCGCGGAGGATGAAGGACAACGTTTTTATATATATATATATATATATATATATATATGTATATGTATATATGTATATGTATATATGTATATATATATATATCTATATATATATATATGTATATATGTATATATATATATATATATATATATATATATATATATATATATGTATATATGTATATATGTATATATGTATATATATATATGTATATATGTATATATGTATATATATATATATATATATATATATATATATATATATGTATATATATATATATGTATATATATGTGTAATCACTTTGAAACAGACACAAAAAAAAAGCTCCAATTATGTTCGTAAAAGTCTGTGTGTGAAGAGCACACAGTGTTTCCTTTTGGCAAAACACCAAACTCATTTATTAGCAGCACATGGACTGCATTTTGGTAAACCTCATCAGATCAGTTGTCGATTTATGAACAGTCTTCAATAAGCAGAAAGAAGCTCATCTATAAACTCAAAAAGCCATATATGTTTTTTAGATTGTAATATGCCACAAAAAAGGTCTGCCATCAAGTGTAATAGATACCACCAACATAAAGGAAAGAAGAATGACTTTCCTGGTTATGGACTGCACAAGTCTCATACTGATAACATTTTCACCTCACATCCACTTCAACAATAGATATATCCATATCAATAATGCTAAAATAGTTATTAGGTTTGGCAAGAATTAAGAGGACGGAGACAGATCCACTTGGAATTTGGAATCAATGGTAACCGTTTATTTTCTTCCAAGAGGAACACTTCAGACAAAATTTGGTGGTACAGCATTACATACAGAGAGTTTTTATATGATTGTGGACGCTCTGTTAGCAAACAGAGCATCCTTGAAGATTAGTTAGGTGTTATGGCATTGATTAGCATGACACCAGCAAAGAATATATCTGATTTTATCTGGTGTATGACCCAGTCTAATCAACACAGTGTCGCAGAAGATGTCATAATACAATGTCACATAAGATTTCACAATTCTCTTAACACATATAGAGCCTAGATATATAGACATTTTTGCAAAGTAAAACAGACTATACCGAACTGATGACCATTGTACTTTAAAGTAATTTATTTGTCCTGCTCTTGGTGACACAAAGTTAGGAGGTACTGTCAGAAACAATGGCTTTCTTGGTATTTTATGTTTCCTACATACAAACACTACATGTGAATTAGCTGTTTTTATATGTATGGACTGGTTGGGCAGACCTTTAAAATCAACAACATTTCAGCTCAAACCGATCCTAGACTAGGCTTATCTGAATATAAACATTCATTTTAATATAGTTGTTTGGTAAGTGAAAACAGTGACCTCTGTGTCTGATCTCATGAGGGATTGATTCACAGAGGTCACCCAAACTGTACTGCAGGGATGGCAGAAGAGCTCCCAGCATGCCTCTGTCCACGCAGCCTGAGCCAGCACCCGGTCTTTTATCCTGGCACTCAAAGACAGTAACATACCCATGTGCCCTCCAGTTCATATGGACACACACACACATACACAACTGCACCTCAGAGTGGACCACGGTTCCCCACGAGGGTCCTGGCCCGTCATCTGACAGACCCTAACAATAGCAGTGAGCAGATGCCTGGGTTGTGGAGCCAAACAGATGGATGGTCCAAGTGGCTTTGGATAAGAATCACCCTCCTAACCCATAAAGACAGTGCGGGGTGCTGCTGTCACGGTGCTATGTTTTTAGATAAATTAGCACAGCAAGAGTGGCCTTAGCACAAGTCCAGGAACAGCTTGCAGGAAGACAGGCATAAAGGGGGAAAAAACTTGCCTTAGGCTCTGAGTCCCACCAATTCTAATCTGTCTCCTTGGCTCGGAGGACCAGGAGGAAGGGCAGTATCACTTCACCAGGGACTGAAATATTAAAGGAGTTATAAAGCATCAGGCCACCGCACCATGGCTGACAGGATCACTGGGAATGGCAACAAGATTTAGGAGCCATGGGCAGTGTGGAGATGGAAGGACGTGTCAAAAGGCAGTGAGTCAGTAGCATTTTCCATAAAATAAAAAGCAAAAAGATGAAATGACATAGGAATATTATATTAGAGGTGTTTTTTTTTTTGGATGTTACAAATAACTGTAGCCTATGTGCCATTGGGGACTTCAGGTTACAGTAAAACTATGGCAGATGTTAGATAAACACACAATGGCCTGATGACATTTTCAGACATGCACCATCCTCCTGACTTTGTCTTGACTTTATGAACACAAGCGACTCAATCTAACAACCTAGTATAACCTCTGGTTGGGTGTCATGTATAAACAACATCCAAAGATTCTCCACAGGGGTGCCAGGAGTGGGCATGTTGTCCATGTGCATATCGTGTGACTGGGACTATGTATATCCACAATTGTCCAGAGACATGTAAAAAACAAACTATATATAGCTGTATTATGCCATTCTCACAACAATATTTGTGCTAGACATCCTTTGTTACATGAGAGATAGAGAGAAAAAAGCTATATTAGTGGATGTTTGACATTTTGGCTTTTCCATAAGAAATTTTTAACAGGGATGCATCTATTCAACCTGTAAAGATTCCAGAACAGTCAGTTCTTCATACCAATCCAGTAACATTGTGAATTGAACTATATGACTAAACTACAACTTTGGTGATTTCCTCTCATCTTGACATCTGTGTTTGGATGTTTCGCTAAAGAGCTGTTTCTGCTGCTGATGACTTATCCAGAAAGTTATAGTGAAGTAAATCAGATCCACGCTAAAGCGGCACTTTGCAGGTCTGGGAGTTTCTTTGCTTATTTTTGTTCGGATTTTTCCCGATAGAGCTCCCCCTATAGCTTTGGTGTAATGTTAAAAACATTGTCATAAATACTCACTGGTGTTGAGTGTCTCTCTGCCCCCCTCTCTTTCTCTGTTTGACCATGAGCAACGGTTTTCTCTGCTTTTGCTTCTTTTTCGCTGGATCCCATGATTAATGTCTGATTTGGGCGAGTGTTTATGTGTGTAGTGTCGTTAAGCATATTGATTCTCTTGAGACCCAAGACTTCTGCAATAGTTCTTGACTCGAAGGCTGGTCTCTGGCTGGTCTCCGGCTGGTCTCCGGCAGTTTCCATTTAATGGACGAGTGGACCATCTTCTTTTCCATCTCTGTCTCAGCATTAAAAACAAACATAAAAGTTCATCCTCTTCATTTAAACTTGCGGCGGGTGTCTCCATGTTGTAAATAATGTTTTCTACACCTCCTACTCTACAGTTTGGGAGAATTTCAGCTAACCGCAAGGACAAGCTGCATCGAGTATACATGCTGCACACGTTCTCTCGTCCTGCTTCCGTGCGGAAAGCATAACCTTCCGGTTGAAGGACAACCGCTCTACCACTGAGCCACTGCGCCCCAGTCTACCAGGTCCAACAAGACCAGATCCAGTCAAGTCCACACCAAGACCAGAACTGAACCAAGACTAAGACCATAACCAGACCATGAAAAGACTATGTCCAGGATCAAGACCAGGGTCAAGACCAGATTAGGGCCAAGACCTGGACCCAGTTTTGAGCAGTGGCTCAGTGGTAGACCGATGGAACACCACTGGTGTGTGCAGGCAGAACCCCTACCTTCAACCGGAAGGTAAGGGGTTCGAATCCCGCTCTCCCCACAGTTCATACTGTCGTTGTGTCCTTGGGCAAGACTAGGACTGCACTAAGACCAGGACTAGAGCAGACCATACCCAGACCTGGACCACATCCAGACTAAGACCAGGACCAAGACCCGGAGCATGAACGGACCAAGGCCAGTACCAGACCCAAGACCAAACTAGACCCAAAACCACATTTAGACTAGGACCACGTGAAGACTACCCCAGGACAATGACTATTTGTCTCTGATTGGTCCACCTTCTGCAGTGACCATTCATTCCAGTGTCCTTTTTAATGGAGATTCCCAAATTGAAGCTCTTTGTCCCAGGTCCAAACTAATATCTTCATGATTCTCAGTTTTTAACAATTACTGTCCTAACATCTGTTTAACTAATGATATCAAATATAGAATTTTCTTATTTCTTCTGTACTTTCATTTTTGAAATGTTAATGCAAATTCTAGCTTCATTCTGCTTATTTCAGTGAGTCCACACAAAGACCAGGACTGAACCAGGACCAAGACCAAGACTAAGAACCAGGACTAGACCAAAACAAGACCAAGACCCAGGACTACACCAAGACCCTGGACTACACCAAGCCCAGAACCAAGACCCAGACCAAGACCTAGACAACTACCAGACCAAGATCAGACAAAGACCAGGACTGAACCAAAACCAGGACAAGACCAAGTCCAGGACAAGACTAGACCAGGACCAGACTCGGATAATGACCTAACTAGGGTCAGGACTTGACCAGACCAAGACAGTACCAGACCTAAGAGCATACTAGTTTCAGACCAGACCTTAACTAGTCCTAAAACCACATTTAGAAAAGGACCACTTAAAGACTGGCCCAGGACCCTTGTCCCAGATTGGTCACCCTTCTGCAGTGACTGTTTATTCCAGTTTCATTTCTAAAGGAGACAGTCCCAAATTGAGGCTCTTTGTCCAAACAAATATCTTAATAATTCTCAGTTTTTAACAGTACTGTTCTACGCCATTTATTTTACCCTTTCTGTTTTTCCATCTATTATCTGTATTTTCATTTTTGAGATGTTAATGTAAATGTTAGCTTTATTCTGCTAATTTCCGCTTTCAACTTCAATTTTCTGTTTAATTTTGCCAATTTCAGATTTTCTTCAAATTCCAGCTTTCTGCAATTCTGCAAATGTTAAAATCTGCAACCACCTGCAAAGGCTTCTGCCATTGTAAAGATTCTAGTTTCTAATGTGATACTGTAAATAAAATCTGTTAAATAGAAAAAGATTCATGGGTTATTTGGGCAATGTGAAAATCATAATCCCCATACTTGTTGGCCGATGCTTGTAATTTGAAAAAGAGAAAGCGCTGACCCCTGGCTTGTCTGCAAACCCTCCCCTTGTAGGCAAATTGGAGAGTCTGGCAGTTAAACCAGGAGGGCTGGTGGCATAATGGCTCTGAGTGGAGTGGGAGAGGGTGCAGACGGGATCCGGGGGCAGAGACAAGATTGAGGAGGTCAGCGGTGATTAGACAGAAGGGCTTTCTTGATGAAGGAGACTGAATGAGGGACCCGGCTTGTGACATCACCAAAAGGGGTTGAAATTACAAGGATGCTGACCGAGGAGAGCTGAGATTTTATAAAAAAGAGTGAAATTGTGGCCCTCGCTGATGGAGCTGTTTGTTAATAAGCAAGTAAGACAGCAGGCTGCTACGCTCAGTGAAAATGTCCCATTTGGTCAGCACTGTACGATAAAGGTATCCCCAAAGGATCAAAATATGAGAAAGTAAACAATTGTCAGCCGAGCACAGCAACGCTTCACTACTGCACTGGGATCAGTGCAACATTGCAACAATTAAAGAACAACCATGTCATCAGGAGAGGAAATTGGTGAACAGTCTCAGGGTCAAGATGTCCGAGGTAGAACAATGAATATGGTGTCAAGTCAAACACATGTCTGTTTATATTGTCTATCGTATGTTATTTCAACTACGCTCTAGTCACATGTCTTTGTTCGCACATGCAGATTAAGTCAAAACGGCCATGTTGTTAATGTTCATACATCTCATTGGTAGCTCAGTGGCCAAGGAAGGTAACTGCAGCATCAGCAGCTCACACACAGCCACACAACAACTGCCCTTCTTAGAGGTGTTTTGTTTTGTAGGAGAAAACATAGCATCCATAGTTGTGAAATTCCTTCATCTTGTTGGGGTTCTCAGGGGCTGGAGTCTATCCTAACTGCTTTGGGCCTGAGCCTGGACAAAATACAGTTAATCAAAGGGCTAACACATACAAAATAAAAAATAAAAACATTGACAGATCCATAGAAAGAGGTCTGATGATTTCTCACAAAATGAGTTCATACATATTCTGAGCCCATTGCAACTAACTGCTTCGTCAAAGCATGGGCTGTTTTTAGGGGATCATATATTTGTTCCCCTTTGTCCAACTTAATACACTAAGATTTTACACATTGCACCTTTAACCAGTTTCGCATTCAATTGTAAATTCAGTCTTGGATGTAAAGTCCAGTCTCTGGAGGCTCTGGGTTATATATCTTATTCATCACCCCAACTGCCCTCATGCCTATTGAGAAAAAGCTAAAGCCTGGGTTTGTGTCCCTTAGTGATGCAGGAGAGTTCTTTGCCAAACCCAGTGTGTCACAGAACACCAAAGAACTCTGTAAATAACACATGCTTCAATCAAGGACCTTTGGACCAGTGACCCATATTTTAAATCTTCAGATGAGGCCAGGTAGGTGTGAAAAAAATGAATGCTTGCATACATGTAATTTGATGTTGTGGCACTATCACACCAAGCAATAACTGCACAATGCCTGCAGTCATTGACCACCTGGCTCATATTTATGTCGAGGTAAAAACATAAATAGAAAAACCCAAATGGCCCCCAGCACCTGTTTGCTGCCTGTCTGTTTGAACATTAGCTGTAATGAAATCCACACGGCTTCTGTCTGGGAAGACTGAAAATGGTGTTGGCTCAGATGAAGCTGCCTCTCACTTAAATGTTTCCACACTTCACACTCCATTATGGCGCCACTGATGTGAGTGTCTCCAGGTGAGCAGTGGGGATGAAGGCTGTCAGTGCGCGAGAAGACGCATCCTCTGAGTGGGAGTGGGAGCCACAGCTCATTGGGAACATCAGCCTGCTGCGAGGAGGACAGGGAACATGACTCATTAGGTATGGGCCCGTGAGTTTAATGTGCTGCACTGCATGCTAATGTAGCCGAGACGTGGCTGAACTGAGACTCCTGGAACGTTACCAGTGCAAGAGGTTGTGGCTTTTCCACGGAACCTATTCTACATAACCTTCTCATTAGCAGCTGCGGTTTATTGAAATATCGTTTGATGTTTTTATGGCTAAACTGGAAAATGTACAAGTGAATAGAAGCAATCTTGAGTCAGATGCATTATATCCATTGTAGAAGTGTGATGGAAATTGAAGGAGAGCACAACCCTTTGTCGTACTAATGAGGTGTATTAGGCATGCTTTTTAAGCCTCAATGGCAATTTTACACTTGACATTAATTGCCTTTCTAAAGTACTGAAAATCTTTTTTTTAACCCCAAGAGTGTCATTTGAAAAGGCGGTGTTAAATATTGAGGGTTGGTAATGAGTGTGGACAGCAGGGAACCTGGAGTTCTCTGTTTTTCAGGTTGACATGCCAATAATAAACTGCTGAATCGACGCCATCGATGACGAGCTCTAACACACCTTTGCTCGCTCTATTGTCTGGGACACACACACACATAAAGGCCATCTCAATTCACGCACATAATCCATTCTGTTAAATGCACAATGAAATCAAATCTAAGAAGTGTTTGCTTTTGTATCCGCGTGGACTCATTAGAAGCTTGAGGATACATGGATTTAACAACACCGACACAATAAACTATCATGTGCAATTACTATAAAACCATCTTTGTACGCAGTAACCTATTTGCATGTACAGTATCTCTCCATCGTCCTACCAGCTCTGTTCTCCACCTAGGCGTGAATAGGGGCCTTTCGAAAGGGGCGATTTGTAAATGGACTGATCGCTGGTGAGACAAGATGCCCTTTGAGAATTTAGGACATCACACACTGCACACAGCATATACAACCAGAAGAAGAAGAAGTAATGTACAACGCATTGAAAGATTCTTGTTGGTGAATTGAGGACAGCGGGGGGATTGAATGCAAAACATTTTTTATGCTTAATGACTTGGTAAAGAAGCTGCGCTGTAGATAACACATGTGTAAGATGGGCCAGTGTTCCAAACAAAGGTGTCCTAGTTTTATGCACATTTATATGAGATTTATGGTCTTCTACCACAGGTGGGGGTAGAAACATTCCCTCTGGTGCAAAACTCCTACTCTTTCAAACCTAAGTGAACAGCAGCTAAAAGTGGGGCCCCTTTGCAAGTTGCCTGGAGCTGTGCAAGCTTTGCCCACATTGCTGTTGCTGTTGTTTTTTTTCCTTTAAAGCTATTTATGTGCTGCCAGGTTTCTTATGTTTTAATTTTAGTTTTAGGATATATCAATTTAAACTTGCAGCAAAAGTTGGAAGTTGTCAAAAGTACCTTAATGGGGCATTGTATCAATTGGTTTCAAGCTCTAAGTTACCCTCTATCAAAAATAAGTTGTTTATTTAAATGAATTTTAGAAAAAGACTTTACATTGAGGTGATACGGATGGATGTCAGGCCTAATAACTGTTTCATGCACATTAGGTATAGTCACAAGTCAGATCTAAAAAAGGATACAGGAATGCTAAGTGGAACATATGCACAAGTCACCTTTTTCTTATGTCAGTGCTATTTTACTACAATACAAATTTTACTACAGTGTAAAGCTTCAAAGCTTTAAAGTTTCACTTGTAAGATTACATTTTCGGACCCAGAAAAGGATCTAAAGCTGTACCTATGACACCAAAGGGACAATTCTTGACTTTGAAACACTTGGAATGCCTTTGTATAGAGCTCCAGGACATCACTTAACCCCCAGGCCATGGGCAGGAAAGTGTCACATCTGAACACATATCTATAGTATTCAAGTACAAATGCATTTCCACAAACATTCCAGTATATTTACTGTATGGTACTTCCAGTGTGTGTACTCACCCCTCAATAACAGAAACATAAGAAACACCCTCACTTCAAATACTCAACTAGTAAAGAAGTGTTTTCAAATGTGCAATTCACAATGTCTTTGTGACATTATAGATATAGTTGTTGTACAGAGAAGTGAAAAACATACTATTTTACTGTGGATAGAGACAAACCACAGATCCTACTCAGCTGTAATGACCTTCAAACATTTAATATTGTACATTTATAAACCTACAAGCCGTAAAAAGCTTAATAGTATAAATAAACATTCAAAATAAATGAATGTTGAAACTATCTTGGAACTATATATCATATATCTATTAAGTCTCACTATAAATGGCTGTTGTCCCAACCAGCATAGGATGTTTCTAGAAATCATCCTATTTTATTCCTGTTTTTCTTTCATCATGGTCTACCCTGCTACAGTTAATCTCTTGGGGGCTCCTCCAGCTCCTTCCATCTATGCTCTGCCACACCATTGTGATCTGTCACCTGTTCTCTGTGGCCCACAAAAGCTTGCGTGGGCCGTGTTCAGTCTTCATCCCCAGTCAGCGCCATATTGCTGCACGAGGGTGTTTTTAGCCTCAATAATCCATATTTACTCCTCCGTAGAAGTGCTGCCTGGATGGCTGTAAACTTGTCCCTCACCACTGGAGCCACCCTCCTCTCTGCACACTACCCCACCCAAACATACTCCTCGTGTGTTTCCAGAGGTGAGATACGAAGCTGGTGGGAGTGTGTCCAATAGCATTAGCCCACTGTGGAGCCTGGATCATGCAGAGATGTTGCTGGGTGGGAGGCTGTTGAGATGGGCTCCAGGCACATGGGGAGGGTGGACAGCTCCCATCAGGACTGGCAGGGATAGAGGAATAATGCCGAGATGTGGGGCTGGAAATCCTAAAAGGGATGGACTTAAAGCCGTGTGCCATTGAGATGGAGCTGTGGGGCTAATAAAGGATTCCCTTGAAGCGACAGTGTGAGCGTGGCAGCCCTCAGAGTTTGGAGTGTCCCTGCTGGTGCCAGGCAGACCAATTCATCATTTGCACTCTTTGTGAAAGCTGCCACGTTGGCAGAGAAGGCAAATTTGCTTTTATGTCAGTTTATTTTAGTCTGAAGTTTTACAGGCCTGTCAGTGTGTCAGTAGAAATTTCTCCATCAAAGCGGCTATTACTTTTTCACATTGAGATGTTTTGGTTTTGCTTCAAGTTTAAAAGTGCATACAGGATTATCACTTAAAAGCTCGTCCCCTTCTTCATGAAGGAATGATGTATCTTGTTGGCTAATAGATTTCTGTGTCCCCAAAGCTAAACAGAAAACTTCATAATTTACATTCGGGTGACCTTTCAAAATGGTAAATACATCCATCTTCCATGTTGCCTCAGCCCAGTGTGAGGACGGCTGAATAAGTCCATCAGTCTTCCAGCAGTCATTAATAAGACTGAGGCCTCGTGACGGCTGGTGCCCGACAGAGCTAACATCATGTCACTAGCACATGCAGCCCATAAGGCAGTGGATTTTTTTTTAAATATCATATACACTATTATTAAGCATGTCATATCCACCATACTATAAAAACAAAACACGGACTTTGTCACACAGACTATTAGAACATCTTGGTTTGAAAAGACAGGGATGTGTTTTTGTAAATCTGACTGAGTGAGCATGCTGGGTTGACATTTTAGATTAGATGATTTCTTAATACTAATTTAACAAGTTTAACTAAGGCTAACCTAATCAGTAGAAGTTAGCATGAAAAATTCTAGGTACATACTGTATAGTAGATTCAATCAAATATTGTAATGACGTACTGAACATTCCCTAAAAATCACTGTCAATGTTAATGAGGAGTTGCAGCTAATGCTTCGAGGTTCTTAAACTTTCACACCAGGTACCATCTCAGAAAATATTTGTCTCTCCAAATACATGTTCAGAGAAGGCTTGCAAAGCCATGAGTCCAGATGCCTAAACTATTTTATAAATTATTATGGTGCAAGCCATTCTAGTTGACATTGCGTTGTAGGTACATTATAATACCGATTGACAAATGACTTTCTGAATGGACAATTGAGTATTTGATCCCAGGTGTCCCTATATTGCTATGGAACACATTCTATACCCTATAAGTCAAACAGAAGAAAGTGACCTGATGGTGTCTGGATTCTCAATACTTTCCTTTCTTTTACCTTTTATGACCTTTGAAACACCAAGGTCAAGCAGGTCAGCAGTAGAAGTAGATGCACTTGAACATACAGCTACTGTAAAGAAACTGGCTTAACTGTGTGTCAACCATAAAATGATGCCGATAAAATGTTGCATGATTCATTGGTGCATGGGGTGTTTGATGAGTCATCAGTAACAAGGCTTTCAAACTGAAAAGCTGTAGCTATTCCTTCTGTTAAATTCTGTTACCATTTGAATAGTTTAATTTTGCTTTTCTATGACACATTTTAGTTGATGATTAATACACAATTTTAGTCAGGGGCAACTTCTCATGAGAGGCCAATTGAACAGAGGCAGTTTATTATATAACAAATGTTGTTTACTATATACATTTGTGATGAACACAACAGTAAGGACAGCCACAGGTCCACTTTTTCTTCCATCAAATCCAAAATGAGCTATTATTTTTCATGAAATCGTAAAATGTGTCAATTTTAACACTTGATATGTTGTTTATGTTCTAACTGTGAATAAAATGGGGTTTTATGACACCAAGTCAGTTGGTGAAGCCCAGTTTGGAGCACAACACACAGCTAGCACTGTCTTTACTCACTACAAACGCTCTTTCACACATTATAAGAACCCTAATTTGTATTCATGTAACATGGATCCATACCTCTTCAATGCTCAGAGACTTGAGAAAAAGGGGGGAGGTTGATGATGTCTTTTAAACCACCGCCGTACAGCCACATTTGCTCATTAGCTTAATTTTGGCAGTAACAACAGCACCTGCGAGTGACTATAGACCTGTCTAATCAGGCTGCAGGCCTGTTTGTCTGCTTGTTTACCTCCATCTGAAGTATGTGACTATAGCTTTGCCCTGAGCACAGCCCTTTTGTCTGCATAATAATAAATAATATGATCCCCCCCTGACCCTGCCAGTGATAAGTGCTTTTCAAAGTGGCGGAATGGTGATGGAATGGTGTTCTCTAAAAAAAATGCAGCTATTTTAAACAGAATACTGTCTGCTTTAATTTTCAGAGACATTTTAACACATCCATGTTTTGTTCTTTAACATCTTTGTGTCTCAACAAATTGTGCTATTGTTGTCCAGCACTAAGAGTGTGGTGTTTACTCTATCCATTATAGGCGGATGATTGTTTTGAAAGTAAAACGCATGTGATGGTGCTTTTAAATCACAGCAGAAGATGTAGGTCAGGTGTCATTAAAGCAGCAACGTAAAGCTAAAATATTGGGGGAAAAAAAACAAAAAACAAACACTGAACACAATGGTATCACATAACAAAATAATTAGGTGTACATCAGAGGTCGCATTAACCGAATATTTTCCGTCATTGACGGGTTTTTTTAGCAGGGACGGAAAAATCTGAATGCCATCCGTCATTTTGACGGATTATTCTGAGGGTGATCTATTGTAATTCCTACTCCTGACCAGTTGGTGGTGAATGCACATATATCAATCAGCAATTATCTTGAATCGTGTTGTCTTTGTCACGCTGCATTCAGTTGCAAAAAGGTCACGGCAGCTGAGTGAGTAGTTTTTTCAAACCGCCAAAAAGTTCTGATATTGTAAATAAAAGATGAAAAAAGAGGACATGATGCAGTGGAGGGTGAAGAAGGACAAATGGAGAACACTGAGCAGTCACCAACAGCTGTTACGGGACAATCAAGCAGCAAAAAGGAGGTGAAGAAGAGGGAGTATCGTGTTCAGTGGGAACAGGAGTTTAACTACGTGGCTGAGGTGGGAAGGAGGAAAAATGTTCTGCGACATCTGTAGAAAAGCTAACACAAGTAACGGAATTGTCAGGGGGTGCACGACAACAGCAATTTAATTAAGTTCAGTTAATTTTTGTCGGAAAAATATTGTGTAGCAAATATACTGTGTGCTCTAGAGTTCAATCACAAAATATCCTTTTACTTTTTGTGTAACATTATCTGTTGTACTTAAATAAAACAAATAATCTGTCCTCTATGCTCGTCTTGAAATTTCTTGAAACGTGAGTAAAACAAAAAGCAATTATAAGTATTATTAAAGTATGAAAATTAAAAAATGACAGGTAATGATTGACGAGGACGGAAATTTTACAACTCCGTCCGTCAAAATGACGGAGAGTGAGAAAGTCTAGTGCGACCTTTGGTGTACATAATGTTCTTGTTCACAATACAACATTTATTACTTGACTGGACAACAAACCATTATTCTACAATGGTCGCCAATGTTAATAATGAGTTCCTTGTTACATAGAATCAATAGTTGTAATTATTTGTTAATTAAAAAAAATTGTGACTTTTTTTTTTTGTTGTTGCCATGCATTAAGAAACTCAAGGCCATGTGTCACCTTTCTTTTCTCACATGAGCTCTGTACATTACTGTATAAAGTAAAAAAGTGGCTTTGGAAAAAAAAACATGTATACAATGTAATACCATCACACAATCTTGACCAGGTTACTGCCCTCTGAAACTTGATTATATGAGCGCACTCAGCTGCCTCACCAAAAACAACATTACATCAAACCAAAGTTTTACCTTACTAACAGCCAATGGAAGTGGCCCTGAGATGCTCTTCTGGGCTAGTATGTGACCGGCTGAAGCTTCCAGTACGCGCAACATTTTCATCTCACAATATAACCTGCATGACGTCTTTTCCACAGATGACTCCTATCATACGTAGGGAATTACAAGTGCATGCAAACAAGCACTCAGTGTTTAAATGAACGAGTAAGTTACATGCTTAGTATTCTCGCTACTTTGGGCCACAAATGTTGTCTAACTGGGTAAAGAAACATAACCAGGGTAGATTTTGCTGCCACAGGTTCATAAACAACTCCTCACGGACCACAACCTATCTCCAAAATCTCCTGAAATGAGGACAAAGTAGCCTCCATTAGACTGTTATTTACGTTGCACACAGCCAAGAAAAAATTATTATGCAAATACATTCAACTGCAGAAGTGGGGGGAGAGTGGTCTTATGAAGATGAGGAATTGTAGTTAATTAGCAGGGAGGCATTTTGTTTGAACCCAGCCACTTCAACGTGGGGTGCGCTCCCAAGGTTTGGTGATAAACAAGCAATGCACAAGACACAAGGGGAAGAGAAAAGACGCTCTTTCATCTGAAGTGCCTAGAGATAAGTCTGAGGAATAATCAGCTGTTGTAATGCTAAATGTTCTGAACAGACAGCTGTGGAATGAGCCACCCAATGTTGCCCTGGTCTTTTAATTTGTGAGTGAAGTAGATAAATGCGGCTCTAAAGGCCTGGTGAAAAGGGGCTGCAGTGGTGGTTGGTCTTTCTCCTCAAGCAAAGTCTACATGTGTAAGTGCAAACATTTTTGGTACACTGAACCCTAGCAGAGTTGTATTTGTACAAAATACGCTTAAATTACCCAACCGTTTTAGTAGACATGGGCTGTGTCCGAATCAACACACTAATCCCTCTATAGTGCACTATATAGTGATTACACCGACAATGGAATAAATTGATCGTCTAGTGAGCATTGCTACTCACTAGAATATAGACCATATTGCTTTGTGAATTGTTGGATGAGAGCAGCATGATCGTTGCATCTTTAAAATGTATCACTTTCAGTGGAAACATAAAGATATGTTATTGTTATTAATAAACCGTTACAATGTAGGGCAATAAAAATTTATAAAATACATGGCCTATTTATATTAATACTTATGTCACTAAAGTCTTGCAATTTATTACAGAATTCCATTATCAGAGAATTCAGCTGAGTTTTTTAACGCTAGAGTTATGTGACTAACGGCGACAGAAAAACAGTTGTGTAGTGTCTAAAACCGTTCACTAATTGAGTGCACTATATAGTTTTCTACAGTGCTGCACTATGTAGTGAATGAGGGAGTGCATTTGGACACAGCCCAAACATGCTGGCTTGAGTAAACATTCATGAATAATGTGCCGCTACAACTTAGCAGCAGTGCAGTTGCACAGAGAGTCTGTAGAGGGATCAGCGAAATAGCGACCGGCTAAAGGTTCTGTTGTTTCCCGATGGGAGGGTCCCTTATTTGAGAAAAAACCTACAGAGAGACCCAATAGAAAGAATACACAAATTAATGATGCAAATGAATAGTTTATTTATAAAACCTTTGGCTGTTGGAAACTTGGAGTATCCAAGTTAGGACTTGGGTGTGTTCACATGAACGTCAGAACATTCTAAACCATAACAACAAGGAAGATGGACACAAAATTGTGCAAATGTTATTTTCAAATGAGATAATACAGTCAAAGTTGAAAGGTAACGTAAAAATGTAAAAAAAATAAATACCTTTGTATAAAATCTAAATAAGTCTTTAAGGACAAAAAACTACTTGTACTCTCATATTATCAAGTTATTAACGCAAAACAGTTATTATGAAATAGTTTAAATGTTTGATTTTGCTAAGATATTTTAAACATTTTCTTTCCTCTGCTATTATGATGATGACACGGAACCGAATCGGGCAACCCCAACAAACCCGAGTTTCCGTGCTGTTGTTCCAACTTGAGCAGGTGTTCATGTGCATTTATCAACTCACCACGAATGCACTATGAAGGAGAGGAAGAGTGTAGATTTTAGGGTAGATCTCCCTCCGGAGCCTAGACACTGGAGGTGGAGCTGCTGATTCGGACAGAGATGGTTCCTGAGGAGCTGTGGTGGTGATGGAGGAGCTCAAAGAAGGAGGTAGAGGATTGTGATTTGCTGAGAGAGACAGTCAGCTGGGATGAAGCTGAGTGACGAGGATTAGCTCCACCAACCTTCTCATTTTTTATTATAAGTTATAATATTGTTGGTGCAAATGACTCTAGGGTCTAGTAAGTATTTTTGCTCATCCACACATTATTATTGTTGCATGTTCCTCTCTTTAACTAAAGCAACAATGAGCTGTGACATCATTGAAAGTTGTTTTGTGGACAAGAAGCCCAAACCTAGAGTAGACCATAAGCTCAGCCTGTACAGGTGTAGCCCTGTCATAAATGCTTTCCCAGTGAGACGCTGGAGGATCTGATGTGATGTTCACTCTGCTCTGTTCGCCTGTCTGCCTGTTGTTGTTCTCTATAGGTATCATTGTTTCCATTCCATTTCACAGCAATTGGCCTTGGTGAGGGAAAGTGCTTTTCTATCTTCAGCTGTGTCTTTGTCGTATCAAGGTTTCCAGCTTGAGCTGCAGATTCTTTATCGGCCTCAGAATGCACTCATGGGTGTGTAGTAACCTGTGTGGTTTTATGTTTTCTCTGCAGCTTGTGCTTATCATTCTAACAGCTGAAAGATTTTCTGTATTCTGCAGTCAGAGACGGTGTTGGTGAGCTGTGAGTATGTTGAGAATTCTGATGAATCTATTTTGGGCTAAAAGAGTCTCTGTCAAAAGGAATTGCATTAGTACAACAACATTCAAGGCTTGTTGAAAGGACAGTCACATGAATAAAGCATATTTTATTAAATCCAAGCCAAGGTGTTTTTGTAGTAATTTTAGGCAAACATCTTTCTTGTGTAATTTATATTTTTCCAACCTGACAAAAGCCATTTGGCAAGGCTATTTGAATTGTCTGTTTTGTCCAAGCAGGTTTTTGATGATTACACCTTCAGGTTCCTGCTGATAATGGCTGTTTTGTATTCTTAAAATAGCAAAATTTTAAACACATTTTGGAGCTCTTCAGCAGCCACTGGCTCATTGCTCCTCAGTTTTAATTGCATCTTGATAACCTGTGTAGAGTTCCGCCAGAAGTAATTAATCACAGACTTTTTTTGTGAGAGTAGGCACAGTGCAACACACGCCTCACCATGTGATCAATCAAGCCGCGACAGTGTACCGTACGCCGCGCTGCCTCCACAACTGGCCTTTTATTAATGGGCTAATTTGTCTCCCCGTGCACCTCAAACGTTAGGCGTCTTAACACATTTAGCCCCACACCTTCCTCCTTTATCTGTCTATAATACAACACTTTACACAGCAATTAGACAGCTGTGCAGTCTGCTGTTTCCCATTAACTCCAACCAACTCAGACCAAGAGTCACTGCTGCACAGGCTATCCTGTCACCTGCTGTGAGTGTTTGATGGTCAACAACAGTGGAAGAATAGTGGACCCGTATTTAACTGTCAGTAAAGCCACAGTTTACAGAAGTGATGTTTTGGAAAGAGTTCAAAGTCTGTTGGTCAAACTGTAGCTATATTAGCTGATGATGCTATAATGCCAGTATAGACAACTGATAACAAGGTTGTACACTAGAGTATCTACAGCCCGAGATCAGTCCGAGATGAGTCACAAAGTGCATTGTTAGTATTTTAACACAACTCCAAGAAAACTGCATGAAATCAAAACAAACAAGCATATGCCTAACTTGCATAAATCCTTATTTGTAACTAAAGAGCTACTCAAACACTAGCAATCCCCTTTACATGTAGGTTGGATGATGGAAATATCCCTTTTGATAGCCACAGTATGAAGCCCCAGAATGTTAAAAGGGAGTTCAAAGAAAGATCATGAGACCAGAATCTTACTTGCTTGTTATGAAGTCACATTTTTTTAGTTTAATTCCTCACTCTGGCTTTCCATTGAAGAAAAGGTTAAAGCAAAAGCATCTAGACTCAGTTTTCAAGGTGAAGACATCTTCACACAGACATTAATTTTCTGATTGAGAACCATGGCCTCGGATTTGGAGGTGCTGTGTCTCATCCCAGCTGCTTCAAACTCGGCTGAAAACCATTCCAGATCATGCTGAAGGTCCTGGCTTGATGAAGGCAACATGACAACATCATCTGCAAAAAGCCGAAACGAAATCATGTGGTCCCCAAACCGGACACCCTCCGGCCCCTGGCTACACCTAGAAACCTAGAATTGGTGACAAAGGGCAGCCCTGCCGGAGTCCAACATGCACCAGGAACAAGTCTGACTTACTGCCTGCAATGCAAACCAAGCTCCAGGAGCCCTCAGCAGAGGGGTCAGGACCCCATATTATAGACTTTCCCGGGATAGTGATTCCACTGTAGTCGGAACACACCCTCCAGTCCCCCTTCTTGAAAAGAAAAGAGAAAAAAAGAAAAAAAGCTCTTTTAAGAGTAGTTTTACTGCACCATGTCTTGGAATGTTCTCAGTCATCCAACCATTTTACTTCAACCTTTTTTTCAAGTAACACTACTCTTAATCAGTTACATTGGGTTACACATGACAACTTATATATTTATTTTACCATTTATTCTACATATTCTTTTTTTTTATTCAGTCATTTTCTACCGCTTTCAATAAATGAATTCTACACATTCTATGCTTTATTTTTGCCACCAGTGGATCTACCACATGATCAATCACCTAATCCCCAATCAGACATAGCTATGCAGTCACATGACCACACACAAACTGTGGAGGCACAGCGGCACAAACTAAGTGTTGATGCTGCTGCAGTAAAACACCACTTTGCGCACATATGTTTGCATTTGTGAGAAACAAAACTTAAGCCGCGTAGCTCATTTGCTCCTTCCCTCACTCGTGAACAAGACCCCAAGATACTTGAACTCCTCCACTTGAGGCAGGAGCTCTCCACCAACCTGAAGGGGACAAGCCACCCTTTTCCGACTTTGAACCATGGAGAACTTGGTGAGATTGACAGACAGATCGGTGCAGCTTCTGCAGTAATGCGGCCGATGTACCGGTCTGTCGTGGTGAAGAAGGAGCTGAGCTGTAAGGCAAAGCTCTCGATTTACCGGTCAATCTACGTTCCTACTCTCACCTATGGTCATGAGCTTTGGGTCATGACCGAAAGAACAAGATCCCGGATACAAGCGGCCGAAATGAGCTTTCTCCGCAGGGTGGCGGGGCGCTCCCTTAGAGATAAGGTGAGGAGCTCGGTCACTCGGGTGGAGCTCAAAGTAGAGCCGCTGCTCCTCCACATCAAGAGCAGCCAGCTGAGGTGGCTCGGGCATCTTTTTCGGATGCCTCCTGGACGCCTCCCTAGGGAGGTGTTCCGGGCATGTCCCACCGGGAGGAGACCACGGGGAAGACCTAGGACACGCTGGAGGGACTATGTCTCTCGGCTGACCTAGGAACGCCTCGGTATCCCCCCGGAAGAGCTGGAGGAAGTGTCTGGGGAGAGGGAAGTCTGGGCGTCTCTGCTTAGACTGCTGCCCCCGCGACCCGGCCACGGATAAGCGGTAGAAGATGGATAGATGGATGGATGGATGGATGGATGGCTCATTTGCATAAATCCACCACGACATTCACCATGTGTTATTTAATGGCCACTAACGTGTATTTGGCCAGACCATGACCAGACCAGGTCAGGACTATGGGTGGATTACAGCTGTTGGAGATGTTGCTGTTGGTGAGTCTTTAATAGGCACGCTTGAAAAATAAACAGTTTAACTGTTTATTTGTTTAAAAATAACTGTTTATAAAAAGTCCTCCCACTCTCCCATTGGGCCAGGACTCCCCTGCAAAAGATATTTTTAATCTCAGTGAGACTTTTCTGGATAAATAAAAGTTAAATAAAATAAAATAAAACTGAATATTGATAGCACTGACTTGGTTCAATATAAAAATAATAACACAAAATAGGTTCAATTCAGTAAGTAGTAAACTACTTTTGCCATGATGCTGTAGCTTAGCTTGCTACATTTCCCTGGGGAGTAGCTTTAGTGTAGTGAAGTTTCATTTAACGTACAGTAACTGGAAGCTTAGCTCACTATATTTTCCAAATAGCTTGCCCTACACTGCTCTTCACGTAGTGGACGCAACAAACACATGAAAAATGACTGAGGCTATAGTTTCCAGTGTTGAAAGTGAAAAGGATGAACAGCCCTGGCCTTATTTTGCTCACACACAGGCCTACTGTAGGGATTGGTTTCAAAAGTTTTATGTTATGAAAAAAATAATACAATTAAATCATGCATTATCATCAAACAGTTACTCACTACTTTTTTTTATTCTTTCATTTTCTACCGCTTTGTCCCATTAGGGGTCGCGGGTGACTGGAACCTATCCCAGCAGCTTGGGCCTGAGGTAGGGTACACCCTGAACAATGGCCAGTTAGTCGCAGGGCGAACATTTAGAGACAGACAGTGACATTAACCTATACTTGCATGTGTTTGGACAGTGGGAGGAAGCCGGAGTACCCGGAGAGTATGGGAGTACCTTGTATACAGTTATAGTATTAACCCATGCTTAACTGATCTCATATACATGTGTATAGTCAAACAGACCAAAAGCCCTCTTCTTTGTACCTTCTTTTCTCCTTGTAGTCTTATCTGCCTTTCAATTTCACTGTGATGATTGAGCATTCAAACTAGTTGCACTGAGAACATGAACATAAAAGTGTCTGTATTTACCCACAGCTGGCAGTAACAGTTTGAATCCTCTGCGCTGCACTCTGTTCCTCAACGTTGCTTATCTGCCTCTGCGAGCCTCCCCTGTTCACGCTCTGCCCTCATCGCGCCATCTTTCATGTAGATTTCAAAACTGGCACGTCCACAGATGAAAAGTGGAATGAAGTCAGTTGAAGAAAGCCAATTTTCCCGTCTCTTGTGAAGATTAGCTGAGGCTCATTGGAACATATGCTTTGTGTTAAAGAGCCTGCCAAATGACTGAACATGGTTGGGGGATTCGTAATTATCTTTTTATTGTGCTGCATGTATAATGACTGCCCCCATTATATAACTCAAGACGATGTACACAATTAAATTAAAGTACCCCAGACAGCTCCCAAACAGGTGCAACCAAGATTTTCTGTGATTTTGCTCTTTTTTTCTTTTGAACGAGTTGTTATTTCAAATACTGTCAGATAGGATTGGCATATTAATGTTAGTAACATCATACATAATGACCAAACATACATATCTATACATTACCCTGGGCCTTGACATTACCCTCCCTGGATGGAGAAAAGAAATGCAATTTTCTCCAGCCAGGGACCAACACTCTTTGCAGTATTTACAATCTGATCTGAATTATGTGTAATTTTTCTGAGCAGAGCGGCCTGGTGAATAAAATATGAGCATTCTCTGGAGGTTGAGGCAGGTTACAGAAAATTGCCTACAGGCTTTTAGGATAAATATTAAAAAATCACCATAGACCTTTTTAGAAGAGTTTTTTGAATCAAAGTGCAGTCTGGCACTTTATTCACAGATCTAATAATCATTATTTTATTCTATGCTTTTTTTTTGATGTATGCATTCTCTCTGCTATTCTCTCTCAGGTCTAGTTGTTGAGATCTTATTTAAAGGCAAAGTACATTGTTGCACAGTCATAGGCTTGACTATGATTGTGCAACAATGTATATATACAGTATATACTGTGTGTGTATATACACTGTATATATATATATTGCATTGTTTATATTTTAATACCACCTTTTCTGGTATTGGGTTTGGATTTCTCATTCATATACTTGCTTTCAGATTACATCATGTTTTTTATATATATATATATATATATACATTCACTGGGGGAATGAAAGCATGATGAAAAGTGCTTTGGTTGCCCGAGAAGGGTAAGAAAAAGTGCTGTATAAATCCCTGTTACCATTCAGAGTAACATTTAGAACAAAAAATTTGAAGTGACTTTTAACCTTTGTTCTGTTGCTCCATAAGGCTTCTTAGAAGCAACATGGCACCGACTCTAGGGGACATATTTAAATTAGCTGAGACTTTAAACATTAACATAAACATTAAAGAGACAAATGACAATGATATGCAGGATATGCAAATGAATTGAGAGAAGTTTTTGACTACAGAAAAGCCTTTGTGCTTAGTTCCCAGCAATGATGCACTGTTTGTGTAATTTTTAGAGACTGGCAGAATCCAGATTAAGGTATAGTATTCTGGACTCTACCTACTGGTGGTCGTAATGGTAGACCTCCAACTGCAAAAGTGGGGTTGGTGTCACTAAATGGTATTGTTGTCTGCTGCAGAGGAGGCTATGTTTTTAGTGGTTTTAATAGCCAGCACTGGTAGAAAAGCACACTGAAATGCAGCCATTTACCAAATACTACTACGTTTTTACAATTTTGTGCTGTGGAAAACTCTTTCTTTGATTTTTTTGCCTCAATATATTGCTACATACAGTGGTGGCCAAAATGATTAGTACACCTGACAGATCTGAAAATATTTATCTTTTTTGCCTCCAAAATGATTTGATTTTATAATGATGAAGCATGCTCTGAGCACAACAGATATTTTTATATCAGAGTTTTTTAACTTAAATATTTGTATGTCCACCTTTTGCAGCAGTTTCAGAAGCACATCTTTCTGGCATCAGATCAATTTATATCCTGAGATCCTAGGGCTTCTTCTGTGAAGGAACAGGACTGTGTGACAGTGATGGCCTAGCTTGTTTTTTGGGGAAGAAGGATCTAAATCTCCATCTGGGGACGCAGTGGCTCAGTGGTAGAGCACTTGTCCTTCAACCGGAAGGTAGGCGGTTCGATTCCCGCTCTCCCCACAGTTCATATTGTCCTTGTGTCCTTGGGCAAGACACTTAACCCTCTGTGCCTCCAGTGGTGTTCCAGCTGTAACACTGGTGCATGGAACCTTAATGTAAGTCGCTTTGGATAAAAACGTCTGCTAAATGACTAAATGTATTAGAAAGCATAATGATCACTTTGTAGATATTTCATTTGTTTTATGGGTATTTTAATGGACAATTCAACAAAATCAACTGAAACCTCTTAAATATGCCAAGTGTTCTAATTATTTTGGCCACCACTGTATGAAAAGGTCCTGTTCTACCGTAGTGAGAACTTTTTGAGGTGAGACAGGAGTTAACGTCCTTAATTACGAAGGTAAAATGAGGCATTAAACGTGGGGTGTGTAGATTTTGGAGGCATTTGGGGGTGACAATGGAGATTGCAATTCCATACCCCTCACTCGTTTACAGTAGCCTTTCAGGGACATGCTGTTGTGTCTAAACAAACCAAGTGGAAATAGGTCTAAAGATGACCACTTTAAAAACACAGAAACAAAATAAAATAAGTTGTTTAGTTGTTATATAGAAATAAACAGGCAGTAGTGGAACTTAAGCTGTCGACTACATCATTTTACACAAGTTCACACCCAAAAACATTTCAGTTCAGTTGGTCACAGATAAATGCTTGTACAGACTGTATGCCGAACCGCCTGACCTGACTCAAACAAAACCCCAACCTACTAGTTTTCGCACGCTTTTCTGGTCTGCGGTGAGCTGATGATGCGACCGCCATGCCTTGTACTCTCTGCAAATGTTTGGTTACATTGCAAATGTACTATCAATATTAGCGCAACAAACACCATCACTGTGAAGGATTTGGTTCATTGTTTGTTAGCTTTGTTCTATAAATGGTCATGCAAAGTCTTTTATTGTTTAGGTCACCTGTCTCTTTAGGTAACGAGGCCACCATTCCTGCTGCACCTTCCACATTAAAATCTTCCTATAGCACCAGGTGCAGACCCCAGTGTAGACGGCTTTATGGGTTTATGAATGAGGACAGCGCGGGCAAACGGGTGGTTGGGCTGTAGTATTTCTGTCACCGCGCCACAAACAAACAAAAAACACTAACAGGACTGCAGGCTTGTGAATAGACTCTGTTATTAACCCCATAAATCACTCCATTGCTGATGGATGCCACAGATGAGACAATTCATCAGATTTTCTCATTTGCAGTCACCCAAAAACACACACAAACACACGCACATATTCCCCAACACATAACTTTGAAAAATGGCTAATGTTGCAAATCTTCCGCACAATAGCCTGACATTGCATTTTGGTCACTCGTTTTGGGCTTGTGCTTTGTTGAATATCTCCAAGGAGTCGATTTGTTGTCAGAATGTGTGACGCCTTTACTGATCCTAACTAATAGTCCAAGAAAATGCGTTTAGCTCTCCAACGGGAAACTCCCTTTACTTCTGTGAATAATCCTTCTGAAAAATGGAAGTGGAGATACGATTGTAGGTAATGAAGAGGAATGGATGAAGGGAAAGCAGAGTGAAAGAGGATGGTCTAGAGTTCACGACCGGCAGCTTTGTGATTGTGATTTAAGAGGTCAGAGAGGAAAGATAAAGGCTGCTACATAATTAATGCTGAAGTCGACATGATTAGAAGTTCTGCTGGGCTTCCTGCAGGAGGAAAAGCAAAATTCATCAGTCAAGCTGCTGTGTGTTTTCATAACCCTGCCGCATGGAATCATACAGTGGTTAGATCATTGAACTGTTTTGCATAATGTTAAAAACATACACAATATTTTCCCACTGCTTTTTCCTGGAATGAAAGTTAAATGTGAAATGAATGCATGCATAAAGAAGTGAGGCTAATCTCTTCACACTACTGCCGTCAACTGCAAAAGTATGGCGTTCTTGGTTTTAAAATGGGGTTGAACTGATACTGATGCCAGTGTTTGGTACTCGCCCCAATCAAAGCCTCTTGAACTCCTCTGATAAAGCCACATGACTTTACTCACTGCCAATGTTTGTTCCCCCTTTTTTCCTGAATAGGAGCTCGTCTATGGGCCATGTGAGGTTCACACTTGAGACCTCTTTTTTGAAGGGGCCATGGCGCATGTGTTTGGTGCGCACTGAGGTTCATCTGGAGCATTTACATTTATCCAAGTGAAATGTGAGTGCACCCTTAGACTACATACAGGAAAGAACAGTTAATGTACTATGTTAAAATGTCTACTTAATGTGTTTACCCTCACTTGTGGACCACATGTAAAGTTGTCTAGTCAGGCCATAGACTGGTCAGGTTAGCCTATACTTAATCTCTTATGACGTCAAGGTTGTGCCAACACCAGCTCATGTTAAATTATGGACAATCATCAACTGGCCCCCACAATTTTCCATCCGGCTCCCCAGTCCTTGGAGTGGAACACACACCTCCCTCCTGTCACTGTCACAAAGTCAGTTCAGGAGGTGGATATGCACAATATCAGCACAATTTAAAACTTTGCTCAATGGAAATAGTGATTTATACATACACTGTATGTGTCTCTCCTACTACTTAACAAACGTAAAGTCTGAAATGTACAAATGTAATAGTGACATTTTTTGTCCATCAGTGTTAAGCAGCATAAAACAAATTTAAATGAAATTAACAAAATTTTTCCCACCCCAAATACTCATGTGACTTTATGTGTGTTTGACTAATTGTCAAGGATATATTATTGTTATGAATATACTTTACTGTATAAGACAATATGGGAACAGGTGTTTTTCTTTGTCCGTCCACACTGCAACACAACCTCAACACAACCAAGTTGTGTGTGTAGCATTTATAAAAACCTCAAAGGTTTTAGTGTTCCGGAAAAGGCAAAGGTAATGGGTTTGAAAATGGAAGTGCACTTTGGGCATAGCCTCAGCATCTGCAAGTGAGAAAAGTTTGTGCCTGGAGCTCCGCTAAAATGTGTCTGTGTGACACATATCGAGTGTGTGACTCTCTCTGTGTGCCTTACATATTTGCCCACGCCTGTTTGTGGAGCAGACGGAGTGTGAGCTGCGGGTTGGATGTCGCCTCCGGTGCAGACTGATGGCTTACAGACAGGTAATTTATGACCTCTGCTTGTCAGGCAGAGAGAAGGTTGACACACAACTTTAGCCCCAGATAAATAAGCTCTGCTGCGGGCCCACATCAGCTCAGCTCTGCATGTTTGTGAATGTGCAGTACCTCACCCTGTGCAATGGTCCAGTCCACTTCTCTGCACTGACACTTTCTCTCATTCTACAGTATCTGTTCCTAAAGGTTACTACCATTTTTTAGGCCAGCTACTGATACTTTAATCATGAGTAAAGGAACATAATATAGAGAGCTCATTACTGCTACTAATACAAATATGAATAGAATAAGAATAATGGAATCATATATATAAGAATCATATATCTCTCTTCAGAGCTCTGAGCCATAGATCACAAAACCTGACCCATTCACCAGGCTGTTTATGAAAAGAGCCAAGATGATCACCTACAGTACACAGCCATTTACTATTAGCCCTTTCCTGCACTTTAGCTGATACACTCCAGAGTCTCTAAAGTAGCAAGGTGTGTGAGTTTTTACTGACAAAAAAAATGTTTTAAGGTTTGTAGGTCAAAATCTATATATATAAAAACACAAGGAATTATATTCCGTAATAAGTACCTGGTCTGAAGTGTTCACGGTAGGATTTCCCCTTTTCTTTGGGGTGTCTCTATCCACTACATCCATTCATCTTCTTCTGTATATTCAGTGTAGAATCACTAATTAACCTGTACATGCATGTCTTTGGGGGGTGGGAGGAAGCTGGACCCAGAGAGAACCCACGGGGAGGATATGCAGACACCAGACAGAAGAGCTGCTGTGTTATGCTAATTAGCCATGTGCTTTTTGGTTTTGATTTCACTAAGAGTTGTATTTGTTTGTTCTATTTAAAGATTTTGTATTTTGTGTATACTGCATACACACTCACCGGCCACATAGACAGTAGAATGAATATGTTAACATGTCTATAATACAGTTACAACTAGTAAGCTCTTATTATTGATGCCGGTCTATAGATTAAAGCAAACACCCATTGTTTTTTTTGCTCTTTTTTTTTTTTTTGACATGCCACACAATGCATTTGTGCAAATTGTTTTAATAGTAAAACTGCATAATAAGATGTGGCACTTTCCTGCCAGTGGTCTGAATCAGAGTTGTGTGACCAGATGTCTATAGACACTCAGGAACACAAGGAACACTTTTGATTCTCTCAATGCTCACTAAGTGCTTCTTACTTGGTCCTGAATGAAGGAGTTTGAAAACTCTATATTTGATTGTCTTCTTTCATTTGGCTGAAGGCAACGTCCATCAGATTAACTTTGAGCAGGGATTAACCAGAGATCAGATCATCATTATTTCTTCTTGTACTTCCTTCTCTCACCTCTCTGTGTCCTTTGGCCCTTCTCTCAGCAGAGAGCACAGAACTTTGACACAGGAACCATCATTTACAGAAATATGGTGTAAAATTGATCTGTTGGAGCCTGCTGTAGCAACAGTAAATTTAGGACCGAGGACTGTGGATGCAACGGAGCAAACATGAGAAGGTGTGATATTATATGGCCATTCATCATGTAGCTGTTAGTAGTTGGTAGTTTGTGCTACCTCTACGTCAGCTCAATCACTCCCTCTGTCCATGCAAGTTCTTCTTCCCCAGAGAGAAAAACTGCAAGTCAAGATTGTAGTTCAGAGAATGTGGAGAGAGAAGATGTGTGAGCAGAGGGTGACTGATGGATGGGCCGAGTTATGCGAGCGCTGGGAGGACGTGTCATTTACTGCCGGTTGCTTGTCTCTTGTTGCCTCTTGTTTTTTTTTTTATGGTAGTGATTACGACGCTGGTGCAGGGACAAACAGTTCCTCCAGAGATCCACATCAGCCACAGTACATACGCACATCACTCATACAAGAACCTGAGATACAGTCTCTACAGTGCCTCTAGGTCAGAGGTTGTCACAAGCCGGCTTTAACTGCAGTCTGTCGGCCATTTAAAAGAAAGTCCAGTATTTTGTAGAAGATCCTTAAGATCTAGCTGCATGGCACCTTTGATTGAAAGACATATATGATAATCCAAAGGCAGACAAGGCCTTGTGCACAAATAAATAGGGTTTGACTATATTGGAGGTTCTCAGTCATACAGCTCGTCATAACACCAAGGGGTTAGAAAGAAGACTTCTGGACATACTTTAGAAACAGAACATGTATCGTCCCACACAATCTTTTTGTTCTCTGCTCAGGCTGTTCAAGGATACTGTTTCATTGCAAACCATGGATTGAACAGTGCCTGCAAAGTTTACTCGTGGTGATTGTGTATAACTGTTGGAGCTTTGCGTAAGTCTAATTTCTTTGTGCTGTGTACTGAGAGCCATAGATGTCACATGACCTGATTCTTAATTCCTGTTACACTGTTCACAATTCAGTCAGGTGTGAACTTGAGTGTGAGAACAAAACATGCTGGGTTTCACAGTTTCTAAAAGAGCATAAAATAAGTTGTTAACATTCATTTGTGCAATGCAATGCAATTGTCATACAACGTGATATTACTCATCTTTGATCCTGTTTCAGTAAGCAACCTTTGACCAGGGGTTTGGCAATGTATGATTTTGACATGAGTTGTTGATTGATGTCGACCCAAAGGCACAATTTTGTGTTAGAGAAAGAGGCACTTTTCCATCAAAAATTACAATACAATATGAGTTTTTCTATGAGTTATAATAGTCTAAGCTTCTTGTGGCACTTCCTCTTCGCCATAGCAACAAGAGGCCCGAACATCACATGCAGTGACAGTGAACAGCACCGCCCTTATTCTGCACCAAGGACAGTGGCAATTTAGTAGTCACTGTCTGACACGGCGCCCATTCTCGCTCTTTCTGTGTTGTGCTATTTTTCATAATCCCACTTTCTTGCCGGGCTAAACAATAACAGGTGAGAGAGGCTTTAATAAGGCTCTGTCCCGGCCGCCGCTGCAGCTCAGGGGCCGGTGGCAACAGTAAGAGCGTGTATTTATTATTGATGGCTCGCACCTTGGCCGTGTGTTTGCAGTGGGAACAGCTGAGAAACCAGGTCATCTGCTGCACAGCAGAGAAAGTGCTCGAGGCCCAGCTGACTCACCCGAGCGGCCTTATTGCATTATTATTGCTTTTTTTTCATTACTGCTATAGCCCGCCTTTTCAATACCGCCGGCTGGGAGTCAGAGTTCCCATCGAGTTTACCTTATGGCCTTCTGGAGAGCACTTCTTCCCACCGCCACTACATGAACTCTTTTTACACATTCTGCTCTCAATCTTCACCTTCCCTCCCTACTCTCCGTCAGAGTTATTTGGGTCCTCTTTGAAGAACGGCGATAACAATTTGCCTCGGAAACACACCGCTTCTGTTAAGATTCTTCAAGGTATAATTTTGTAAGTCAAAAAAAAAAAAAAAAACTAACTGAGGGATGTTGTGCTGCAAAGCCTGTTACTCAGGGGTAATATTAAAGTCTGTTGAATGATTATCTTCAGTTTAACAGCCTGTGTTTGTCTATGAGAGCAAATAGGATGGACAGAGAGCACTTTTGGAATATTATATTTTGAGGTTGAAGTAAACAGCTCATAGGCAGGCAGCGTTACATTGACCCCTGTGTGTTATTACTGCACGAGATTTACATACAGCACTGGAATCCTATTAATACACCCACATAGTTCAGATGTGGAAATCAGAACGAGAGAATAAACATCCCAGCCGTTGTATTTGCTCCTTCTGTGGGTGTTTGATCCCATTAATACGGCCATTACGATTTCATTGTCTCGTAATTCTCATTTTGCAAAGTTCCCCCTCTCTTAATGTGTCTGTGAATTGTAAATGTTAAGGCGGTCAATGATAGCGTCACATTTAGCGTGAGCCCTAACTGTTGTAGGTTAATGGTGTTTTCAGAACAAGCGGTCGGTCAACTTTTTGTGCGGTGACACCTGGTCGTACACAGGGACTGGATAAACCAAATGGTCTCCCAAACAGCATCATTTATGTTGCATTTTGTAATTATCTTTACTCGTAACAGCTCTAACTGTGGAGCAGCATCACATTGGGTCTGCATCACTGCTCAGTGATGGCCTAGTTCAGCATTCAGTGTTTTTCAGTGTTCTTCAGCTTGTTGTTTTGTTAATTTTGATATGAATAAACCACAACAATGCTTTGAAACATTATGAAAAGGTTCAGCACCAATATAAAGCAAAATGTTCCAGACACCAGATGGACTAAATGTGTTTAAATCTCTTAATTTAATGTCCATTGTGGTGGTGTATAGAGCCAAAAAGATTAGAATTTTGTCGATGTTTATGGACCTGATTAGATTAGATGATTAGATTAGATTGTTTATTTAGCCACACGACAATGCCGGTGGAATTTGTTTTCGGTACAGTATGTTCAAGCTCTGCGTCATCATACACTTACAAACAACAAATAGACAATATACGTCACAAACATGTAGCAATACAAGATGCAGTGGTTACATGACCATGCATAGTATATAAGAGAGAAGACTAGATTATAAGAGAGTAGTTCAGAGTCCTGATAGCTGTGGGGAAAAAACTGTCCGTGAGGCGTTTGGTCTTGGCAGAGAGTGACCTGTAGCGCCTATGTGAGGGAAGAAGCTGAAAAAGGTGGTTCGCTGGTTGTAGGGGGTCAGAGATGATTTTCTTTGCCCGCTTTAAAGTCCGACATTTATAGAGGGAATCGACTGAAGGCAGTGGTTTTCCTATTATCTTGGATGCTTTATTGACAATCTGCTGTAGTTTTTTCCTTGTTTGGCTGTCTGTGCTACCATACCATACTGTTATTGATGATGTAATGATGGACTCAATGATAGCGGAATAGAACAGAACAAGGAGCTGATGTCTGATCCGGTATTTTTTAAGCTGTCTAAGGAAGTAAAGTCTTTGTTGAGCTTTTGCAATGATTTGTTTAGCATTAATTGTCCACTTCAGGTTATTGCTGATGTGTGTTCCTAAAAATTTAAAGGAGTCAGTGATGGTGATTGATTTGCCATTTATCTGTACTGGTGTTTTTGGAAATGGCCTGCGTCTGAAATCAACAATAAGTTCCTGTGTTTTGGCTGTGTTGAGCTGAAGGTCATTGTTTGAACACCAGTTTACAGCTTGATCCACCACCATGCGGTACTGTGTTTCATCATTGTCTGTGATGAGGCCTACAATGGTTGTGTCGTCTGCATACTTTATTATTTTCACTGAAGTGTCCATGGATCTAAAGTATGATGTGTAGATGGAAAAAAGCCAAGGGGATAGAACACAGCCCTGAGGAGCTCCTGTACTGAGGGTGAGAGGGTCTGAGGTTATGTTATTAACTTTCACCCTCTGTGATCTATTCCACAGGAAGCTCCTTATCCAGTGGCATATGGCTGGGTCAATGTTCATATCCAGAAGTATGGTAAAAAGTTTAAATGAGTTGATAGTGTTAAAAGCAGAACTAAAGTCTATGAACAGGATGCGTGCATAGGTGTTTGGTGATTCCAGATGTTGCAAGGTATGATGGAGTGCTATGCAGATTGCATCCTCAACGGAACGATTGGCTTGGTAGGCAAATTGATATGGGTCCATCTTCAAGGAGGTGCAGGATTTCAGGTATGCTAGAATAATCCGTTCAAATGTTTTCATTACCACAGATGTTAGGGCAACTGGTCTGTAGTCATTGAGGCAGGTGATCTTCTTTGAGGACTTTGGCACAGGAATAATGGTGGAGCATTTAAAGCATTGTGGGACAATACATTGGCTTAATGAGATGTTAAAAATATAGGAGAAAACAGGCGCCAATTGAGCTGCACAATGGCTAAGCAAAGCAGGGCTGATCCCATCTGGCCCTGCTGCCTTCCTGATCTTAAGCCTCTTAAATGTAGTTCTCACCTCATTCTCCTGAATACAGAAGGGTGGTGTTAAAATGGGGTCGGGGGGGGTGACTGGTGAGGTAGGTTTTTCAAATCTTGCATAAAAGTTATTTAATGTGTCTGGGAAACTTGGATCACTGCTAAGGGGGGAGGTGGGGCGTTTTTTGTGATCCGTCATGTCCTTGAGATTTTTCCATATTGATCTTGAGCTACTTGATGAGAATTGTTGTTCCAGTTTCGTTCCATAACTCTGCTTTGCTCTCCTTATAGCAGTTCGTAGTTTATATTTGGCAGCTTTGTATTGACTCTTGTCTCCACTTTTGTATGCAAAGTTCTTTTCTTTGCGTAGGAGATGTAAGTCTTTGGAGAACCATGGTTTCTTATTGCCATATAATGTCACTGTCTTGGTGGGGATGCATATTTCCTCGCAGAACTTTACGTATGACGTCACCGTATCAGTGAGTTCGTCGAGGGATTCACAAGCTGAACTGAACACGTCCCAATCCGTGCACTCGAAACACCCTTGAAGCGTTAAAATGGCGTCTGTGGACCAGGACCTGACAGATTTGGATGTTTTCTTAACAGTTTTAAGCTTTTGTCTGTACTTTGGAATGAGGAGCAACACAGCATGGTCAGACCTCCCCAGTGGAGCCTTCGGGAATACCCGGTAAGCATCTGAAACAGAGATGTAGCAATGATCCAGTGTTTTGCTATCTCTGCTGTGGCAAGTGACCTGTTGCTTGTAACAAGTGACCTGTTGCTGATTGTACTTCCTCTGTCCTTGTCTGTGAAGGTTCTCATTCATCCAGGACATCTTGAAAAAAAAAGTTGAAGTAAAAGCATCTGGTTCGGTTTTCAAGGTGAAGATGTTTCATCTCTATTCCTGTCCTTGTACAACTTCCATCAGGGGCCAGACAGACTGCTTCAACCTAAAAGTCTGATGTTTCCCTTTAAGGGTTCACCCTAGACTTCAGTGTTAATAGAGATCTCAAATTCAAATGTGAAGCCACTTATAGGCATAAAGTGTGATTTTATAGAAGGTTGTTTAAGGGATACTTAGCTAGCTAACCCTACTGCATAAATAAATAAACTTTTGTGGACTGGCTTCCATAGTGAGAAATAATATATAATACCACTCTGTAGCAATGCCGATTTCCTCTCTTCTGAGAATTCAGGGTGCAACAAGGATACTGTACTGGGGAAATGAAATAATCTCTGCCGTGTTAAACATGAATGCGTGAATGCATTAATATTAATTTATTGATAAGTAATATTTTTTTCATTCAATATTCTGCAGTGATTAGTTGATTCCACTATACATGATCCAAACAGTAACATCCTTTCCTAAAGCTAGCCTCTCTACTCACAGTGAGAGATAGTTTTTACTGGTTTTAAAACAAACTGTAGGGACTGAGTAGGGTGAAGCTGCCTAAAGTTCAAACTTTAAACTATAAGCAAAATAAATGCTCAATGTGTTTTTGGCCTGGCCCTGCACCCGAGTCCAATGTTCCAATGTGGCCAAATATTGATCATGTGACAAGTCAATATAAGCTGTTCCTGGGTTTGGGCTTTTAATCCACTTTCATATCTATGTTCTATCTGTATCCAGCTATGTTGCTCATAGTGTTTTGTTGGAAAGGTTTGTGTGTAATTTTCAGACCACACAAATATGTTCCAGTAAAATGGAAGTGTGCAAGAGTTTGACTATGAGCACTTTATATGGTCATCATGCTCCTCTGTGCCTGTTTCATATTTGGTCTGTATTGATTCAGGCCATTCCCCGTCTTGTAAACTCCTGTGTCCTGGTGGGGATTAATTGAAGGGGAAGGGCCACTGCAGGCCATTTAGGGCCAGAGGTGATGAGTAGCCACTCTTTCCTGGATCGTTCATGATTAGTGAGTCTTCTGGTGGTGTTCTCTCCTGCGCTCATTTCAAATGTGTTCACTGACCCCCGCTAAAACACATCCATAAAAACCAGAGTGTCCCAAGACGGCAAGAGGCAGCTGTGTGTTTGTGTTATTTCTTGATGAATATTTCCAAACTCAGTCATGCATGTGGTTGTATTAATGCATCATGGTAATAACGTGTGTGCCCTGGTCCACTTTCCTCTGAATAAGAAGAGTCCAGGCTCTGTGTGTTCACTCTTTCTCAACAGAACAATTCATGCTCATTTTCAAAACCTTGTGGAGTTTTCAGTGGACGTGCTGTGCCCAGTTAAGTTTTACTTATGTGATCAAATTAAAAAGTATTACAGAGGTTGTTTTTAAAGTTACATTTTTTTCCATAGCATCTAAAACTGACTTAACAGACATATAACCAACTGTTAAATAGTTGTACTGAAAAAAAAACTAATTATATTCATAAACTTTGTACCCTGTGGGACCAAAAAAATCAACCAATCATAAACGCTTGGCGAGCGTTGTCCATTGGCCCTCTGGCATGTCAATCACTGTTACTATGTGTGTTTATGTAGCTCTGGTGCTATCCCCTGCTTTCATGTTGTTTTGCTGGTCGGACCGCAAAGTTGCAAAATGACAATGAAACTGTTGGCTGTTTAGAGATGTGTACTTATTTGTGAAGGAGCATTGTAATAATCAGAAGTTTGCATGTCCACCCTGTGCTACAGTGGTTTCTCTCTGGTGAGCCCCAAGGCCTAAAACAGAATAAGAAAATAAATGACTAGACATAATTAGGCTACTTTATGGTAATAGCAACTCCTTACCAGTAAGTGATAAATGAGTCCATTTTGTAGAACAGTAAAAAACAAAGACTCAAATGCTATCTGACAGTTGATTGGTTCTTCTCAATCTAATCATTGACCCCAATGGAAACAAGGCTCTAGAGTAGCAGGTGAAAAGCCACTCTACTCAGGGGTAGAACATGCAGAGTCCACACAGAAAGACCTGTTCAGGGATCACACTTTACATGAGGTGATAATGATTGTCTGTGAAGGTTCTCAGTCATCCAGGTCATCTTGAAGAAAAGGTTAAAGCAAAAGCATTTGAACCCAGTTTTCAAGGTGAAGATGTTTCGTCTCTAATTCCAAGAGACTTTATCAATTCTGAGATCAACTGATAAGAGAGCTGAGCTTATATCTCTAGAGGGAGGAGTTTCCCCTGAAACTAAACCTGATGGACCAGGTTGTTCTGGTTTCATAGTCGTTAGCTTTGATAGGGCAAAGTGACTCCTGATGTGAGAGTCGGGAGCCTCAGGAGAGTTGTTAGTGTCACTGCTGTTTTGAAAAGTTTCACTAACCCCATGTACTAATCTGATTTCTCTTCAAAAGTATTCTGATAAATTGCTGTTTGCTAATATGAGCGTCACTTCAACAGGTCACAACAGTCTTGTATTTACAGATCTTTTTAATTGCTTGTCTAATAATCATGCATAACACCATGTTTTTATGTTGATATAAGTTTTGTGGTTCTTTCACGTGTCTTATGTCAGTAAGCAGGAACAACAGAGGAAACACCAGCTGATACTGTTGAGAGCAGAAAACAAGACAAAATATGTAAAAAAAATGAGTGGGAGAAATAGGATTCGGGCTATATGTACAGTAGTGGTCTTGTCTACCCAACATGTCTATACAACTCACCTGACACAGTATATTTCCAGGATTGTGTGTGAACACTGCACATTCAATACCATACCATTATTACAGCTGTCTTTGGGAAATCTATATTGTGTGTGTCGATAGGTCAGTAATAGTAATGAGTAAAAGTTCATTCAACAAAAGCAGAAAAAACAAATTCTGTATTGTATATTATTAACTATATGTTGCTCACAGCATCAGGACAGAGAGGGTTCTGCCATTAATAGCTAAACCTTTGATGCACATCCTCTGCAAGCAGTGTTAGTAATAAAAACATGCATTTACAAACACATCTAAGTTTGTTTGAATCCATAACACTTGCTCCTTCTTTAAACTTATCCTGCTTAAGCTCATCATTCATCTTCGGGCTCCACACTACTCCTCAACCATGTCTTTTATAGCTCTTATTAGAATGGTTGTCTGTCATCAGAAGCTGGCACAAAAGCGGGGAGCGCTCCCTTGGGCATGTTTCCTATCAAGGTTAACTTGTAGTGATTAGGATAAGGAGACGAGCAGTTGCCATGGGGACGAAGGAAACGGCGGCAAGAGGACGATAAGCCTCGAGTGACACAACCGGCGCACTTCCATTTGGCTTTACATGGCGGAGCTAATCAGGCTCGCACGTGCTCATATTTACTGTGTTTCCTTTACGTGAGTAATGATTTTTTGACTGTGTACATATTAAACTTGTTTGATTTGTTTCAACAGCAAAGTGAAACAAATAAAGCCTGAGTGACAACTTTTGGCTTGATTACAGTTGGCCACCGCTTTGAGCCATTGCTTTGGAGTTGTGCCATCTGTTATAGAAAATGCCGTTGTCAACAGTGACCTGATTCCACGACCTTCATTTAGCGTAATGACTTTGAACGTGCATTAAACAATATAATAGACAAATATGACTCATTAAATATGCTTTTCGCTTGATGGCAAAGCTGGAGTGGTTCTAACATGGGAAATTAAAGATGGTAAATGATAGCAAAGAGAAAACACTTTCAAAATGACTCAAATAGAATGATCTGGTTAAACGCACTGCAATGATAATCTTCATTGCAGTGTAATCTGACATTTAGAGACAGACAATGACAGACAATTATTCACTCTCACATTCATTCACTAGGGACATTTTAGAGTTGCCAATTAACCTACACATGTATGTGTTTGGGCGGTGGAAGGAAGCTGTATTGCCAGGTTATTTTATCTAATCACAACACTATGTGATGTTATTTGATGGCTTCATTGTCAAACCTTAAAATTACCATAACCAGCAGCAGTTTACGTGCAATCGCATTGCAACGAGCAAGACATTGTAGATTTTAGCGAGTTTATGAACTCACAAATGTAACAAGAATCCAGCTGTTGCACAGCCATAAGCCATACAGCAACCTTGTAAATGGGATTAAAATTCCTAATTTTTCCTGTTTCATTGCCTCTCATTAACATTATTTTAATGTTGAAAATGTGAAATGTTCATAGAAAGCCACATATGATCTTAAAGTGTATTATGTCTTTAACTTAATGTCACCATAATGGTCTTTACTTTGTCAGGAAAAGCTGTTTGAGAAGCAAGATCACTAATCTGAAGTATTTAGGGGCTATACTCTGAGGTTCTTTTCCTAATCCCTTTAATCATCATCCAAATTATGCAAATACCATCATCTCAATCTGCTCCTATCAACTGGGTCATCTTTACAAGACTAAATATTAAGCCAAAAAGAATATTTGTGCAGACGGTTTTGTATCATGGCTGCAGTTCCTTTCCACTGATACCATAATACCACTTTGTGTGCACGTCCTCATGGCTCCTATGAACCTGCTCCTAACTCCACTTGAGCGGACTTTCTCTTGGCACAGCCCGGTGCGCTACATGGATAATCCTCGGAGGAGAGTCTAATGCCCTGAGATCACACCCCAGAGAGACTCTATCCCTGCCTCCGACTGCAGAGCCCTCTCCCCGGTGCCGTCCCCTGCAATGCGCTAATTAATGAGCTTAAGCAGCCTATCAGTGCGGAGAGCCCCCTCCCCAATCGCCATTATGTACATCAGTGATAATTTGAGTTAGGGTAGGTGCTCATTTGGTATAAGTTAAAAGGCAATTAGGCAAATGTGTCTATTTGACGGGCAGAGGGATTAGGTCAAAGCTGAAGTGCCACCAGTCTTCAGAGGCTCTCAGGGTGGAGACCCCTTCCTGGCAACAGCCATTATCGGTCATCGCATTAATAACCTCATATTTCACATCTCCATTTAATTAAAGTACGAGCTTGTGTGACGAATTAAGTCCTAATTGGAGAGCACCTTTTGACTGTTTTCATTGGCTTTCACCAGATGTGGTTTGTTATGGTAGTTTATTTGTGTCTCTTGTTGGGGTAAAGGTCTTTGAACACTGTAACAGACAAATAGCAACCCAGTCTAACATTTCAAATTTTCAGAAATGGGTTGTATTTTTTTTTTTTTTTTTTTAAAGAAAGAATTAAAAAGATTCAGCCTAGTTAAAGGGAGCAGTAGATAAAAATGAAATGAGGGAGAGAGTAAAAGTGACAAGGCAAATGTGCTCAAACAGGAATCAAACTTAGGACAATCCATATAAAGTGAGTGCTCCATCTATAAGCCACAGAGGACGCTACACACATAACAGACATTTTAAGCTCTGCTTAATTAATATAAAATTAACTCTGGACATGTTCTGATCAGAAAGCATTCCCTTCATGTATGTTACATTGTGTAAAATGTTGCAGTATGCAATTAGAAAAAAGTAAATTTATAAAATGGAATAGTTGTATGTGTGTATTACTTATACTAGATTACTATCACTGTGGGCTGTGGAGTCTGGTGTGTAGATTGTGTAGGTGTTATAAGAATTCTATATCCTTATATTATCCAGAGAGACACGGAGACAGATTATATTATAAAAAGCGAAAGGCCAGGTTTTATTCTTGCAAGAAGAAGCAAAGACACGCATATATCAAAGGTACAGAGTGGGTTTTGCTTAAGGAAGTAAACAAAACATGAGATTTTATATCAATGCAGTTGGGGCTGTCAGAGGGAGGTGTATCTTGCATACACCCTCCCCAAGGCCCCAGCTCCAGGTGCAGAAGTCCCTTGGCAAGCCACGTCTCTAGTTATGTCTACTCCATGCTTGGACTAGCATGGAGGACATGACATGATTTGACATGACCTGTAGAGAACTATGAGCACCCAGTAACTATAAACAATATAAACAATTATATTAATAAAATTATTATAACAGTAGGCTTGTCTCAAAACTGTGCACAGTTTTATATGGTAAGTCTAGTGTGTAAAGAAAGACAGTTTTAACAAAAAATTAAAATGCTGAGCATGTTTAGGTGAAGACTAAATCTTCACTCTGACTCAGTGGGCGCAGTGACTCAGTGGTAGAGCGGTCGTGCTTCAACCGGAAGGTAGGCAGTTTGATTCCCGCTCTCCCCACAGTTCATACTGTCGTTGTGTCCTTGGGCAAGACACTTAATCCACCTTGCCTGATGTTCTGTAACACTGGAAATTACAATGGAAGTTGCTTTGGATAAAAGAATCACATAAATGTAAATGCCTACTTTTTTTCTCTGAGTGCATCAAAAAGCAGTTTTCATCTGTTGGCACTTATCTGGAAATCCATTAACTGGTGTTTGTGCTCATTTAGAACTAACTAGAATCTTCATTCATTTATTTTCTTCCACTGCTTTGGACCGGAGGCAGAGTACATCTAACCTGACTCTGACAGACAGAACATAGTCTGTTCCTCAGTACAATCTGAGAGGGCTCCCGTTGAAGGAATAACAGGTTGGTGATTGGCTTTATCAACCACAGTTTTATCCAATCAGAGCAGTGCCATGTTGTTTACGTTTGTAATGGTAAAACAGTCACAACATCTTTAAACCTAAAACACACCCCAATCTTTCATTGGACACATTGAGCCGGTCAGTCCAGGGTTCAACTGTATGAACTTTTCTTGGAGCAGTTTTAGCTGGATTTATTTTGACTTTATAAATTTCAAAATCTCGCGAGAATCCAGCTGCAGTGCAAGGTTAAGGTACACCCTGGACAACGACCTTCTTGCTGTGAGGCAGGAATGCCAACAACTCCATGAGTTTTTTATTTGTGCAACACTATTCAGTAATTAGCACTACGGAAGTCGATTCTGGGCAACAGAATTTTGTTTGACAACCACAATACTTGAGAATTTGTGATCATGGTCACTTCTGAGACAAGCTGCTGTTCTGCTTTGAAAACTTTTTTTATTTTTTTTTACAATGGGTTACCTGTTTCTGTGTCGTCGTCTTCAATTTAAGCACACATTCTTATTGAAATATACTTTAAGATACTTTTTTGAATAGTTTTATTTGGATAGATCTATTTGGGTTTGTTGTTTAAAGAACAGCATGTCCCTGTGGGGCTACCATAGATATTATATGTTCTAAAACACAGTGAGATGTAGATTTGGAATGTGCACTTGCACCACCAGATCTTTCTAAAAATGTCAAAAACAGTCTATTTTGCCAAACTGATTTTCTACTTTGCTATAACCTTTGTTTGTTGCAGGTTCAAACAGTTTGTTTAAAGATGACGACACTACTAATACAACTTCTGCAACCTGACTGCTCCAGCTGTCTTTAGTCTTAAACATTAGTCTGAATGCATACAAATGTAAATCTGCCATTCATCACTGCATTGTGTAACAACCCTCTATAAATACCTCAGACAAGCATGTCCAGGCGTTTATTTCTCTTTTGAAGGCAGGTGGCTGTGGATCAAGGCTAATCAGTTGTTTCATAAATCTCACCACAATTTGGGGAGATATTTGAAGATAGGGGTATTATTCTCTTACCTCAGCCTTCCCAGAGCTGCGAGAGGATGATTATTGTGATTTGCAGAGAAGTGGCGTTAACGAGTTTATCCACACTGTTTAGAAGCAGAAAAGCAATTTGAAGACCCATAATAAGCGGGAGGTTGAAATGAGAAGCATGCTTGGAGGTGTTCCCATCTCCAAGACTTTCCAAAGACTACTCTTTTGCCCACAGTTCTGCTCAGATCCATCCTCGTTTGCCCTGAATGTTTGTGTTACTCTGAAAAAGCCCTTACAAATTGAATTAATCCAAGAGTGTCAGACAAACTAACAGCCAAACAAACACGTTAGACCTTTTGCTTCACGCCAATTGCCTTAAATCAAAGTTGCCCAGAGCTCATCAACATCTTCTCCCTGTTTACACCCTCCTCTGGTTTTATGCACTTGTCTGTATTTTCTATGTACCTCACACTGTGTTGTAATGATTCCCACAAACACAATTAATGCACGTATTGATTTAATTGTTAAAAGTGAGATGAGATGCACAGACTTGAGGGTATTCATCACAACACGCTGGCACATGATTAAACTGTTTGTGTTTGTTTTATGAGTACACATGTATGAGTAATTATATGTGAATATGAATTATTGCACATGTGCCAGTTTGCTTTGACCTACAGGACAACGTTTGGTATGTTGAAAGGGCAGGAATATTAATGTATTTAGGGAAAGAAGAGTACAGTTACACCTGGTTTATTTACTGCAGTGCAATTTATTACAAAGTATGAAAGAAATAAGTAGGTCAGAGGGACCGTGTCTGATGTGAAATGTATTCTGTTGTAGATAAACAGTTATTAATGTAACAGTGCCTTTAGCTGCTTTTATATATATATATATATATAGCCCTGGAAAAGATTAAGAGACCACTGCAATTTCTGCTAGCAATCAGCATCTCTACAAGTATGGAAACCATTCCATTCCAATGTCTGTTGAATCCCAACACAGGCACATCTCATTCTACTGAATGAGGTGCTTTTTAGGTGATTATTTGAACCAAATCTTATTTAACCCCTCATTAACTGCCATATAAACAAGTCCGCCAGAGCATTTCTTACATTTTTAAATGCTGTTGGGCCATTTTTTGGAGTATTCTAACAATCTATACATCAATACAATCTCCAAATCCTATATTTTAAGAATAGTTGAGCAGTAGGTTTATATTAACTAAAGAAATTGATAAAATGTGCAATAAACCAGAAAAAAATGTTTTTTTTTTTCACATATTTTCCCCAAAAAATGAAATTTCCTAGCTATAATCCCTCAAAATTCTGAGTATAAAAAATGTGCAGAATACCATTTCAAACTTATTATTTTTTTATTTGAAGTGTCTACCCAATTCATTTTTTGAGATAGACATATTTTTAAACTGTGAAAAAACAAAAATATATTTGAAATTGTTCCACAATTTGCAAAAAAGACAGCATGTACAACAAAAAACTATTTACAATACTACAATCAAATTTCTCTAAAAGTGTAACAGAAACATAGGAGCACACCTAACTTTGTATAAGACCATGTTCATTCATAAAAGTACAATAAACAACAAAAAAGGTAAATTGTTTCAGCGGATCATAGAAGTCAACTTCCTCACGAACTGGTTGTAGTCCTTCACAGCGGATGGCACCTCCACTGGTGTCTACTTTCCCCCAACCTCTCCCAAAATGCCCAGGTACAGCATGAGCCCAGTGTACTGGTACAGCTCATCTTCTCTGAGCTCTGCCCATTTGAATTTTTTTTACCTGCCACAGCAATATTTTTTGCTGGATTTTTACTGGTGTTTTCACAAAGTGTTTTATCAAAGAACATCTTGCAGAGTTATGATTGATATGGCATGTCCACACATTGTGACAGGTGGCTGCACACCTGGCTGTCTTTTAGGGAAGGAATGTGGCATGGGGTGTGGCAAGCTATCAGACTCCTCTTGGCTCTTCCAGCTCCAGGAAGTGCATCTGAATGAGTGCTGCTTCTGTGTGCCTGCTGCAGACTCCTTCCTCTGCCTGTCCTCAGTGAAGTGGGTGGGGCAGGGGAGCAGAAGACCTTCTCAACAGCACTGCAGACAGAATAAGTCAGATATAAATATGAAACACAACAGTAATGATTATATACATACACTAATGCATAAATAGATCTAAACCTAAAACTATCAGTAAAACTAAATCTCAAGAGTATGGTCTGGACCTGCTCTTACTGTGATTTATATATAAACAAATGCAGTTGAATTGAATATAAAATCAACTGACAAGTTTGTCAGTGGCATTATATATACTTTCAACACAACACACATGAAGTTACACATATTATTAGACATATTACGCACGACAACAATAAAACAATGATGCGCATTTGGCACTACTTTTCTCTAACTCAAACTCAAAACATGTCATGAAATATATACTTATATGTCATAGACGGGATCTATTCCTTCAGTGAAGTTGACTTATTTATAACTGTCGGCACTATCGGGTCAGATGAGGAGTAAAAAACCCGTCTTTATCATCCCACGCAGTTACCAGATTCGGCCGAAGGGGTAGAGCCATTTGCGCAGAGTTTTTGCGGATCCATAATTATCCGTGATGGCGTGTGGAGTTAGTGCAACATGTGTGGTGAGTGTCTGGAGCAGGCCCGGATTGGCTAATCGGGAGCACCGGGAAAATTCCCGGCGGGCCGGTACGTTTGTTTGGCCGCGAGGGCCGTTGTTGCCATGGGACTGGGTTGAAATTTTTTTTTTTTTTTTTTTTTTTACCGCAGCCGCACTCTTTTTATTTATTATTTTACCGCAGCCCCACTCTTTTATTTAATATTTTCTCGCAGAGTGCAGCCTGCAAGACAATGATGATGTTTTGACTCCCTGGCCCCGCCCCCTGACACGGCCTCTTGCAAGTTGCTTAAAATTTAAAAAAAGTCGCATAAAAAAATTGATAACAGAAAGCGCAAGGCGGCGCTGAAAAGGCCAGAATCTAAAGCAAATGTTCAAAGCTGAGCACATATTTTCTCAACAAAACAAACGAAGACGACGAGGCGGGTAAGTAAGCTAACGTTAAGGTAGTTAGGAGATGCTAGCGACCGTGCAAAACAACGTGGTATGTAAACCACCGTTCATGTATCAAAGTTTTTCTTGTAGCTCTTCAGCAGCAGCCGCCTCTAGTACCATTTGCTGCCAACAGTGAAGAGCTAGGCCCAGAAACGTCCCCAAGCTCCAGTCATGAGCCCAACACACCAGAATGGGCAGGTAGGATTGTCATTCAGAAGAAATAATAGTAATGAAGAGCCCTGCTCAATGAATATCATTTTCTTACTTGTTTCCAGTTCAAATATCTAAATATTCTTAATTCAAGATACATTTAGAAGTGAAATGGCATGAGAAATTATGTCTTGTTTTCTGGAGAAAAAAAAAAAAAGTGATTTTTGTTTTTTGTTGCTTAAAAGCTAAAACTAAAACAATTATTTTTCTTACCCCATTGGCAGATAATGTAACTTGTTTTAAGCAAAAAAAATTACTCAATTTTAAAGTGTTTATTCATACTTGTTCACTAAATCTTGATGTAAGTTTTTTTTAAAGATATTTGGACTGTAAACAAAAATACTGTAGAAAACAATGTGCCTATTGCAGACTTATATTCTTAGGTTTTAATTTTATTATTTTGATATAGTCAGTCGGGAACTAAAGTGGGCCGGTCTAAGGCATGAAACTCCAGGGCTGAAAATGAGTCCCAATCCGGCCCTGGTCTGGAGTATGTGTGATGTTTGTTTTTGTAAAAGAGTGTGATATAGAATAAAAAGCTGCTGCGTAGTAAATACTGTGAGCCAAAAGAAAGTTTCTCGCCACGACCAATCATATAATAGTTTATGCTCACAACCTGTAGACGTATATTCCTACGTAGGAAGTGCTGTGAGTGCATATCAGAGATTTAGGTTATAATGATTTTACTGTGAACGTTTTTTGCTAGACATTTGCAAACCCCTCAGAGGAACGAAACAGTGGTCTGAGACATGTAGAAAGCATGAGATCAAAGTATAACTTCTCCACTTTCATATGCAAAAGAAATTATTGCTCTTCTTATTTCGTTGCAAATCTACAGGCATCTAAAAATAAGTATGCAAATGGGATCGCAGGCGCTCTAGCCGTTTTTAAGGGGTTGATAAGGAAAATAATAAAAAAAACACTTCATCATCACTATCCTCTTGCAAATAAATGCTCTAAATTACAATATTTTTATTTGGAATTTGGAAAAAATGTTGTCAGTAGTTTATAGAATAAAACAAAAATGTTAATTTTACCCAAACACATCCCTATAAATAGTAAAACCAGAGAAACGGATAATTTTGAAGTGGTCTCTTAGTTTTTTTCCAGAGCTGTATATATACAGTATATAGGTTGTCGTATATAGGTCGTATATACTGCTCACTGCACTCCACGAGCGACTTGCAGCACAAATGAACCAGCTGCTAAGGGATGGGACGCACCCTGAATGGCTTACCAAAGGGCGTAAAATCCTGATCCTGAAGGATCTCGCAAAGGGTTCAGTCCCATCCAACTATCGGCCAATAACCTGTCTCTCCACAACATGGAAGCTCATGTCAGGCATTATTGCGGCTAAGATAAGTGGGCATATGGATCAATACATGAGCAAAGCTTAGAAGGGCATCAGCAAAGGAACTAGAGGAGCTAAACACCAACTCCTAGTTGACAGAACAGTCACCCAAGACTGCAGAACCCGACACACCAACCTATGCACTGCCTGGATTGATTAGAAGAAAGCATATGACTCAATGCCACACACATGGATCACTGAATGCTTGGAGATGTACAACATCAACAGGACTCTAAGAGACTTCATTGCAAATTCGATTAGGCTGTGGAAAACCACACTTTAAAGGCCAATGGCAAGCCACTTGCACAAGTGTCCATCAAATGTGGAATATACCAAGGAGATGCTCTGTCCCCACTGCTGTTCTGCATAGGTCTGAACCCCCTCAGGAATGAGGAATGGGGCCACCATCAGTCACCTCCTCTACATGGATGACATCAAGCTATACGCTAAGAGCGAGCGGGACATCGACTCACTGATCCACACCACCAGGATCTACAGCTCTGACATTGGGATGTCATTTGGGCTTGAGAAGTGTAGTCGAATGGTGACAAAGACAGGGAAGGTAGTCCACACAGAAGGGCTCTCACTCCCAGAAGGAACAATAGCAGACATACTGGTTACAAGTACCTTGGAATACCACAGGCAAATGACAATCTTGAAGAGGTAACAAGGAAAACAGCAACTGCCAAATCCCTCCAACGAGTAAGGCAAGTCCTAAGAAGTCAGCTCAATGGCAAGACCAAAGCACGGGCAATACATAGCTACTATAAACAGCGTGGTGGTGGACAAACCGCAGAGGAAAGCCGTTGTGGTTGACGTGGCAATACCAAGTGATGGCAACATCAGGAAAAAAGAACATGAGAAACTAGAGAAATACCAAGGGCTCAGAGAAGAGCTTGGGAAGTGAAGGCGACAGTGGTGCCCGTAGTCATCGGAGCACTTGGGGCAGTGACCCCCAATCTGGAGGAGTGGCTACAGCAGATCCCTGGAAGAACACCAGACATCTCGGTCCAGAAAGGTGCAGTACTAGGAACAGCAAAGATACTGCGCAGAACCCTCAAGCTCCCAGAATCTGGTAGAGGACCCGAGCTTGAAGGATGAGACCCCCCGCGGAGGGTAAAGGTGAAGGTATTTTTTGTACAACTACAGTTCTCTTTGTCAATCCAAAATGTTAACAAACCCTCAAACCTGAACATTTAAGTAGCAAAAGTGAAGTTTTTATTTACAATTTACACCATTATTAGGCAACTATTAGTGTGCAGTATTATTATGCAACTAAATGAAAAACAAAGATTTTCCCATCTCACTTGTTCATATTCACCTGTTAAAGTCAGAATAATGAACAAACAAATAAACATTTCTGAAATTAAAAAAAAAAAAAAACCTCAGTGACCAATATATCCACCCTTCTTAGTCGCAAGCCTTCCATTCACAGAGTCAGTCAGTTTCTTGATCTGGTCAGAATCAACCACAGCCTCCCAGACACTGTTCAGAGAGGTGTACTGTTTACCTTCACTGTAATTTTCCTGCTTAAGAAGGGCCCAAAAGTTCTCAATAGGGTTTAAGTCAGGTGAAGAAGGGGGCCATGTCATTAGTTTTTTATCTTTAAGGCCTTTACTGGCCAGCCACGCAGTGAAGAACTTTGATGTATGTGATTGAGCGTTGTCTTGCTTAAAAATCAAAGTCTTCTTGAAAGATGCAGACTTTTTTCTGGACCACTGCTTGAACAAAGTGTCTAATAATTGGCAGTAGGTCTGAGAGTTGATTTTGGGTCCATTTTCAACCCGAAAAGATCCAACTACTCACCTATATTTAATAATCCCTGCCCATACCAGTACCCTACCTCCACCTTGCTGGCGTCTGAGTCAAAGTGGAGCTCTGTGTCTGTTACTGATCCAACCATGGGCCCATCCATCTGGTCTGACAAGAGTCACTCTCTTCTCATCAGTCCACAAAACCTTTGAAAAATTGGTCTTCAGATATTTCTTGGCCCATTCTTGACCTTTCAGCTTATGTGTCTTGTTCAGAGGTGTTCGGGTTTTAGCCTTTCTTACCTTGGCCATGTCTCTGAGAACTGAACACCTCGTACTTCTTGACACTCCAGGTAGGTTGCAGTTCTTCTCGACTTCTTGTGTCGACATCTTGACACGTTTCTTGCAACCCTGTTGACTATTTGCTACAAAACGTTTGATAGTTCTGCTACACCTCCTCTGTATTGGATTATATTAATACCACCATTGACAGTGTTACAACCCAGAAACCATGGATGAATCAGGAAGTGCGACTCCTGTTGAAGACACGCAATACTGCCTTCAGATCAGGAGATGCACAAGCCTACAGCACATCCAGAGCAAACCTGAAGAGGGGCATCAAAAAGGCCAAGCACTGCTACAAGCTGAAGATAGAGGGACACTTCTCCAACTCTGACCCTCGACGCATGTGGCAGGGCATCCAGGCCATCAGTGACTACAAACCCACCCACTCCACCCCTGCAGCCACCGATGTCAACTTCCTGAATGAGCTAAATGACTTTTATGCTCGCTTTGAAAGAGACAACAGAGAAACCAAGCTCAAACCCTCAGTTGACCACCCCCCATTCACACTCTCATCCACTGATGTCTGCAAGGCACTGAGCCGGATCAGCACACACAAGGCTGCTGGACCAGACAACATCCCTGGTCGTGTTCTCAGGGCATGTGCGGAGCAGCTCACTGGGGTTTTTACAGACATTTTCAACCTGTCTCTTGCCCAAGCAGCTGTACCAACATGCTTCAAATGCACTTCCATTGTGCCAGTGCCAAAACACTCTAGTCCAAGGTGCCCCAACGACTACCGCCCTGTAGCACTCACACCCATCATCATGAAGTGCTTTGAGCGGCTGATCCTGGAACACCTAAAAGACTCCATACCACCCACATTGGACCAAGTTTGCTTACCGCAGCAATAGGAGCACAGAGGATGCATTTGCTATGGCACTGCACTCTGTGCTCACCCACCTGGACAATAAGAACTCTTATGCACGTATGCTGTTTGTTGACTTCAGCTCAGCATTCAACACTATCATCCCGACCAAGTTAATAGCCAAACTTGAAGACTTGGGCATCAATACCTCACTCTGCAACTGGATTCTGGACTTCCTGACCAACAGACCCCAGAATGTCCGATCTGGATCCACCTGCTCCACATCCATCACACTTAACACTGGTGTACCACAGGGCTGTGTGCTAAGCCCATTTCTCTACTCCCTCTTCACCTCTGACTGCAAGCCTGTGTTTGGATCCAACGCCATCGTCAAGTTTGCAGACGACACTACAGTGATTGGTCTCATCAGCAACAACGATGAGACTGCCTACAGGAAGAGATCCAGCACCTGTCCACATGGTGCAACGAAAATAACCTGCTCCTCAACACCACCAAAACGAAGGAGCTCATCGTGGACTTCAGGAAAAAGTCTAGAGGCACACACGACAACATCCACATCAATGGAATGGACGTCGAGCGTGTCTCCAGCTTCAAGTTCCTGGGGACCCACATCTCGGCTGACATGACCTGGACAACCAACACCTCCAGCCTGGTCAAGAAGGCTCACCAGCGCCTCTTCTTCCTGAGGACACTGAGGAAGAACCAGCTCTCCTCGGCCATCCTGGTGAACTTCTACCGCTGCGCGATAGAAAGCATCCTGACAAACTGTGTCACAGTGTGGTATGGGTGCTGCTCTGTCATGAGCGCAAGGCATTGCAGCGGGTGGTGAAAACTGCCCAACGCATCACAGGGACTCCACTTCCTGCCATCGAAAACATCCAGAGGAAACGCTGTCTGCGTCGAGCTCGCAGCATCCTTAAGGACTCCTCTCACCCAGCCCACAGACTGTTCTCCCTCCTCCCCTCCGGCAGGCGTTTCAGGAGCCTCCGGACTAGAACCAGCAGACTAAAGAACAGTTTCTTCCCCAGAGCTGTGTCTTTACTGAACTCTAACCCTTGCTGACACCTCTCACAGACTCCTCTCTCACCCCCACCATGCCACTCCCTCACAGACTCTCCTCTCACCCCCACCATCCCACTACCCTCATAGACTCTTCTACCCCACCACCACCATCCCACCATCCCCTGCACTACTGCACCTTTGCTACCAACTGTTTACATTTTACTGTTTGCACTACCTTAAATCTACTGCTTACCTTAAGCTAACATACAATTGTATACACCTACCTGTAAAATTCTGTTCATAGTCAGAGACATCTGTATATCACATGTGTGTGTGTGTGTGTGTGTGTGTGTATGTTTGTTTGTGTGTGTGTGTGGGTGTGTGTGTATATGTGTGTGTGTGTGTGTATATGTGTGTGTGTGTGTGTGTATGTGTGAGTATGTATGTGTGTATGTGAGTGTGTGTGTATGTGTGAGTGTGTGTGTGTGTGTGCTTGTGTGTGAGTGCGTGTATGTGAGTGTGTGTGAGTGTATGTATGTACGTGTGCATGTGAGTGAGTGTGTGTATGTGTGTATGTGTGAGTATGTGTGCATGTGAGTGTGTATGTGAGTGTGTGTGTGTGTGTGTGTTTGTGTGTGTGAGTGTGTATGTGAGTATGCGAGCGTATGTGTATGTGTGTATGTGAGTGAGTGTGTGTGTGTATGTGTGTATGTGAGTGTCTGTGTGTATAGCTCTCCCGGTTTAATTCTGTGAGTATGTATGGTGGTGTGTGTGTGTATGTGAGTGTGTGTATGTGTGTGTGAGAGTGTGTGTTCGTGTGTGTGTGTATGTGTGTGTGTGTGTGTGAGTGAGTGTGTGTATAGCTCTCCCGGTCTAATTCTGGGTGTATGTGCGTATGTTTGTGTGTGTATGTGTGTATGGTTGTGTGTGTATGTGTGTATGTGAGTGTCTGTGTGTACAGCTCTCCCGGTTTAATTCCCCTGTGTGTATGTGTGTATGTGTGTATGGTTGTGTGTGTATGTGTGTGTGTATGTGAGTGAGTGTGTGTATGTGTGTGTGCGGCGCATTACATTTAGAGTACATATTCACCTGTAAATGCTGTTTATAGAAAAGAGACACCTGTAATTATATTTATGGCACACACTCACCTTTTATAGTAATAACCATCTGTATATTTATATTCATTGTACATATTACCTGTAAATCCTGTACATCTCCATATCCTGCACGTACGCAACCATTGTATATATCCTGCACTTTACTGCTATTGCACTTCTGGTTAGACCTAAACTGCATTTCGTTGCCTTGTACCTGTACTTGTGTAATGACAATAAAGTTGAATCTAATCTAATCATGCTCAATATTTTAGATATTTCAAGAGTGCTGCATCCCTGTGATCGACGTTTTTAAAAATTTTGACTTTTCAGAGTCAGTTAAATCTCTTTTTTGGCCCATTTTTCCTAAGGAGAAGAATTATGCACACCTTGATATAGGGTGTTGATCTCCATAGGCCACACCCTCCCTCTTTACACAAATACAGATTTACACCTGATATGCACAAAATCCAATTAGGATTTAAGTTTATACAGCTTGGAGTGGGAAATTATGGATAAAATGATGATATGGTCAAAATAATCACTTGCCTAATAACTGTGCACACAAAGAGAGAGAGAGAGAGAGAGAGAGAGAGAGAGAGAGAGAGAGAACGATTCTCTAATTGACCTAGACTTTTATTTTTACTGTGGCAACTGTAACGTAAACGGACTACTTTGATTTAATCATCGTTTCATCATTATGTTTTTATGTTCCTCATAATTACTTTCTCTTTATTTAAACTGTCTTTGAATTTTGGTTGGTAAACCTACCTGTATAAACATTGGGTTTTTTGTTTGTTGGAAAGGACAATGACAAGTGGATGAATGGAATGTGATACCAGAAAACATGTTTGAATAAATAACACAATGTTGATTTTATTTTTATTTTTTTACTTTTTGTTTGCACTGGATCCACTGGATGAGTTGGATTCTCATTAGATGTGTGAGTTCACAAACTCGCTAAAGTCATTGTTTGGGCATTGCCATTTCTTGCAGCACGCTTTATGTTGGACAAATGTTGTGGCAGTATACTGACAATTATGTATACTGCCATCTAATGCATCAAAAACTGTACATGTAGGTTTACTCAGGCACGGTTTAATGTTACAAATGTCAGAAGGAGAGGAACAGTCTTGTACAGTGTTCACATGCAAAATATACAGTAACGTTTTCAAGGTGGACATATATTAGACCTGTGCATAGCTCATATGAGCTTTTCACTTTGTGACATTTCAGGCTGTATACTGACTTAAGGACAAATAATGAGGCTGCTCTCCATGGACTGGACACATATCCAATAAATATCTTTGTGGACGTGACATGTTCTGGCAAGATATGTGTTCTTATAAGATGTTAGAGAAAAAAAGTTAAAAAGTTAGGAGTTGAAAAATGTCTGAGAGTAATTGAAAAACTCTAGCTATATATAAAGGTTTATAAAAGTGCAGCAGGGACAAAAAACTTCCTCAACCTCAACTTTTATACCCTTCTCCCAGCAATGTCTGGCATTTTCATTTGACGCTATCCCCTGGCACTTATTATATTGTATGTGTCTGCTGAGCCGAGCTCCCTAGTTTATGAACATACAAGGAAACATTATGGAGAACAGATATTTCATATATACTGTACATGGGCTAATCTAGTAACATGTAAAGATGCATGCAGTAAACACAAAGCCCTAACATATCAGCCTAGACTAGAATTCTAAGCGCTTATTTTTTCTGTGGCCATCTCAGTTCTTAAAACAGACTGCACAATAGAATCTTTTGGTAAATGTACGGTGCCATGTTTTTTCCTTAAAGAGACTCACCTGATCCACTTTACCACTACACTTCCTCTCTTGTCCAGCATTCCTTTTATAGCTCTAAAAAAACTCCCACAGTCCCCACCCCCCACACCTCCGCGATTCCACATGCTGCATTTCTGGGAACTGGGATTATGGATTGTGTCCCAGTGCATCCATATTTCAGACTTGTATCTCTGTTGTCACTCTGCATCTCGTCTGTGGAAGCAACATTAAGGATCCAACTCGTATTTAAAGCACCTTTTACGCCCCTGACCCACTTAGTCCACCAGCGTAGATCTAGGGACAAGGCGGGACAATGGGAGGGCCATCTATTTCGATTATCTATTTACGTTATAAGGTGTGTGTGTGCAAGAAAATGGTATGGCATAAACTCTGCTTATGCGTAAAACACTGCTTAAAGTTTTTGCACAGTAATTACTGAAAATAATTTACTTTTTCCAGGTGGAATAGGAGTCACAATTAGCTACAGAGCTAAAAAAAATGTGTGATTATGATTGATTTATAATTGAAGAGATGCACAGTGTGGAGAGAGTGGAGAGCTAGGATAGAACCATGAGGAATGTGTTTCATTTAAAATCCAAGGTATTGAATAATGCAGAGCGGCCTTTTGAAAGCTCAGTGGAGTGTTCAGGCAAAGGTTGTCAACAATGTTGGTAAAAGCTAAGGACACTGTGCGTACGGAGCTGTGTGATGTAATGGTGAGGCATTTAGAGGCCTGGAAGAAGGACATGTATCTGTATGTGAGTCTGAATATATTGACAAACAAAATATGAGAGAGCTTGAAAAAACAATGGCATGGTTGTTTCTGAAGATGAGCATCATGCAGGGTCAGATCTAGATATGTTGGGGACCATGGGCCACAATTATTTTAGGGCCTCCTTTGGGATGGTCAGTCCCCCCAAGACAATCCCTGCCAGAGATATATAAAATATGTCACAAGAAGGCAAAACAAACACCCCGAAATTTAAACTCTGCACACAAGCCAAAATTCAGTCCTGAGATTCAAATGGCTAAATAAAATGATGGTAGTCTCTTACATAAATCACCAGAGTGGACTGCGTTCATGCTGCTTGGACAAGCTAGCGCAGCAGATTCTGCTCTGCGCTCAGGACAAGTTCCTGTCCCTCATGGCGATTTACATTCACGGGCATATGAATGTGGGAACAGACTTAACAGACCGTGCGACACAGGGGGAATGGCAACTCCACCTCGACACAGTCAGTCAAATCTGGGAAAGAATCTACAAAGCAGAGATGGACCTTTTTGCTTCAGAGGAGATATCACAATGTCCCTTCTACATCTTCCTTCTATGAGTCCCCCAGCCCTTCTGGGTCTGGATGCAATGGCCCAAGCGTGGCCCAGACTGCGTCTCTATGGTTCTCCCCCGATTGCCCTGCTCCTCGGAGTCCTGGCCAGGGTCCGTCATCAGGGGTCTCGCTTCTTACTCGTGGTGCCCTGTTGGCCGACAAGAGTATGGTTCTCACATCTAATGTCTCTCTTCAACGGCTCGCCGTGGGCGATTGCGGTTAGGATGGAATTTCTCCCTCAAGCACAGGTTAGGGCCATGTCTGGCACCTGAAGGGGACCAATTGACAGATGCTGGGGTTCCAGCTGGTGTAGTGGAGACTATTCTAAGGGCTCGGGCTTCCTCTACTAGAAGACATTACACCCTCAAATAGTGTGTTTTTGAGGCTTGGTGTTTGACAAATCATGCAGACCCAGTTCAATGCCAAATTGTTCAGTCCTAGTAAACTGTCCTTGGACTTAGGCTCTGATATTCTCAGAGCCTATGAGGACGCTTTTTCAGCTTGCCACGCTCTGACCGATCGGGTCTCGGTGGGTAGACATCCCCTAGTTGCCCACTTTATTCGAGGAGCCAAGCGGTTGAGGCTTTCCACTAGAGTCACAAGCCATTTGTGGGACCTGTCTTTATTGCTTGAGGGGCTAGTGAACATCCCTTTTGAACCACTGGAATCAGCGCCTTTTTGGACTCTTAAGATGTTCTTTCTGACAGCTAAAACATCTCTTAAGAGAATTGGGGATTTGCAGGCTCTGTCGGGCTCACCATCTGGCATAGATTTTTGGCATAATTATCTCCTAAAGGATTCATTTTTACCTTCAAATCCGGTCATTCTTGGTAAATGGCATGGATTTTATATAGCGCATTTCCACCTACTAGTCACTCAAAGCACTTAGGCACTCAAAGCCTATGAGAAGTGTGGCTATGCTTTGCCTGTAGGTGTAAGGCCCCATTCAACCAGAGGGGTTGCATTCTCAATGGATGTAGCAAAGTGGGTCCTTTTGCATCAAGTGTGTGATGTAGCAGGCTGGTCCTCTCCGAACATTTTAATAAAATTTTAGTTCTCTTTGATGTTTTTGTGTACACACACTACACATCCCTCGGAGTGTCCAGACACTTCCAGCCCAGGGGCATTGGTATTCTCATTTCCCATAGCGTATTTCTACGCAGCATCAAGTGCAGCTTTTGAAAGGGAAATGTATTGGGTGTCTTGCCTGCAACCATGTTCCCTTGTCTGGGCGTCCTTTCACACAAAGTTAACCTGAAGATGTTTCTGCATCACATGTATTTTTAATCTCCAGGTGCGCTCACACCCAGTTGCAGTCTCACGCAGATGCAATTGATCAAGCCACGTCACCAACAGTGGTTATTTAGGCCAATTCTTGGTGTGTTTGACATATAGTTCAAACTCAAGGTTCAATACAAAAATTAATATGCCAGTTACCAATCATAAAAACACCAGATCTTTCATATACAAATTCTGCATATTGCCATTTTACTTCTATAAGCTGCTGGAGCTGACAAAACTTTGTCTTCAAATTTGAAATGTATCTAGTAAAGGCTCTGACTCTGTTTGTAGCCATGTTTGTAGCCATTAAGCCCTCCATAACGTACCCTGTTGCCACATATGAAGATGCTGCTGTTAAATCTGCTCCACACACACAGAGAGCTAACTATAGGTTTTCAAAGAGAGACATTCCCCTCTCTAATGTTCCCTCACATGTCAGACTCGCTGTATCTCTCATCTGTTTATTAACTCTAAAGTCATCACACGCAGATATCTCCGCTGCTAATTATTGATTAATGCAGGCTGAATAATTGCCCTTAATGTGGCCGGCAACAGATCCGTCGCTGCCCTTCATAATTCCTCTGTCAGTGAACATGTGACTCTGTGTTCTTCCTGTTGCTAAGGCAGGATCCAGAGACTGATTTCTGTACAAACCTCTGTTGATGTGTCTGTTGGTGTCAGCTGACATCATTAGGTTGTGTCCTACTTTTGCTCTCTGAGGTGATTGTTCTTATGTTCTCACTCTTATACTGACCTGGACAGCTGACACAATCGACCAGCTTTCCTGTTACTCCTCTGCACTCAGGATAGCACCAGCAGAAGTCAGCCTGTTGAGTCAATGTTAGCTCCTGTTGAAGGGATTAGAATGCTTACATAGAAATAGGTAATCCAGGCCATTAATCTTGTCCCGTTGCATGAAAATGGAAGCCAGATGCTCTACCAGATGGTTCTTTCTCTCCAGACTCTCCTAATGTTTTGTCTTTTTGGATGAAAAAATGATTTCTATGAATGTCCTATATCTCCACTTCCTGCTTGCAGTTAGGGTTAGGGTTACGCTGGAATTGGGTTTGGTCATCCGTAGACCAACAGCATAACTATAGAGGCCTTTCCTATTGATAAGCTGGATCAACCTTAAATAGCTTCTTGATGTTCCATGTACCACTGTGGTGAATGTCAGGATGAGTATGTTCAGTTTTAAGCTCAATACGTGCTATTAAAGTTTGGGGGAATAAAATTGTTTGATACATTGCAGTAATTTTAATTGTCTTGAGAAATAATAATTCTGATTCAATGCAGAAAAGCCAACAATTGGTATTTAAAAAGTATTAAATGATCTTAAAAGTATGCCTTGTGTAACCTAAGTCTGAACTACTGCTGAGCTAAAAGGGACTGAGGGGCGATGTGTATGGTTGTTTACGTATGAACTAAAAGTAAAAAAAAATGGCAGCAAAGATACTTTATGTCACACAAGATTTTATTTTGACTAGGGTTGTCAAATTTAGCATGTTAATAACGCGTTAATGCAAATTACTTATAACGGCCCTATTTTTAATAACACTAGTTAATCGTGCATTTAAAAAAATATTTTTTTTGCCCTCCGCGCCCTCCGTGGCTTCAGAAAACAGAGCACAAGTTGGCATACATTCACAAAGCAGACATGGACAGCAAACGGGTCTAATGAATGCCAAGTTAATTTTCAAGTTGATGGCTCTCTCAACAAAACCAAATTTATTTAATGTCGATGTGAACTTAGTTACCACCGGAGCACGTACAGTCTTAAATATCACCTGCTGGCTAAACACACCGCTAACATAGAGCCCTTTGGTCAGCCCCATTGTCAAAAGCAGACTACGCTGGAGAGACTGCAGCAAAAACACCTATAAAAAACTCAACCACAAACTAACTTTCACCAGCTGTAGTTAAAGCGTAAAGCACTTAGGTCATTTTTTTTTAACTATTTATTTTATTTTTCTGTTTGAAAGTATTGTGTTAGTTGTAATGCCACTTTCAATGTATTATGCCCATCAGTTTTGCAAACCAATATTATTTAACTAAATAAAACGAGGTAAGGTCAAATGTAAAGCACTGAGAAGCTAAAATGCTATAGTAGGGCTGGGCGATATGACCTAAAAATAAAATCTCCGATTTTATTTTTTTTAATTCGATTTACGATTTTTTTTCCGATTTCCCCCCCTACTTATTAAGAAAAGCAATAAGTACAAACGGCAGACAACTTAAAGCAAATTTTGCTTTTATTTAAAAGCAAGACAAATGTAACCCCCATTTCTGGGATGAATAATAAATAAATGAACACCCTCTTGGTACTTGCGGCTGGGTAGCTCATATCTGGGGTCTAAGGTTTTAATCAAATTAATAAACCCAGTCTTCTCCACTGTATATATGGGTACCATGTCTTTGGCTCTGTGCAAAGTGACCGCTTCAGTGATTGTTCTCCACCGTGCCCCTTTCCTGTCATATGCGGTGCCGTGTGAAAAGGATTCGGCTACAGTTAGCTGTTTTTTAGCTAAGGCTTGTTGGTCACTGCGTGTTTGTTCGTCTCGGAGAGACTGGCATTTTTCATATTCGGCTAGGTGTCTCTGTTTCATGTGTTGGAATTGGTTTGTGGTGCTGCTGCCTTTGACTGCGATGGGCTTTAGGCAAATGTTGCAGCGTGATGTCTCTTGATCCACGTCTGTCGCAGTAAACCCAAACCAGTTCCAAACAACAGATGATTTTATTCCTTTCTTGGGAACAAACTTCCCACTTTCACCGTTAGCCATGTTGTCGCTTTCTGTTGCTGTTTTGTGTGTGCTATGATGTTGTTGTCGCGTGCCGTACTGCTCTGCTCTGTGAAACTAACGCTACGGAAGCTCCGGGGAGCCAAAAAAGTGCCGTTACACAAAAACTCGATTTACTTATTTTTAAATCGCCCGCCACAAAAAAATTTGAATTAATTCATTCAATCGATTTTTCGCCCAGGCCTATGCTATAGTAACATGCCATATTAGCTTTTTCTGTTTGGTCGGCAGTTTCAAATGCAGCTGTGAATGCCTTGCGGACCTGGGCTTTTATCTGACTAACCAAACTAAACAGATAGTTTTCTGTTTCGATGTGAACTAAATCAAGCGGACTACAAGTGTGAACACAGCGGTATGAGCTTTATCAGGAAAGCTACTAAATTGTTGTTTCTTAACATTTTATCAACTCAGAACTTTATTATTATTATTATTATTATTATTATTATTATTATTATTAATTTATTTTGCTTTGTTTATTTATGCTCTTTTGTATTTTTCTCAAATCAAAACAAAAATCCATCAGCCAGTTGTGACTACATACTCCCAAATCAAATCCTTGCATTTTGGAGTAAGGATTATGCCATAAGTATAGTAGAATAATATAAATATACTAAAACTACATTGTTTATATAGAAGAGAGAGAAGAAAAGTGAGAGGAATAACTCAGCTCTTATTGGCTACATTGTGCCATTACAAAGCTTCCCTTCCAACCCTGCCAAGTCGAGAGAAGGACTCACACCAGTCAAGTTTCTATTAGTGTAAACTCAATTTTGGGCATAGTATACTGTAGATTGTCTAATATGAGTTTACTATTAATGATTACTGGTTAAACTGATCAAGTATTGTGTTGTTTAAAATTTAAATGCAGAGTTGTATTCCTGAGCAGACCATCGGTTGTTGCCGTTGCCAGTGTCAGTCTGTTTCCTGTGGCTTTACCTCACTAGCTCCACATTTGACCAGCTGCACTGAACCACTGAGCAACGCTGGTAGCGGATCAAACCACTATATCCTCTTCATCAGGCGCTGCTGTTGTGCTGTAGCTGGACGGGTGCTGGGAGTGAGGGGCTGGTGGTTGTTTTCCCTTTTCACTTCATGCTTTGGTTCCTACGCCTTTGTTGACCAGGGTCTGTGTGTCTATGTGCTTTAGGCTCAACACAAGGACAGTGTGGGTCAGAGTCAGTGGAACAGAACCTGACATGAGAACTTCAAAGATCCCAAAGGAGGGTTTTACCCAGCAGATGGGGGATGCTCATTCAGTTTGACATGATGTTACCACTTGTTTTACCTCAGATGTGTTAGGAAATGATACAGGAGGAAATGGACGCCAAGAATCTACAGTGGGTTCATTTTGTTGTGGCCACGATCAGAAGTGACATCGTACGGATTTTTAGCAGTGATGACCTGCCTAAGTTAATGAGACCAGTGATCCTCAAACTTTTTTGCCTTTGATGGCCACAAAATAATGCATTGATATTAAAAATGGTTAAATTTTGTATACTGATTTATTTTTTTATTTTTTTTAAATGCTAAATTACTGCTTATGTTTTCACTTCAGTTAGCAAAGTTCATGCTTGATTGCACGAAAATGGGTCATACCTTAGGATTAAAAAGCAAATGACGGAATAAAGTATACAAGAACCTTTAATAATACTTTTCCCTATAACTCTTGCATTTAGGAATATTCTCAGAAGATCAATTTGTGCTAAATGAATATGAGCTTCAAACTGCAGCAGTAATTTTAGTATTACTGTGCCACAAGTGGAATTGTAATGACTGTTTTTTTTTCACTCTACTCTTTGCTCATCAACAACCTGTTTAGGAAAAATAATAAACCATTTATTTTAGATATTGCCTCCATGAGAGACTGATGCGCTTCATTTCCCTGAGCTCTACTAAACCATGCATTCATTTATAATCGTGCAACACTACTCTGGCTGACTACATATTTTCGCTGTCAGTGACTGGATAGACAACATTAGTGATTGGCTTGTCACTTACCTGTGCCATATATGAGCGTTAAGGCCACACTAGTGAAAGGCTACAAGCTTAAGGGCAATGGACGTTTAGTGCTACACTGGACCTGTACAGAATAACATCACATGGAGACTGTTTTAAGACCTGTTCTACATTAAACATAAGCATTATATACTGTAGATGCTTATTAGGCAAAGTATCACACACACTGTACATCTTTAGGGCTATGCAAAACTACATGAATCCCTATCCCTTCTTAGCAGTTTTGCTCAACCTGCTAATGGTAAACAGCACAGCAGCAAGAGCAGAACTAAAGTAGAATCAGTAAGATACTGAATGTTTCAAGACTTGGTGGCTCACCTGGTAGATGGTGTACAACATACTGAAGGGACCTGGGTTCGATTCTTGGGTGTGTTTTTACCATGTGTTAGGGTTAACCCTAACCCTAACAAAGAGAGATTATAAAATCTCTCTTCATTTATTCATTTTAATTTCAATACGACAAAACATTAGACGTCTGGAGAGAGCCATTTAGCTCCAAATGAAATTTCATGATAAAACCAAGCACAAAATTGTATATCTCTCACATCCAATTGTATGTGAACTTGTGATTTCTGGGAGAACAACTTTTAAGCTAATTAATTGATGAATTGAAAAAGATTTGCATTAGAAATTATTTTGTTTTTTACTCTCATGACTAGGTTTTTGTCTGAATCAGAACATGCACATGATGTTTTTTTTTTTTTCACTTCAAATTCAATTAATGTGATATAACTTATGAGCATTTAACTTTGAATGGCAGCACAGTCATTTCCTAGTCATTGACAGATTTCATAATGTCCCATAGTGAGTGCTAGATGTTGAGTGGAACATGGTCATTACTGGTTTCATATTCAAATGATGATTACCTCCTGAAAGCTTCCTGACGTGTGCTGACTGTAAAACATGGTGAACATCGGTGTGGGTAAATAGAATGCGTTGTGCAAAGCCAGATTTGTCACTTGGCTGCAGACAGAGTGTGAGGCTGGCAGCAGCTCAGGGTGAGACTGTTGTGATGTGAGTTGATTATGGTTCATGTGGCTGCCAGCGCTCTCAACCTACAACCACAACTAAAGGGATGAGCTGTGGTTCTGTTTATTTAAGCCGGGATTCTGCAAATGCCACTGTGTAGATCAACCCGGATAATTTTATATGTGACTGTTTCTTTTTCAATATCACCTAAGCATACAAAAGTATCATTACAGTGCAAATCAGGTAAATGGACAATATGTAACTCCTATTCCATTTGATTGATTTGACTATTCTTTCTGCCAGTGTTGTCTAATTAGTGTCTGAACTTTCAAACATGTCCCTCAGTGAAGTCTTCGGTGTATTTCACTTTCACCTGGCATACTTGATTGTTGACATTTTGGTTTGTGTAGCTGCTAAAACACTGGTTCTCCAGAGGCAAAAAAATCTTGTCCTGCTGGGACAAGATTATGCCCCCCTTGGAACAGGTCTCTTTCAGTTAGTAGTTTACGGTTGCATTTCAGCACTTTATTTTGCAGGCTTTTTATTTTTAATGATTTCATGCTGTCTTTCTCTAACCCTTAAATACATTTTCCGTAATCTATGGCATCAGGGGAAAAGCCTTTCTTAACCAACCAAAGCTGAAGTGTAAATTCAGCCCAGAAGACTCCTCCCCTTCATCTCCCGCCACTGCTTCCTCACCTGCCTCTTTCAGCCAATCATCAAGCTGCCTGTATTTAAAGCACCCACCCTTGCTGTTTCTTTCTTCAGATTGTGCCACAACCCTCCTCCACCCCATCACCACCTCAGCTGTGGAGCATTTCTTCTTATCAGCCGCAGCTCTTGCCACCTCATCACCACCACCAGTGTCTAGGCTCCGACAGAAGACATACTTAATAAGTGTGAGTGAGTGGTACAGTGCCAGAGAGATGTATGGCTACAGATGTGCAGGTTGAAAGTACTTCCTTCAAATGTTTCCATAAAAGCTCCTTTGTGTAGGATACTTCTACTCTCACTCAATTCTGGTTTGTGTAAATGTTTAAGCTATTTTATGTTCTCTTTTTATTTCTTCTCAGCTCTGTACTGTTTATGAATATTATACATTTGCAATATAGGATTCATTTGCTCTGAAACATTACAATTTAGCTGTTCTTTGAAACCCTATAGATTTTCTAACTTTGGCAGCAGTGTTGTTTATTTGTGGCTGGCTTCGTTAAATGCCACTGTGCTGCTATATAAGCTCTACGCCTCATCTCTAAGCTCCTCTCACTCCCTCTTTCATGCTTCTCCTCATTCTCCTGCTGTCAGCTTCCCTGTCCTCTCTGCCTCCCCGCTCCCTTTACATCCAAATGTTTATGAACCGCCGACCCCTGCTACCCCGGCCCACATCTCTGTCACACCGTCTCAGAGCTGGTGTCAAATTGGCCAACCCTTAACATGCACCGGCCCTGCTGACCCCCTCCCAGCTCACAACCCCCTCCCCTGGCCCTGGTCTGCCAGTCTGCTGCCGCTGCTCGGTGCTCTACACGCTCCAGTGCACTCTCGGCTGGTGACAGGCTATATGGGATTTACCCACTGCTGCTGTGTCTGTCTCTTCATCTGCAGCCTATCATGGCAGGCAAAAAGCACTCTCTCCTCCCTTATCCTTCTTCTTCCTCATTCCCCTCACCCTTCCACTCATCCTCCCACCTCCACACGAACATCTCCTGTCCTAATCCCATCCTCCTAAAGACTGTAATTGAGCAGTGTGGCGTGCTGGGATTAGGCCTGTTATTGGGGGTATTATCATTTGAGGCATAAATGTAGGTGAAAGTGGTGGGCAACTAAACTCAAACGCAGATGTGGAGAAGGGGAGCTTTGGAGGAACTGATATGAAAGAGGAGTGGTGATGGTGGTGAAGAGATGGTGATGTGAACCTATTGACTTCCAAAGAAGGTTTCAAATTACTCAAAATCTAAATTACAGGTTTTATCAAGATTCAGTCATATTTAGACTTTATGAGTCATTGTCACTGACAATTCAATATTTTTTTAGGGAAGTCTGGGCGTCTCTGCTTAGACTACTGCCCCCACGACCCGGCCCTGGATGAGTGGAAGAAGATGGATGGATGGAAAAGTTGGCGGTTTTAATTCCCGCTCTCCCCTGTTCATACTGTCATTGTGTCCTTGGACAAAACACTTGGCACCATTGGTACTCACCATACTCACTTGAAGGCCTAGCTTGTGTTTGTGGAAAATGGTCCTTATGGTGACTCTATTCTATATATTTTTATGGGTAATTTAATGAACAATTTAACAAAAAATAAAACAAAAAAACTCTTAAATATAAGTGTCATTTTGGCCACCTTTGTATATGTGGCCAAAATGACACTTATATTTAAGAGTTTTTTTTTTTTTTATATATATATGTATATATATATATATATATATATATATATATATATATATATATATATATATATATATATGTCATGTTGTTGATAGGTTTTGTTATATATACAGCTCAATACAGACAGGAGCCTATTTCAGTCAAACCCATGAACCTATGTTCATCCGAGTTACGTATTTTGTCCTGAAGTAGCCCAGAGCTCACATAAAACAAGCCATCTTCCAAATTCCCCAAAAATAAAAATCTTTGCTCGTGCTTTCTTTGCTCTTTGGCAATTTTAAATAGTAGGCATCTGCAGAAATGGGCACTGACTCAATCCAGCATCTTGTTACCAAAGTTACGTTTAGTCTTGAAATTATTTGTTTACTAGTATCAACATGCTGTTTGTTTAGGCTGGAACTCACTGTTGTTGACTGTTTTTGTCTCCCAGTGGTAACACATTTTCACTGAATGGTATTGGGTTGTATCACACTGTTGATCTGTTATACTATATCTGGTCATGGTTCACTCTTTCTTCATGGTGTAAAGTATCATCAGCTTCGAAGGCTCTTTACTTAATACAGATGTGATGTCACACTTTAATAATCCACCGCTTTAAGCTTTCATTGGTTGTAGGGTAGATGTGTCCATACGCCAAAGCAGCATCTGTTGAAGAAGCCAGCATTGAACCTCTGTTCTGACAAGGTCAATCTCCAGTTCACTGCAGATATCCAACGGTACTGACAGAAAATCCATAAAACCATAACGCTTAAACAATAAAACATCAGCTTATACAGTATGACATGACATCAGCCAACAATGATGGACATGCAAGGATCTCAGTCAAGAATCTCTAATCTTAAATTACATTACCCTGGATCATCGGGGCCATTGGAGGGATTGATAGCTTTAATATCATTCATTATGAAGCGAGGGCATGCCAACAAATTTGAAACATGCTCAATAGAACATATGCACTGACACAACAAGGGCTACAGCAGCGAGAGGTACAGTATACTGCTGGTGAAAATAATTGCTGGTTGTTGAGATGTGTTTGCTGATTCCTATTGATCCGGCTCTAGGTTCTGCTTTATGAGGAATGTGTTATCAAGAGGATGAGAGCTGATGAAAGAGCCTACACACACTGCTCCCTGGTTAATTGAGGAGCTTGCAGTGACCCAGATGAATATTGATTCCTGATGGAAAGCAGACTTTACTTGGCAAGCGTGAGACCATTGAAGTAGTCGATGGATAATAGAGCTTAGCAACATTTTCGAGATATTTTGACTGAGAAGGGATCATATGAATCTAAAGGCAGCCATTTTATGACACATGTATATAGTTTTGATTGCATTCAATGCTGCTGTCTACGTCAATTTACTCTCCTTTAAAATACAAACATTACATATAGAATGGCCTTTCTTACCATAATACGTCGTTTTCTGTATTTTAGATGAATAAAAAAGTGGTCACTGTTTATTGCCACATTTTTCTAAACCAAACATAATTCTCTCAGCAATGCCATAAAATGTCAGAGTTTCTAAGTACATCAAATGTGAGCGGAGCATATGCACTGAAGTGTGTGTTTGGATCCGCAGAGAGTTGTCATGTGGCCAGCATGATGGGATGTGTATTTCAACTCTTTAGGATTTAAAAAGTCTTGCGAACTACTGTGGAATCATCAAGTTTATTTGCCTGTACTTTGTAAGCTGCTTAAGTTCTGTGCCAGCTTAGCATTGCCATATTAACATCAGCCACTGAGACAGCTCTGACAAGCTCCCTTCCTCCACAGCTCCCTCCAACTGACGGGCACATACCGCACAGACACACACAGGCCCGCACTACTCAGACAGGTCGACTTCCTACTGCAGCTTTGCATTTTGATATACAACGTTGGAGGAGTCTGACTAATGATAAAAATGTGGGTTTGTAGATGTGGTAAGTGACACAGCTTAATGTTGATCAGTACAGTTTTGTTTTGGCTCGTCTTGCTGAAGGTTTAATGCTGATTTCTTGCACTGGTGTTAATGGAGGGATATGGAACATGGCAAACTAAGCAAACAGTGTTCTGTGTATTAGGCAATTAATTCATGTCATGTCATGTAAGCAGTTAGCATTACATCATCTTAATGAGCCAGCTGCACTGTGATTTTAGATGGCTGTGTTTATTAAAGGGTTCCTAGAGAGGAGAAATAGTATGCCCAAAGATTAGTTGACGAGTAATTGGGCTGCATTGACTAGGGTTGTGACCAAGGTTTTCATTTCTTTACATTTGCATTTGTTCAGTCCATTTTGGTTCTTTTAAAATCCACACGTAATGCCTTAAATCATGTCGTCATCAGTCATAGACATGTTCTTCTGTTTGTGACGCCTGATCAATTATAGGAGCACTTTGTAGGTCTTGCAGTTTTGGTGCTGTTTTTGTTTAGGTTTTTCCCGATAGAGCTCTCCCTATAGCTTCTGTGTAATGGTAAAAAACAAACTGGCTACGTCTCCCTGCCCTCCTCTCTTTCCCCGCTTCCCCATGAGCAACGGTTTTCTCTGCTTTTGCTTATTTTTTGCCAGCTCTTTTATAATGAATGCCTGAGACTGACTGGGGTGAGTGTTTATAGTGTCATTAAGCAACTCTTTTCTCGTGAGACCTGAGACTCCCGTGAGACTTCTTGACTCGAAGGGATTGCGGATCGCCGGCTGGTCTCCGGCAATTCTTGTATGGCTGTTTTTTCCACTATGAGGGTGTTGGGACAGACCCCATCCACCACGAGTCATTAAGCCATCACAATGCCTCCAAAGCTGTCGTGTGAAGGTGAAAATCCTTCCTTTATTGAACAGTCTGAACATATTTTTTGTATCATTGCATTCACAACTAGCAACTTCAAATCTACTGTTTGACACTGTATTATCTTTGATTACTGTATCTTATTATTAAATTGTACAAAGCATCTTGGTGGTGTCAATGTCACAAAGAGTGGGCAAGACAAGAAGATAGCTACAGTGTTAAATAAAATTACCCAATGATATCACTTTTCTGAAGAATAAAAAAAAAACACAACTTGCAAATGGAACACGTTTAATCTTCCAAAGTGCTGTTAGGCCAGATTGAGCCAGACCAAGGCCGGTTCATGTTCTCACCACCTGGTCAGGTGGATTCAATATGGTTCATTAGTATACGGGAGTGAGACATAGGAAACAAAGGTTAAGGCAAAAGACAACAATAGCATGATTAAAGGACATATCAATTAATTTTCCTCTACACTCTTATGAACAACCATGCTGCTTGATGTAAGCAGTGCAGTTCACTCATGATTTTTGCTGCCTTAAATTCTTTTTTTATAAAAAAGATTTTCATATGTTATTCCCCTTAAATGTCTTCCATTTATTTTATTTTATGACATTTGGACCAAAATTATTTTACTAAAGTTGCTAAGACATGGCAGCCATTTACAGAAAAACATTCATCATTTCACATTAACAGAAGGTGTTTGATATCTTTAGAGAGAAGGCATAGACCGTTACTACATGTTCACACCAAATTAAATTATTTTTCACAGAGTGCCATTATAGCATGTGTCAGCGGGTGACAGATGCTTACAAAAAGCTGCTACCTTTTGTTCAACCGTGAAATGTATCGATTAGATAGTTGTCACTGTCTACTTGTGTTTTCTGATTCTTCCAGCTCAAGAGTTTGTGCTTGGGCCTTGATGTCTTAAAAAGATCATGACACTGTCTTGGAAAAAAGTTATTATTTCCCATCTGACTCACTGTTGATTAGCCATTTGATACAACTAAGCTGTGACCTGTGTGTTTTGCTCTGATTTTGTCTGTATTGTATGCATAACGCATACTTGAGATACCTGGATTTGAGTCCGGCTCGGGTCGAGTCATTTGCCCCTCACTCACACTGTTTCCTAAATGTCTACACTGTCACTATCAAATAAAGCTCGAAAAACAAGAATTGGATTTAATTAATAATCTCTCTGTTAACTGCAACTGTGGTGTGAAATTTTAAAGGCTGAGGCAATTTTATTTCTATAGCACAATTCATCAAAGTGCTTTACAGGAATAAGACAATTTACAAGATTTAGAAACATAAGAAAAAAATAAACATTTTAAAAGATGAAGAGTGCAGATAAAAACACTTTCAGTTGTCTCTACTGAATGTAGGTGGAGCTAAAGAGGAAGATTTTTAACCTCCCCTTGAACATTGTTAAAGTTGAGGCTTGTTTTACTTCATTTGGGAGGTTGTTCCAGGTTTTTGCTGCATGAAACTTAAACGCTGCTTCACCCTGTTTAGTTCTAACTGTGGGCACGAGCAGAAGGCCTGTCCCAGATGTTCTCAGATTCCGAGGAGGTTCATAAGCAACTAACATGTCAGAAATATATTCTGGTGCTAAACCATTAAGAGACTTGTAAACCAGCAGTGCGTGATGTGGTTGTACACACGTGGACAAAAATGTTGGTACCCTTCAGTCAATGAAAGAAAAACTCACAATGGTCACAGAAAAAACTTTATTCTGACAAAAGTAATAATAAATTAAAGCCGCAAGCGGCGATAAAGGCCCTCGCCTCCTTGAGACATGGGACACATGCACTCGGAGGATTGCATTTCGTGCTTTAAAGCGTAAACTTCACGGTAATGTACAATAACCGGGCCTGTGCTACTGCTTGGGCCTGCTACACCACCTTGTAATTTAGAGTTAAAGGTCTCCCCAATCCCTTGTTTTCCTGGGAGCTGTCTGAACATTTGAAAATAATAGATTATGCTTGGGCTAAGGTGAGAAAAACAAAGTACTGGCTGGAGATTTGAGATGACTCAGGAATCGCTGCACCCCCCTGTTTAAAAAGGCAAAATGTAAATATAACTTGTCTAAAAGTACAAGGTTACAAGTTCCAAAGGATTCTGAGGAGTTTTCTAAGACTCTAGCCGTGGCTCTGGAGGGGCCTCCTCTAAAGGAAGGATCCTGGCAATTGGGAAATGGCATTTATTTCCCAAAGAAATGGCTGCCTCTTCACAGACTCATTACGACCACAGCCACAAAATGTATCAAAAAACAAATTGATAACTTTTTTGGCACACGTGTCTAGATGATACTCACCAAATTTGGAGCTGTTTAGATGAAAAGCCTTTAGACACAAGGGGTGCAATTTAGGTGGTCACGCATTCCACCCAACATAGTAGATTTCCTGTTGAGTTTACGGTATGGCTGTAATAAACTTTTCTGTTTGCCCTGAGGTGTCCTATGGATGTACCAAGTTTTGTATTTCTACATTGGAAAAATTTACTTTCATTTTCCATAGGCCCAATGTATTTTGACTTTTCTAGGGGTCGCCACTGAGTCATTTTTCGTATATTCTTTTCGGGGACTTCAAATACATACATTTTTTGCCGGGCTTGAAGTCTGGGACCAATAAAAATGACTTTAAGTTGCACGTTTACTGGGTCAAATTGAGGATCATTTTGCAGAAAAATTATAATAAAATTAAAGCATAGCGCGATAAAGGCCCTCGCCTCCCTTGAGACTGCGGGGACACATGCACTCGGAGGATTGCATTTCGTGCTTTAAAGTGTAAACTTCACGGTAATGTCAAATAACCGGGCCTGTGCTACTGCTTGGGCCTGCTACACCACCTTGTAACCTAACTTTAAAGTTAAAGGTCTCCGCAATCTCTGGTTTTCCTGGGAGCTGCACCCCCCTGTTTAAAAAGGCAAAATGCAAATATAACTTGTCTAAAAGTACAAGGTTACAAGTTCCAAAGGATTATGAGGAGTTTTCTAAGACTCTAGCCTTGGCTCTGGAGGGGCCTCCTCTAAAGGAAGGATCCTGGCAATTCGGAAATGGCATTTATTTCCCAAAGAAATGGCTGCCTCTTCACAGACTCATTACGACCACAGCCACTAATGTTTTAAAAACACAAATTGATAATTTTTTTTGGCACACGTGTCTAGATGATACTCACCAAATTTGGAGCTGTTTAGATGAAAAGCCTTTAGCACAAGGGGTGCGATTTAGATGGTCACGCATTCCACCCAACATAGTAGATTTCCTGTTGAGTTTACGATATGGCTGTAATAAACTTTTCAGTTTGCCCTGAGGTGTCCTATGGATGTACCAAGTTTCATTTTTCTACGTTGGAAAAAAGTTACTTTCACTTTCCATAGGCCCAATGTATTTTGACTTTTGTAGGGGTCGCCACTGAGTCATTTTTCGTATTTTTTTTTCGGCAATTTCAAATACATAAAGTTTTCGCCGGGCTTAAAGGCTGGGACCAATAAAAATTACTTTTAGTTGCACGTTTATTGGGTCAAATTGAGGATCATTTTGCAGAAAAATTATAATAAAAAAATATATACCAAATTATAATAAAAAAATATATAACTCGAGCAAAAAAGTCTAGAAAAACGCTTGTCTATTTTACATACATGTGTTTAGCTCATTTTGCCCAAGTTTGGTGTCTGTGGAATGAAGCAGCTATTTTCTGTGTTCTTTTAAAAAAGAGGTGTATTTTAAGTCGGTTCACATTTTCAATTCAAAATGGCCACCTTCCCGTGTGTGATAGGGTGTGGTCCCCATTGGCTTTTTTGTTCATAAGCCCATACTGAATGTGTGTACCAAGTTTCATTTGCCTACGACAAACTAAAATTTTCACTTCCCATTGACTTTTTCGACATATTTGGGACGTTGCTATGGCAACACATTTATAGATAGGGGGTGGTTGTCATTGGCTTTTACGCTCGTCATGACATAAGAGATGTGTGTACCAAATTTCATGTCTCTATGACAAACTAAATTCTTGGGTCCCATTATAAGTTTGTAGGGGGCGCTGGAGAGCCATTTCTAAAGATAACCCTTTTATTTACATATTTTTGTGTTCAGGTCATGAATGTGCACAAACGCCTTTTTGGGTCCAACTCGATCCGAGAAGGCGTTTGAGAGTTAAGAGACATTTTATTTTCACAAAAATGGCCACCTCGTTACAGGCTTGCCACACCCATACCCGATAAGATATCAAAACCATAGTCACAACTTTGGTTGGCACACGTGTCTAGATGATACTCACCAAATTTGGGGCCATTTAGAATAAAACACAATGATTTGCATCTTTTTGCGCATGGGGTGCGATTTTAGTGGCCGCGCGTTTCACCCCACATGGCGGACTTCCTGTTGAGTTTAGGGTGTGGCTGTCATTGACTTTTCTGTTTGCCCTGAGGTGTCCTATGGATGTACCAAGTTTCATTTTTCTACGTTGGAAAAAAGTTACTTTCACTTTCCATAGGCCCAATGTATTTTGACTTTTCTAGGGGTCGCCACTGAGTCATTTTTTGTAATATTTTTTCGGCGACTTCAAATACATAAATTTTTCACCGAGCTTGAAGTTTGGGACCAATAAAAATGACTTTTTGTGCATGTTCACTGGGTCAAATTTAGGATCATAGGTCGACAAGAAAGATAAAAAAAAAAAAAAAAAAAACCCGAGCAAAAACAATAGGCCCTCCCGGTCATCACCGGCTCGGGCCTAATAAATAATCCGAGCAAAAATAATAGGCCCTCCCGGTCATCACCGGCTCGGGCCTAATAATCCGATAAAAAACAATAGGCCCTCCCGGTCATCACCGGCTCGGGCCTAATAAAAATTCTATGAATGTTAACCAATGAAAGTCAGACATTGCTTTTCAACCATGCTTCAACGGAATTATTTTAAAAAATAAACTCATGGAACAGGTCTAGACAAAATTGTTGGTACCCCTAACTTAATATTTTGTTGCACAACCTTTTGAGGCTATCACTGCAATCAGACAATTCCTGTAACTGTCAATGAGACTTCTGCACCTCTCAGCAGGTATTTTGGCCCACTCCTCATGAGCAAACTGCTTCAGTTGTTTCCGGTTTGAAGGGTGTCTTTTCCAGACGGCATGTTTCAGCTCCTTCCAAAGATGCTCAATAGGATTGAGGTCAGGGCTCATAGAAGGACTTTAGAATAGTCCAATGTTTTCCTCTTAACCATTCTTGGGTGTTTTTAGCTGTGTGTTTTGGGTCATTGTCCTGTTGCAAGACCCATGACCTGCGACTGAGACCAAGCTGTCCGACACTGGCCAGCACATTTCTCTCTAGAATCCCTTGATAGTCTTCAGATTTCATTGTACCCTGCACAGATTCAAGACGCCCTGTGCCAGATGCAGCAAAGCAGCTCCAGAACATAACAGAGCCTCCTCCATGTTTGACAGTAGGGACAGTGTTCTTTTCTTGATATGCTTCATTTTTCTGTCTGTGAACATAGAGCTTATTCGCCTTGGCCAAAAGTTCCATTTTTGTCTCATCTGTCCATAGGACATTCTCCCAGAAGCTTTGTGGCTTGTCAACATGTAATTTGGCATATTCCAGTCTAGCTTTTTTATGATTTGTTTTCAACAATGGTGTCCTCCTTGGTCGTCTCCCATGTAGTCCACTTTGGCTCAAACAACGACGGATGGTGCGATCTGACACTGATGTTCCTTGAGCATGCAGTTCACCTTGGATTTCTTTAGAAGTCTTTATGGGCTCTTTTGTTACCATTCGGATTATCCGTCTCTTTGATTTGTCATCAATTTTCCTCCTACGGCCACGTCCAGGGAGGTTGGCTACAGTCCCATGGATCTTAAATTTCTGAATAATATGTGCAACTGTAGTCACAGGAACATCTAGCTGCTTGGAGATGGTCTTATAGCCTTTACCTTTATCATGCTTGTCTATAATTTTCCTTCTATCCTCCTGCGTCAACTCTTTTCTTCTCTTCCTCTGGTCCATGTTGAGTGTGGTACACACCATGTCACCAGACAACACAGTGACTACCTGAAGCCCTATAACTAGGCCCACTGACTGATTACAAGATTGTACACACCTGTGATGCTAATTAGTGCACACACCTTGAATTAACATGTCCATTTGGTCACATTATTTACAGTCTTTTCTAGGGGTACCATCAATTTTGTCTAGGCCTGTTCCATTAGTTTATTTTTTTTTTAATATTTCCGTTGAAGCAGCTGCAGCTGTCTTAACCCTCGTTTTGAGAGACCAGTGAGCAGGCCGTTACAGTAATCTAACCTGCTGGAGATAAAAGCATGGATAAGTTTCTCTAAGTCTGGTTGAGACATTATCCCTTTGACTTTGTAAATGTTTTTAAGGCGATAAAATGCTGATGATGTAATTGACTTAATGTGACTGTGGAAATTCAAGTCTGAGTCCATATTTACTCCTAGATTCCTGACCGGATTTTTTAGATTTTAGAGAAAGAGACTCGAGGTGACTGCTTTCACTCATAGATAGTGGTTGGATGAAGAAATTTATTGTCAAACAACTGTGTTTACTTTTTTTTTTAATTATAATGACAACAGAAACTACCCAAACGACTCAGATCAAAGGTTTACATATCCTGGTGATTTTGGCCTGATAACAGGCACTCAAGTTGACACAAACGGGTTTGAATGGCCACTAAAGGTAACCATCCTCACCTGTGATCTGTTTGCTTGTAATCAGTGTGTGCTCCTGACAGACCCTTGCATCTTTCACCGAGTGCTGCACTATCATTTCTGTATTCTGAGTCATGGGGAAAGTGTAATAATTGTCAAAGGATCAGCTGGAAAAGATAATTGAACTGTATAAAACATGAAAGGAAATAAAATATATCCAAGGATATAAAATATATTATTATATAAATTATATATCGGATATACAGCAGTGTTCAAAATGAGGGATTATGTTGAAACCAAACTAAGGTCAGGTAGACCAACAAACATTTTAGCCACAACTACCAGGAAAATTGTTCGGGATGCAAAGAAAAACCCACTAATATCTTCAGCTGAAATACAGGTCTCACAGGAAAAAGTAGTGTGGCTGTTTCAAGATGCACAATAAGGAGGCACTTGAAGAAAAATGGGCTGCATGGTTGAGAAAAACATTATTACGCAAATGCCACAAAGCATCCTGCTTACAATACGCCAAACAGCACAGAGACAAGCCTCGAAACTTCTGGAACAAAGTCATTTAGAGTAATGAGACCAAAATTTTACTTTTTTGATCATAACCATGAACATTACATTTGGAGAAGAGTCAACAAGGTCTATGATGAAAGTACACCATTCCTACTGTGAAACATGGAGGTGGATCGCTGCATGTTATTAGAAAATACTGGAGTAAAATCTAAGATCTGTCACAGTCCACGGAGTTCTCTCCAGACTACTCCCTATCCAACAGAAATTTGCACTCCCTGTCACCGTCATCAGTCACACCCGTCGGTAGACCTGAAACTGATTCCCTGATCAGTCGTCTCTGCACTTAAGCAGCCAGCATACTACTCGTTTCTGCCAAATTGTTCTACTGAGTCCATGAGTGAACAGCCAGCTTTGCTTGTTTCTGTTCCTGCTAACCCGGTCACGATACCTGTCCCTGCTTCCTGGTCCTGCTACAAGTTTCTGCTACCGGCTTTGGTCCAGCAGAGTCATCCTGTTTATCGGGCCCACTTCCCCTAGTGAACTCCAGCCAGATCTGCAGCTCGGTACCTACTTACTCTCCAGCGTCAGTTTCAGCTTCGGTTGGTCAAAATTGATGGCAAGATGAATGCAGCATGTTATCAGAAAATACTGGACAAAGATTTGCACTCCTCAGCCCGGAAGCTGCACAAGGGATGTACTTGGACGTTCCAACATGACAACAATCCAAAGCACAAAATCAAGTTAACCTGTCATTGGCTACAGCAGCATAAAGTAAAGGTTCTGGACTGACCATCTCAGTCTCATGACCTCAATATCATTGAGGTCATCATCACTGGAGAGATCTCAAACATGCAGTTCATGCAAGACAGCCCAAGAATTTACAGGAACTGGAGGCTTTTTGCCAAAAAAGAACTACCACAAAAGACTTCATGCTGTTATTGATGTTAAAGGTGGAAATAGACGGTATTAAGAACTGGGGTATGCAAACTTTTAATCAGGGTCATTTGGGTAGTTTTATTATTATTTATAAAGAGTAAACACAATTGTCTGAAATTTGGTCCATTCTATGTTAACCTATAGAGATGGTTGTGTGTGAAAATCCCACTAGATCATCAGTTTTTGAAATCTTCAGACCAGCTCGTCTGGCACCAACAACCACAAATTCCACGTTCAGTCACTTAAATTCCCTTTCTTCCCCATTCTGGTACATGCTTTGAACTTCAGCAAGTCTACTTCACCACATCTAGATGCCTAAATGCATTGAGTTGCTGCCATGTGATGCAATGAATGCAATTTGTGATACCGAGCAATTTAACAGACATGCTTAAAGTTGCCAGTGAGTGTATGTTTTTGTCAGATAGCTAGATAGTGATAAAGTCCTTAAGGTATCACAAACAGATGCCCAAGCCACCTCAGGTGGCTCTCCTTGATGTGGAGGAGCAGGAACGACATGACTGAGCAGCACACCCTGCAGAGAAAGCTCATTTTATCCATTTGTATCCAAGTTCTTGTCCTTTCCATTGTGGCCTACAGCTCATGACCAATGTGAGAGTAGGAACATTGTTTGACTGTTTAATCCAGAGCTTCGCCTTGCAGCTCAGCTTCTTCTTCTATATGACAGACATGACCTTTCTGCAGAAACTGCAAAGATCTGTCAGTCAATCTCCTCAATTGTGAAAAAGACCCTAAGACACTTAGCCAAATTCCTCAGATTTAAAAGCACCCTTGGTCTCTCCATAGGATTGTGCCCAGCTCTAAATGAACCTGATGGACATTATAAACAACAAGTTTTTGTATTTATTTAAAAATACAAATCTATACACAAACTATGAATTAATTCCTCTCTTTTTAAACATAATGTGTTTGGCTTGTGACAAGTCTAGTCTAAATTTAACATGCATAAGCCTCTTACCACAGAGAGGGTTATTGGCTGATACAAAATAAAGGTATCATTATTACTGCTCTGCCAACAGCGTGATTTTTGAGCTGCTGCGAAGAAATGCATTTAGACAAGCAAACTATAATTCTATTCATGACTTCTATATTTTATATACTCTGTTGTATGCCATTTTCCTGTTAAAGCCCTCTTAATGGCACAAACAGAACATCAACATTCTTACTGTGCCAATTACGTACCTCCTTTATGCTGATATATGGCTCATATTTTAGCACAGAACCAAATTTAAAGATATCTTTACTTTCAGTATTTTATGAAATGGTGGGCCTGTAAATTTTAACATAATTTTTACAGGAGTTATTTTGCAAGCCTTGCCATATGGTCTAATTCCTGAAATAAATTCAATCTGTTCTCGAGAGTTTGTGTGCTATAAACTGGAATATGAACACTGGTGTATTACATTCAAATATTGACCTTCTTTGTGGCTATGGATCACAGTCATGGTGGTGGTATAGTCTTTGTGCTGTTTTCCATCAGCATTAAGCAGTGGGAGCATGTCGAAGACAGACCACAGGGTGGGGTTGGAGGACACACAGATGTCTTAACTCCACAGCACAGTGGCCGCTGGGAGACACTTTAATGCATTACTCTCAGACCACTTTTTGATTTTGTTCTGTGCTGAGGTTAAAGAAGATAGGGAGCTTCTTAATACATTTGTTATCCCTTCTTTGCCATACATATATAATTTAAACTAAAAGGTACACAGAGGTGATTGCACTTGGTTCACATTTGCATTTCACAAGGACATCATGGTCAGTTTTATACCATACAGTTGCAAATAACCCTAATTTTATGTTCATTGCATTTTGACAGATTTAGGGCTTTTTCACACCTACACTGTTAGATCCGTATTTTTCTTTTTAGTTTGAACCAAATCTTCAGGTGTGAAAGCTCCAGAGGGTTGGGTTCAGACCGAACAGCTGCTCTTTGGTCCGGCAAAAAGAGATGGTCTCAGTCGTGACCAAAATGAACCAAGGTCTGGTTCATTTGGTTTAAAATTAACCAAAGTCTGGTTCATGTGTAGTGTGAAAGTGTGTCTGCTAATAGTTTGGACTTTTGAAGCAAAAGAACTAAGTCATAGATAATTAAACACACAAATACACAAATAACAGCGAACACAGGAGGGTAATGTTGAAAGCAGATATCAATCGGGTTTGAGAAAAAAACAAACAACAAAAAAAAACGCATAAAATGTATAGATTATGTTTGGGTTTTTTTAGGGTTAGGGTCCTGTTTGTTTTCATTCTATATTATAACATGTATAAGCATTATAGGCCCTACTCTAATCTGATTATTGTATTTTTCCAGTTGTAAAATAAGCCGCCGAAGAGACACATTCCCCACATTAAAGACGTCTACAGGAGGCATGCCCCCTGCTGTCATGACGACAGTAATCACCTCGTTAGTGAAAGTCTGATAGTTCAAACTGTAGTGTAAAACCAAAAGTTACTGAACCTAACAAAAAATGTGTAGCAATTTCAACGTCCTTAGTGTAATGCCTCTCAGTGACTCTTATCCAAGGACAGCTCAAAATTCTCCAGCAGGTTGTGTATGCCTTAAAGCCCTGACGTCAGCGGCAGAGCTAAAATTGAATTGCCAATATTTATTTTCATTTCACGTAGCATCTTTTTTTTTTTTTTTTTTTATGAGGTAAGATAAATAAGACAAACATGTTGCTAACTCTACTTGCCAATTTGTTATTCATTTTCAAAATGTATTTTTTGTGTTTGACACGTGCCATAAAAGCAGACATTAATGATTCAAACATAACAGTTGACATATTTCATAAGCTTTCAAAAGAAATCCATTTGTTCTAATAGCATTTGATAACCATATGCATTTCTTTGTTTTGCTGTATTTATGCTGTGTGGGCGTTATACTGCACCCTGAGGCAGTATTATCACTGACTGATGGAGGTGAAAATGTAAACTCGAGCTCATACTGGGACCTTTAATATTCATCCGGATTTTCACTTTGACATATAAAATTGACAAAGGATACATATTTGCTCAACAGTCCTCTGGGAACAACAACAACAAAAGACTGGCTTCAGAAGGAGACAGGAAGACAAACGGTGGGCCGATCAGCGTGCCACCTTAATGCAATTTACAGATAAGTAACAGGGAAGGCAGACAGCACATTATCCACTAATGGCACTGCTTTGGCAATCCGTCTAACAGCAAATGTGCATGCTGATAGACATAACGTTACTAACCAGGCTTGGAAAAATAACACAGCTGAATATAACTGAAAAGCTATTGCAATTTTTCTGAGAGTTACATCAATCAGGGCAGGTGTGTTTAGAGCTGAGTGACTGAGTGCCTGTTGTGTTGTTGTTGAAGCAGTGTTTTCTTTAAAGCTATTGTTGTTTGTGACATAGACAGCTGACATCTAGACAATCGCAGCCTAAAAGGGTTTATGTGTCTTGCATGTGACCTTGTCCGCAAGTGTGACTGACAGCTTATACTGTTGTTTCGTTTTACATTTCAACAGTAAATCTATTATACATTTATCGACATGCACAACATCTATATCACAAAGACTACCTGATCTGCAATTGTGAAAAAAAATTTAATACAATTTTTTAAAAGTCAGTGGCTCTAATTTAAAGTTGTTGCTATAACCCTAATGACCTGGTAATTTCAAAATTGTCATATGGTCATATCATTGGGAATATGTCTTTATAATGTGCAAGCTCTGGGAAATAAAACAGGGACATCAGCCGATGAAAAGAGCGTGTATGTATTTAGGATATACCAAAGCCAGTAGAAAAAGGTGTTAGTGTCAACGCTAATGTCTTTTTGTGTGGCCATGTTGATAACAAAAAGGAGAAGAAGACGGTTGTTGCATTTGTCAAAATAAAAACCCGCCTCTTCCTGTTTGTGCTGCATCATCATTGGTCACAAGAGGCCGGTGAGCCCATGGTTCGACTCAAGAGTAATTTACCCGAGTTTGGAAAATCCCAAACCTCGCGAGAATCCAGCCGCAGCTCTAGGTTAGTAAGGAAGCCCTGAAAAAAAAAAAAATTAGACATGACGCAGTGTTTATCAATAATCCACTATCTATGATCATATTCTAAATGTGAAGTACAGATCAGTGTTAATAAGTCTCCACAGTGACTCTGTGCCCATGGTCACATGACACAGGCTGGAGCTACTGAAGAGACTGGACACTAACAGGATTAAGAGTTCCATTCCCGCTCCACACTCTGCGCTCCACACTGTGGCCTTCACATGAGCTCCAGAGGCCATTTCTATGGAAATTTGTTGTTTATATGAATACACAAATCTATCATGTGCTATTTTAACCATACAGCAAAACTAAATTGCTGGTTTCTGCTTCAATCCAGATTTATACAAGCATCATTCCAGTTTTTGGCTTTTCAGTGGAAACCAACTGATGTTCATGTATTTGAAGAATGAAAGCTTCAGGACAGTAAATAAGTGGAATGTACTTTCACCGCTTTTCCAGGAATTATATCCAGTAATATTGACTTTTCACATTTTTATAAAGTGTAGATTATGACCCATAGCTCTTGACCGAAAAGACAAAATCTGCTCAGGATGTGTCCTGGACTCAGCAAGGGACTATGTCTTATACTGAATATTATCACACACCCTGTACTGTGGCCAGAAGGTCGCAGAGCTGACACTTAGAGGCAGACACACAGGTATAACCTTTCACTCTCACATTTATTCACTAGGGGAATTTAGATTGTTCAGTTCACCTAAAACATACATGTGTTTGGGCAGTGGGAGGAAGCCGGAGTACCAGAAGAGAACCCATGGTAAGTCTGCATGTGGAGGACAGATTTTTCAAAGAAAGGCCGAGTGTCGGCCGGCACAGATATCAATTCCAATGACCTTCTTGCTGTGTGGCAGTTCAATCTGCAACATCATTGAATCTGACCTGAGAAAGAAAACACAGCAAAACAATGTAGCTAGCTATAAATTTTATTGATTCTCTCTAACTGGAAATAACAAATTCTATGTTGTCTCAAACGGAAATGCCACATTGACTTGTGTAATTTCTTCAAATTGCACGCAACTTTATCACACCTATTTTTAATTTACATCTGCTTTTGGGTCTTTAACCCTGAGTCTTTCTTGGCCTTGACAGTAGGGTTGTGTCAGCAGGTGGTTGAGACAAAATCAAAGACTGTGCCATCATGCATTTTGCCACATCATGATTAATTTGTTTTTGTTTTGCTAATATGATTTTTCCATGTAAATGTCTAGTGTAAATTACATTTGGGCTGTGTGCTGTGTGTTAAACCAGCCGCAGGGTTTCAGTTCTGGCACTGCTCCATGTGCGGCGCAGAGGGGTGACTTGGCTGCTGTCATGTCTGCTAATAAACATATCACATCAAATGGGCACAAACGCACCCGTCCTTGGTTGGCATGACAAATAATGCCATTAACCCCATCTCCACCCCATAACCCCAAGCTGCCATAGTGATTGATGTGCAAGCAGAAGCACATTTAGCATGTTTGAGTGTGTGAGTGCTGTCGTTCACGGTTAAAGCCACAGGTCTTCTCTGATGTGACCTTTCCAGTCCGCGTCCATCAGGTCAGCGCCACAATTAAAAGTGTAAATGTTGCATGTAATTGTTGTGTCGCTGAAGCGCAGACTGGGTCAAGTTCTCAAGGGTCTTGCAAAAACCTGGAAATGTAGACAATCGTTTTTCAGGCATGAAAAGCACACCAACGTTGATTGCACAATTTGTAAGCCTTTTGTCATTTTCAAGACTGTCTGTAAAAGTAATAGCATATTTTATCTAAAAATAAAGTAGTTTTAGTTTCTTTTTTCAGACAGCAAGTCTTTTATAAGACTGAGTACCACCAGTGGTACTTTTAACCACGGGACTAATTGGACTCTAGTCTAACTCCACACGTAAGTGCAAAATCCCATCGAGTTCTGACCCCCCGAGGCTACTGTAGTTTGCGTTTGCGTTTGCTGAAATACAGGACTCTCTGAAAACTAGTTGTTTGGCTGTTTTCAACCCAAACTGCTTTAGTTTGGGTTCTGATCCTCTGAGGTTCCTGTAGTTTAAATTCTGACGCCCTGAGGCTGCTGTTCTTTTGGTTCAAACCCACTGAGTCTACTGTAGTTAGATTTGTGTGTTCACAATTTCATAAAAATCCATTTTATAGTGTTCCAAGCAAAACGGCCACATCCTGACTGTCCAACCAGCGGGCCAGACAGGAAGGGGTGTGTTTTAGGTTTGATGCAGTGATGATTATTATTATTTTAGCTCAGATGATAACAACCAGTTTTTTTTTTATTTATTTTTTATTTATTTTATTTAAAGTACCTGCCCTTTGCAAACTCTTTCTGTGGAAGTCCTCCAGATGGTACCTTGTCATAGACAAAGACTATCAGGTATAGCCAGGTTAGTGTTTTGTCACCTGAGCAGAGTTTAAACCGAAGCAGAGAGTATTAGTTTAGTAAAAGTTGTTTGGAACAAAAATAGTCACATGGCCCATGCTGTGTATTAAAGACAGTATAAGAAAAAATGCTTCTCTTTATTGTTAGCAGTGAAGTCAGGGACGAGATGACACACACTCCCATCCACAGTTACAAATGGAGAAATAAAATGGTGTCTGTCAAAAAATGACAGTTGATGACAAAATGCTACCCCAAATTATCATGAAAAACAAAAAAAAAATGATATTGTCCTTGAAATATTTTTCTTCAGAAGCCTGTGAACCCTGATGAATCCTTGTTTTCTGTCACAGACTGATGCAGCACTTGGTCTGCCTGTGATACATCACCAGGTGGCAGCATTTATGTTCACATTAAAGCAGACTCTCATTGTGGCTCTACAATACAGAGCCCTGCAGCTTCAGAAAAATGTGTATTGTGCACAATTTAGCTCAGGAACTCAAAATCTCATTTATCAGAATAAATGTATCATCATTAAAAAATGGAAGACCTTTAATGTTGATAAAAAATTAATGGCTCATTCATAATTTACAGCAGCAGATGGGCGTTCTGGCACATGGATCAAATTCAAACGAGCCGCTGTCACTTTGTGGAGACGCTGTGTGCATTGTATAATTATAAAGAGATAGGGTCATTTTGTTTGTTTGCTCTTATCATTGTTCTCTGCCTGAGTTCACCATGATGAATGACAACACATCATACAGTTGTACAAGTTAGGGGTCACTAATGACAATTCAACAATATTAAGTCATGTGACTATTTACTGTCTCCACACATAAAGCATTAACAAATCAAGATTTCATAGGTTTTGTAGGAAAATTATTGTTTCAATATTGTTCATTTTGATTTTGGTTTGGGATTCCTTTTACATGTACTTTGGAAGCTAGTTGTGGCCCTGTTAGTCTGTGTTATAAGACCAGTTAAGAACCACTACATGCCATATGAACTTGTTAAATATTGCATCAGAGTGTAACCTTTATTATACTCCTGAGGATAACCAAACTTATTTTGAATTACATTCAATACTATGAGATTAGACACCAGACAGTGAGGAGCCTATTTCCAGCCAACATAGACAATAATATGATGGCATCCAAAAACTACTTTTTTGTAGTTTCCATTTGTCCAATTTATTTACACCTCACCTGTGGGGTCCTGCAGCAAAAATCACCAGAGACAATACAAAAGAAGAGGAAACCTTACAGTACTTGTCCCTATTGGGCTGGATCTCATTTCTCTAAATGTGCACACTCGATTTCCTCCCCTCCTTTCCTTTCCTCGTGTCTTAGTCCCGCCTACAGAGGGGCTACAGAGAGGGGAGAAAAGGGAGACGAGGAAAGTTCAATGGGACATCTCTCTCCTCAGGAGCCTCACCTGCAGTGACGTCCATTTTTGACATTTAAAACTGGATCTGCAACAAGATCTCAAATTAAGGCAAGGCAATTTTATTTATATAGCACAATTCATACACTGGGTAACTCAAAGTGCTTTACAGAAATAAAAGACAATTTACAAGATTTATATTAAGAAACAAGAAAAAAAAACATTTTAAAAAGAAGAGTGCAGATAAAAGAAAAAACAAACACTTTAGGTTGTAGTGTAGGAGCTAAAGAGGAAGGTTTTTAACCTCCCCTTGAACATTGTTAAAGTTGAGGCTTGTTTTACTTCATCTGGGAGGCTGTTCCAGGTTTTTGCTGCATGAAACTTAAACGCTGCTTCACCCTGTTTAGTTTTAACTCTGGGCACAAGCAGTAGGCCTGTCCCAGATGTTCTCAGAGTCCGAGGAGGTTCATAAGTAACTAGCATGTCAGAGATATATTCTGGTGCTAAACCATTTAGAGACTTGTAAACCAGCAGTGCTGTTTTGAAGTCTATTCTCTGAGCAACAGGAAGCCAGTGCAGAGATTTTAAAACTGGCGTAATGTGGTTGTACTTCCTGGTTTTGGTTAGAACCCGAGCAGCCGTGTTCAGAATAAGCTGCAGCTGTCTTAACCCTCGACCAGTGAGCAGGCCATTACAGTAATCTAACTTGCTGGAGATAAAAGCATGGATAAGTTTCTCTAAGTCTGGTTGAGACATCATCCCTTTGACTCTGGAAATGTTTTTAAGGTGATAAAATGCAGATGATGTAATTAACTTAATGTGACTGTGGAAATTTAAGTCTGAGTCCATGATGACCCCTAGATTTCTAACCTGGTTTTTAGATTTTAGAGAAAGAGACGAGATGTGACTGCCATCTGCAGTCCAGCCTAGTGTCATCTGCATAATTATGGTATGATACGCATGTAGAGATTGAATAATAGAGGTCCCAAGATAGACCCCTGTGGAACCCCACATGTCAGGGCCATTTGGTCTGACACACAGTTACCAACCGAAACAAAGTACTTCCTGTCTTCAAGATAGGACTGAAACCATTTAAGGGCAGTTCCAGTGATACCTATCCATTCCTCTAATCTTTGTGTCAGGATTTCATGGTCCACTGTATCAAACGCAGCACTCAAGTCCAACAGAACTAAGACAGAGACTTTGCCTGCATCAGTGTTCATACGGATGTCATTTGTGACTTTGATAAGTGCAGTCTCAGTGATGTGATGGGGCCTGAATCCTGACTGAAAAGGATCAAAGCAGTTGTTAAGTAATAGAAAGTCATTAAGTTGCTGATATACAACTTTTTTGATGACTTTCCTAAAAATGGCAGGTTTGATATGGGCCGATAGTTGTTGAGCACTGTAGCATCAAGACTGCTCTTCTTTAGGAGAGGCTTAATGACAGCAGTTTTAAGGCCCTTGGAAATGTTCCAGACTGTAAGGAATTATTGACTATATCAGTGAGTTGTGGTAACAAACTGCTTAGTACTGATTTTAGAAATCTAGTGGGTAAAACATCGAGGCAGCAGGTGGATGAACTCAGGCTGGAGACAGTTTTTTCAATTGTTCTGTCATTAATTTGTGTAAAATGTGTTAAACCAACCAAGTGTCTCCTAGGTGGCTGCAGTGTTGTTTTATGCCCTTTGGACTGTATCGCATGTTTAATGCCTTGAACCTTGTCGTTGAAAAACAATGCAAACTCATTGCATTTAGTGGTGGAAACTAATTCTGGTGGAAATGGAGCTGGAGGGTTTGTTAATCTGTTCACTGTAGCAAACAGGACACGCAGGTTGTTACTATTGTTGTTGATGATCTCTGAGAAGAATATTTCTCTTTCTTTTTGCAAAGTTTGATTGAAAACATGCAAATTTTCTTTGTATACCTCATAATGAATTAAGAGTTTCGATTTACGCCATTTTCTTTCGGCTTTTCGACATTCCCTTTTCTGTGCCCTGACAGAGTGAGCATTGCTCCATGAAGCCTTCTGCCTCGTCCTGATCACTTTAACCTTAACAGGAGCAATGGTGTCCATAACATTTAAAACACCTGAAGTATAACAATTCAACAAATCATCAACCTGACCTGATGAGGCATTTTCAAACCTGATTGCCTCCATAAACTGTGTCCTGGTGTTATCGTTAATGTATCTCTTTTTTACAACAGCAACTTTTGGAATTATGGACAGATGAAAAAAGACACATGAATGATCAGATAGAGCAACATCAATCACAATGACATCTGAAATATGAACACCTTTAGTAATGACCAGGTCCAGAGTGTGACCTCTCTTATGGGTCGGCTCATTAACATGCTGACAAAGACCAAAAATATCAAGAATAGTAGAAAGTTATTTGGCATGTCTGTCACAAACATTATCCACATGCACATTAAAATCACCTGATATGACTATTTGTTCAAATTCTGTGCAAATAACCAAAAGCATTTCAGTAAACTTATTAATAAAATCATGACACTGTTGTGGTGGTTTGTAAAGAACTACATATAAAATAGAAAAAAATAGAAAACCTCAACTCCATTTTGAATGACACATACTCACATGATGAAAACTCTCCAAGTGATAGCTTCTGGATAAGAATATTATCCCTAAGAAAGGCACATACACCACCACCCTTTTTGTTTTCCCGTATTTTGGATAAAAATGTGAAATTCGATGGGGTGGATTCAATAAGGACCGCATTTCCAGTACTGGTGTCTAACCATGTTTCTGTTAAAAACAAAAAATCAAGCTTATTTGAAGTTATAAAATCATTAATTAAAAAAGATTTGTTTCCCAAAGACCTGACATTGAACACTGCAAGTTTTAAGTCCGTTTGAGCAGGACCTGTTTTTATCTGTTTGCAGGGGATTTGAATCAGATTTGTCTGATTAGACAATCTAACTGTTATTCTCTTCTTTAATCTGCGACTTCTGACTGTAGCTATGGAGCTAGGGGGGAGTGTTCTCTCCCAGGGCCTCAGGTTGATAATGATTATGACGAAAAGTCCTGGAACAGCAGAGGCCCTCAGTGTCCTAATCATTGATAGTAGCCTTGATGCTAGTCAAGGCTTTTGGATCTGGTCTGGGAGGAGCTGCTCTGAGAGGAGCTGGTCTGGGAGGAGGTGGAGGGGGTCTGACAGGGGTGTATTGGACTCTAGGTAGTGGCCGAGGTGAAGCAGTGGTACTCCTGGGTTGTATTGGGGGTGATGTTTTTAGTGATGATGATAGAACCCGTGACCTGGCCAAGTTAGGTGTAAGGGGTATCATCTTAATTCCAGATTTAACTAAAATTTCCAGGTGATCTGGAAATCCCATTGGCGAATCCGGAGATGGGACAGGGATGGTGAGGTCCGCAGAAGGTGTTGATGTTACTGGGGGGGTCCATGGTCCTATTGGGGGAGTCCATTTCAGTGGTGGAGGTGTTGATGGTGGTAGAGTCAGATGAGGATCCTTGGCTGGTGAGGCAGGAGTGCTTTTTTCATTCAGTGGCTGAGGACCATGTCTCTGTTCAAGAGGGCGCCCAGAACCATTTAGGTGTCTCAGGGAGTGCAGGAGATTATCCGTTAGCCTCCTGACCCCGTTGCCAAAACAAGTTAAAGTTATCAATGAAGTGTAATCCTCTTGTCTCACAGGCCTTGGACAGCCATGTATTCAATGCAAGCAGCCGAATGAATTTATTGATCCTTCTGTCGATGTTTGGGAGTGGTCCACTGATAAAGGATTGCACTTCCAGGTTTTCAAGTTTATCTAAAAGCCTGGAGAAATACTTTTTTAAAACTTCTGATTCCCCCTTCCTCGTGTCAACTGCACCCACGTGTAACATCAGCTGTTTAATTCCTGTGTGTTTAGACATGACTTGGGGGAGGAGTGCTGTTATATCAGTGACTGTAGCACTTGGAAAGCTGCATGTAGCAAATCTACCGTTATCTAAGTCTCTGACAGCACCGTCTCCAAGCAGCAAGAAATCTCTGACCTTCACTTTTGGCATAGATTCTCTGTCACTGTTTTCCTGGTGCTTTTCCACAGACTCATGTCTCCTGTTCTCCATAGAATAAGCTTGAGTTACTCCATGTTTTTCATTTACTGTAGAGTTTTCTGGTTCATTAATCTTTAGCTCAGTCAGTGGTTGGAATCTGTTTTTTAGCTGGATGTCTGGTGATGTTACATATGCTCTTGTGAATGCCAGCATTCTTTTTTCTAATCCAGTGCTGCTTTGGCTGGGCACCAAGTTTATGCCAGGTGGTATCATTTTGTTTAAATCCCTTTGCTTTGCTTAGTTTTGGGAATGACACTGTATAATCCAAGTTTAAATTCACAGTCTTACCACATTGTGTGATCGGTATTGTCTCCTGAAGTCCTCTTTCAGATTCCAAAGCAAAAATCTTTGTTTGTAGCACACTGATTTCCTGTTGATATTTCCAGCAATTTTGGCAGAAAGAGTTTGTAGTATCAGATTTGAATTTAGTGTGATGTTTTCAAATCTGAATGTTTGCAAACGATATTTGTTACATTTTAAATAAACATACAGTGGCAAGAAAAGGTATGTGAACCTTTTGGGATTTCATTGTTTTCTGAATAAATTTGTCTTAAAATGAAATCGGATCTTCATCTAAGTCAAGGGTATTGACAAACATAATGTGTCTAAAAAAAAAATAAATAAATAAATTTAAATAAGTCTTTAGCTCAGCTACTTTGACTGATAAAAACCCCTCGCCTTGGAGTTTGCTCTGCACAAGAAGAATAGGCTTATGTGTGCCCTTACTTGCCAAAAAGAGCTTTCAGAGGAGCTACGATTAAGAAATATTTCTTTACATAAAGTTGGAAAGGGTTACAATGTTATTTTTTAAGACTTTAGAAATTCATGGGTCTACAGTTCTTCAGTCAAGTAAGAGGCAAGCAATCTACAAATGGAGACACTTTGGGACTGTTGCTATTCTACCAAGAAGTGGGCGCCCAGTCAAAATGACAATAAGAGCACAACAAAGACTCATCAATGAGGTAAAGAAACAACCCTAAATGACAGCCAAAGATTTGAAGGCATCATTGTAACCTGCTAACAATTCTGTTTGTGAGTCTACAAAACGTAAAACACTGAACAAGCAGGGTATCCACAGCAGGACACCACAAAGGAAGCCACTGCTTATTAAAAAGAACATTGTTGCATGCCTGAAGTTTGCAAAAGAGAACATTGACACTCCACACTGGAGCAAGTCCACAACAGAATGTCTTCAGGAAAACAAATTCTGTCTTTTGGAGTGGCCAAGTCAGAGCCCAGACCTCAACCCAATAGAGATGCTATGGATTGACTTGACGAGGGTCATACACATGAGACGTACAAAGAATTTGAAAGAGCTAAAGCCATTCTGCCAGGAAGAGTGGGCTAAAAATCCTAGGTTATTGCTGCCAAGGGGGGGACAACCAGTTATTAATTCTAATTTCAAAATCAACATTTTGTGAAATTATTTTTAGACAAATTATGTTTGTCAATACCGTTGACTTAGATAAAGATCAGATCACATCACAAATTTATTCAGAAAACCATGAAATACCAAAGGGTTCACAGAATTTGTAAATTGATATATGATGTTCTTTCTTTTTATACAAATTTAAGGTTCACAAACATCAAGACATATTAGAACATTTACAGAAGAGCCATTACAACTTCTGTCTCTCCTGAAGTTCATAAATCAAACATGAGAGTTGCTTGTTGAGCATCTCGTCCAAAAGCGTGTGGAGTGGGCGGGGTTTTCATCTCCGCTGTGAGTTTGACTTCTGCATAGCTGCAGTGGCTCAGTGGTAGAGCGATCGTCCATCAACCGGAAAGTAGGCGGTTCAATTCCCACTCTCCCAACAGTTCACACAGTCGTTGTGTTATTGGGCAAGACACTTAACCCACCTTGCCTCCAGTGGTGTTCCAGCTGTAACACTGGTGAATGGAACCTTAATGTAAGTCACTTTAAAATGAAAGCATCAACTAAAAATGTAACACTGAATGTATGTCGCTTTGGATAAAAGCGTCTGCTAAATGACTAAATATAAATGTAAATGCATAGGAGGCTCCAGAGTATCCTCGCTTATGCCTCCTCTCAGAAGCCTCCTCCGGCTCCCCTCCTCGCTCCCAACTTCTGGTGCAATCGAGGAGTCGAGGCAGGCATATTTAGAGAAATGAGATCCAGCCTTGGTCTTCAGCTGCCTTCACTTCCAGCCCTTTTCAACTCAATCGAACCACAGCTGGGTTTACTTGGAAGCCCGACATATGTTTTTTAAGCAGAACTAGAGTTAGCTTGTTTTTAGAGTCAAAAGTATTGATATGCTCCTTCATTCATTCAACCCGTTAGTTGTAGCATGTCTAACACAACCTTGGTGTCACTTACACATACACTCAGTTTCAAATTCTGTAGTCCGATTGTAATCAGAGTTTTAAACTGCTGTAAACACCTTACACCGACTGGAGGTGCAGTCATTTGATTTTCCAAATCTGAGTAGGACAGCTGGATAATGTAGTTTAGTATTGGATTACTGCTGCATCTATAAGTCTTACTCTGATTGAGGTCAACAGAGCGCACTGAGCGTGTGCCTGAACAGAGACATAGTAACATACGTAAAAAGATGAGAAAAACACGAAGAGCAATGTTTAGAGACACTCATTTTCCGATCAAAGAAAACATATCTGTTTGTTGGTTATGTGCTCTGTCATATTATAAAAACTTTTAGAAGCATGTACGTTGCATAACCGGTTTTAAATATTTGTTTAGGTATATAAAGACAACGTAAGAAAACAATACTGATAGTATCTATTTAAAGGGCTAAGTCAGAAGAATAGGTACGGCTCAGGGAGAGAGGAGGCAAGAGACTGCTTTTAGCTTTTAGATGGTACCTTGTATTAAATAATATAACAATAATAACATACAACAACACAATGAATAAATAATGGCCATTCAGTGAGAGCGGACTCCAATATTTACAATGTCTCAATAATATACAATTAAGTTAATGTCCACACAATTAACTTAAAGCACACAGATTATTTACAACAGATTAAACACAATGAGACAGTCCGTTGCACTCAGCAAACCAACTCCTACGACCCAACAACAAAGTTCAAAGGGATGTGTCCGTGATACGTGAGTGGGGGGAAAAGCAATGGGTCGTAGAGGAGTAGGTGCTGAAGTAGGGCTGGGCGATATGGCAAAAATGTGATCTCGAAATAAAATATCCATATTGAACGATAACGATTTTCGATATTCGATACAAGTTGTTAATGCTTCCAGCTTAAAAATAGTATGCCTGAATGACTGAGGCCACAAAAATGAGAGGGTTCATTAAATTACACTTTAAAAGTATAGTTTATTAAAAAAAAAAATTACACATTTCCAAAATGTAAACATAATACTATTGTAAACATAATTTGTAAACATTACAGTTTTTTTTCCCACCAGAAGACTAACTGTCAACAGTGTCTGGCGTTAAGAGGTACATTAAATGTGCAAAATATAAACATAAAAATATACAACTTCTAGCAATTGCACACAATTTGTAAAACTTTCAGTTGTATTTTTTTTTTTTTCTTTTTTTGCCAGGAAGACTGGTCTGTAAAAAGTGTCTGGATTTAAGAGGTATTTTAAATGTTCAAAACGTAAACATGAAAAATATACAACAACTAGCTAGTGCACACAATTTGTAAACTTTTACAGGTTTTTTGCCAGAAACACTAGTCTGTCCACAGTGTCTGGCTTTAAAGCTGCCCTGTGGCAGGACACTATATTACCACCTGTGCTAAAAGCACGCTCTGAGGGTGAGCTGGTGGCAGGAATACACACGTAACGTTTTGCCAGGAGGCTCACTCTGGGGTATATTGCTGAATTGATCTTCCACCATTCCAGGGGGTTGGTCTCGCTGTCTGTATCAGGAGCTTGCAGGTAGCCATTTAGTTCAGCTTCAATAGCCTGCTGTTCTGTGAGATCAGATGTTGCAGTAGACTTGGTGTAGGACTTCTTGAAAAAGCTGCCCAGTGTCATCTTCTGCAATTTGGCTGGTGTAGCAGCAGCACCGTCACCTTTGCCTCCTCCCAGTGAAATGGATGGGACTGCAGGAGCAGCTTGCGATGTGCTCTGACATTCATCCAGCATCTGAGCTACAGCTCTGGATTTCACAGCCTCAACCTTGTCATCTTTGATGTAGCGTGTCTTAAAACGAGGATCAACAAGTTCAGGAAGAAATGTGTTCCTCCATGCCAGAGGCACATCGCTGACGATGATCAGCATGAATTTTGTTTTGAGTGTATGGGGGAAGAACACGCGGCCCTCGGACTTTCTGGGGAGTGTGAGCACTGTGATCTTTTGCCTGCTATGATCCTACGTGCCCGGCTCGCTTTCTTGGCAGAGGAGCGAGCCGCCTCCCCACTCTGGTCGTGGGGTTCGCGTTTTGATCTGGCTGAGGCACAGGGATCAGATAGTCCTATGTCCCTCGCACTCTCACCTGATGAGGCAGACACCAGCTTTGTGCTCAGGCGGGCGCGCTCCGGCGCTTCCCGTGAGCACGTCGATGAAGCCTCATCCCTGGCTTCTGGGGGCGCCGCAGCCTCGGAGCGCTCTTCCCGCTCTGACGCGGCGTTTGAGGAGCTGCTCGAGGTGGTTACAAGAGCAGTGGCGAGGCTGAATATTGAGTGGCCTCAGGAGCAGGGCACCCCTAAATACTCTAAACTGGATGACAGGTTTCTGTCAGGTAGCCAGGGGGAGGGATCACAGCGGCGGTCTCTCCCCTTCTTCGGGGACCTCCATAAGGAGCTGGCACGCTCATGGAATAAGCTCTATTCGTCCCGTGTTTTTGTGCCTTCGACGTCGATTTATTCGACTATCGTGGGCGCACAGGTGCGGGGCTATGGGTCGATGCCCCAGGTGGAAGAGACGCTTGCGGGCTATCTCTCCCCCGGGACATCGTCCTGCCTAAGATAAGATAAGATGCCTACTCCCCAACAAGCCATGCTGGTTCACGTCATCACTGGTGGTGAAGGCTTTCCAGGCGGCGGGTCAGGCTGGTGCAGCACTGCACACCATGGCGGTTTTGCAGGCATACCAGGCTGAGCTGCTCAAAGATTTGAGCACAGGGGGTACTGTGGACGAAAACGCGTTTTCTTAGATACGCCGTGCCACAGACCTCTCTCTCCGTGCAACTAAACAGACGGCCCGCGCTATTGGCCGCTCCATGTCTGCTTTCATTGCGACGGAAAGACATCTGTGGCTTAACCTCACGGGCATCAAAGAGAAGGACCGCGCCTTCCTCCTGGATGCACCTATCTCGCCTTCCGGTCTTTTTGGCAACGCGGTGGACTCCGTCACCACTAAGTTGCGCGAGGCTAAACGCTACGAGGAGGCGTTCATGAGGTTCCTTCCTCGCCGTGCTCAGCAGCCGGGACCATCGGCCACCCTGTCCCGGCCAGGTCCAGCCCCTTCCAGAGAAAAGCGGGCTGCCCAGAAGGAGAGTGTGGCGAATCGTGCCCCCCCTCGTAAGGACTGAGGAGCGGATTCTTGTGCTGCTCAAAAGAGAACGGACCTGCGGAATGTTATCTCCGCCAAGAAGCAGAGGCCCTGAAATTGGCGCGCCCATCGCCGCGGGAGTGTGCTCCCACCGGGTGGGGCGCAACAAAATCCAAGAGAGTCTAAAGACTTCATGTCGACACCCTCAGGAGTCCGCTGTTTTTTCTCCGCCGTCATTGGCGTTTCGGGGAGCAGCAGTCTCCAGTGCAATTATAAGTGTCCGGCCGTCTCCTGCCTTGGTCCAGGACGGCGTGGGGGTCTTACATCCCCAGCAAAAACCGACCTGCCAAAACTACTGCCCCTTTCGGAGAAACTGGCAGCATGGATGCTACTGCCAAATATCTCCCCATGGGTAATAAGGACTGTGGCCAAAGGCTACAGTCTTCAGTTCGCCAATCGTCCTCCGCGTTTCAACGGCGTGGTCTCCACTTCCGTGAAACCGGAACGAGCGCATGTATTGACACAGGAACTGCAGGGTCTGCTGGACAAAGGGGCCATAGAACGTGTTCCCCCAGACAGACAATCCGGGTTTTACAGCCGGTATTTTCTAGTTCCGAAAAAAGATGGGGGGCTGCGCCCGATTTTAGACCTTCGCGGGTTAAACCGCTACCTCAAAGCATTAAAATTCAAAATGCTCACAATAAAAATGATTGTGTCCCAGATCCGATTAGGCGACTGGTTTGTCACCATCGATCAAAAGGACGCGTATTTTCACATAGAAATCCTGCCACAGCACAGAAAGTTCCTGAGGTTCGCTTTCGGGAGCGAAGCGTACCACTATCAGGTTCTTCCATTCGGCCTGGCCTTGTCACCCCGTACATATACAAAATGCATGGATGCAGCCTTGGCTCCTTTGCGACTCCAGGGCATCCGCATTTTGAATTACATAGACGACTGGCTGATATTAGCTCAGTCTCAGGAGCTAGTGCTTCGACATCGGGATGTCGTCCTAGCTCATCTCGACTCTCTAGGCTTGAGACTCAACGCCGAGAAGAGCGTTCTCTCGGCCGCCCAGAGGACAACATATCTAGGGGTTGTTTGGGACTCAACCGAGATGCCGGCACATCTGTCTCCTGCACGTGTCGGGTCCATTCTAATTTCCCTGAAAGCTATCAGGCTAGGCCAGGAAGTGACTGTGCACTTCTTTCAAAGAATATTGGGTCTCATGGCATCTGCATCCATGGTAATTCCTTTGGGCCTTCTGCACATGAGACCGTTTCAGCTGTGGCTCAGAGCCAGGGGGTTTCATCCAAGGGCCAACCCCCTGAAGCAAATAAGGGTTACGCGCCGAGGGCTTCGTATTCTATCTATGTGGTTCAGATCCCAGTTTCTCACTTTGGGTCCCACCCTAGGTCCATGTTGTCGTCGCATGATGCTAATGACAGATGCATCCCTCACGGGCTGGGGCGCGGTCTTTGATGGCCGTCCAGCCGAAGGGATATGGAGAGGTCATCTTCTCGCATGGAACATCAATTGCCTCGAGATGAAGTCTGTATTTCTGGCCCTGAAATACTTCCTCCAGCAGCTAAGGGGCTACCATGTCCTAGTAAAAGTAGACAGCACAGCGGTTTACATAAATCGTCAGGGCGGACTGCGTTCGTGCCGCTTGAACGAGCTAGCGCGGCAGGTGCTGCTTTGGGCTTAGGACAAGTTCCTGTCCCTCAGGGAGATTTATATCCCCGGGCGCATGAATGTGGGAGCAGATTTATTGTCCAGACAGGCTGTGACACATGGGGAGTGGAAACTCCACCCCGAGGTAGTGAGCCAAATCTGGGAAAGATTTTACGAAGCAGAGGTGGACCTCTTTGCTTCACAGCAGACAGCACAATGTCCCCTCTACTTCTCTCTGACTCCTCCAGCTTCCCTGGGTCTGGACGCAATAGCCCATGTGTGGCCCAGACTGCGACTTTATGCATTTCCCCCGGTGGCTCTGCTCCCGGGAGTCCTGGCGAAGGTCCGTCAACGGGGGTCGCCCCGCTTACTAGTAGCGCCCCGTTGGCCAACCAGAGTGTGGTTCTCAGACCTAATATCTCTCCTGGACGGCTCGCCATGGGCGATCCCGACCAGGAGCGATCTCCTTTCTCAGGCACGGGGGACAGTGTTTCATCCCCGGCCCGAGCTCTGGAACCTTTACGTCTGGCCCCTGAGGGGGACCACTTAAGAGATGTCGGGCTCCCAGCCCCTGTTGTAGAGACTATTCTGAGCGCTAGGTCTCCCTCTACTAGGGGAGCCTATGCCTGCAGATGCCGTGTCTTTGATGCCTGGTGTGCTACACATCATACAGACCCAGTCTACTGCCAGATTGTTTCAGTGCTGGAGTTTCTGCAGGACAAACTGTCCTCGGGCACTAATCCTAGCACACTCAGGGTTTTCGTGGCCGCCATTTTGCTGATTGATGGGGTCTCGATAGGAGACATCCTCTAGTTGCCGCTTCATTCGAGGTGCCAAGCGGTTGAGACCCCAAACTAGAGCTAGAGTTCCTTCCTGGGACCTAGCTATAGTGCTGGAGGGCTTAGTAAGCACTCCTTTTGAACCACTGGAGTCAGCGTCGGTCAAGTTTCTGACTCTAAAGATGGTTCTTCTGGCGGCCATTACCACTCTCAAGAGGGTTGGAGATTTGCAGGCTCTGTCAGTTTCGCCCTCCTGCCTAGACTTTGCTCCTGGGCTGGTCAAAGCCATTTTGCATCCTCACCCTAACTATCTTCCAAAAGTTCCATTCTCGATCTTAAATCCGGTCATTCTTGAAGCCTTCTGTCCTCCGCCATTTACAACACCGGAGCAGGAGAGACTTCACTTACTGTGTCCAGTACGTGCCCTCCAGACTTATGTCCACCGCACTAGCCAGTGGCGTAAGTCCGAACAGCTGTTTATATGCTAGGGGGGCTGCAAGCTGGGGGTTGCAGCTACCAGACAAACTATATCACGTTGGGTGAGGGATGCCATTGCCCTGGCCTATGACGTGCGCGGTCAAACTTCGCCCATAGGTGTGAGGGCTCATTCTACTAGAGGGGTTGCAGCTTCAACAGCTCTAGCAAAAGGTGCCCCGCTGCAGCAAGTTTGTGATGCGGCAGGCTGGTCCTCCCCTCACACATTAATCAGATTCTATAGCTTGGATGTTCATGCTACTCAGGGCTCGCATGTCCTTGAGTCATCATCCCAAAATTGTGTTTGAGACCTCTTTTGTGTTTGTGCACACTTCACAACCCGAGGGGTCCAGACACTTACAGTGCGGCAGCGTTGGTATTCTCGTTCCCCATAGCGTAATGCTACGCAGCATCGAGTGTAGCTTTTGACAGGGAACGTCTCAGGTTACTTGACTGTAACCCTGTTCCCTTAAAAAGCGGGAACGAGATGCTGCGCTGCAATGCCGCACTGGGCGTGTCCGGGCACTCTTCAGACAAAGTTGACCTGAAGACGCTCCCGCGTCATGTGTTATTATACCCTCTGTTCAGGTGCGCGCAATCACACAGCTGCCGCTGATGAGCTGCGTCACCAACAGAGGTATTATAAGCCAATTCTTGGCGTGACACACGTGCTTCACAACTGGTCACACAAAGAATGTTCCCCATAGCGTAATGCAACGCAGCATCTCGTTCCCGCTTTTTAAGGGAACAGGGTTACAGTCAAGTAACCCGAGACATTTTCTCTTGTTCCTGTAAACTCAGACAAGGTGTGAACTCAATCTGCAAAGTCTTCAAGCTATGAGTATAGTCGGAGTAAGGTTTGCATGTAACTGACTGTCAGACAACCATTCACTATGGGATTCATTCACTATGGGTCATTTAAAATCTCTTGCATGCATGTCATTAAAGAAGGGCCACAACCTTCCAAAAATTGCTCAAACATGAACTAGACATATTTGTAATAGCATGTAAATATTAATTTTCCCGGAACTAATCAATTTAAATATTTGGCTTCTGTGAACCTTACATAGATTTAATTTGTGAGTCAGTGTTGCCAAATGTGACACTTTTAATCAAGAGAATTGCAGCCGTGACCCAGATGTAATTGAGCTGTGCTGCTTTAACCTGTGCTAAACCACGCTGTGCAGTCTTTGTAAGCATGTGCCGCTCACAGAGACGAGGACTGATTACATTAGGTGTGAGGAGCCAGTCCCTGTGGAGGAGCCACATGCTCAGTGAACCCAGCTGTAGCTCCATTTCATACCCCCTCTGCACCATTATGTCCTCAATGGGACTAACACTATCTTGTACTTCTTTGTGTCTGGTTGAGTGAGCATTGCCAAACTCTGTAAGAATCACATGAAAGGTGGTATTTCTTTGGTGCAAGTAGACTTATACAAGACAGATACAAGTTTTAAGTGTCTCCACCAATACTGCAGTCTGATGTGACCCTAAGGTTTCATTTCCATCCAAAAAGCAATTTGTTTGTAGGGCTGGTGGAATTTTGTAGGTTGGCAGTAAGAACACATAATGGGCCTCTTTAAATAAAACATTTCAATATACGTAACCTTACTGTCCCTTTATATACTGTGCAATTATCTACATAAGTTATAGGAAGGGCACTGTCTGGTGTTTAAAGTAGTTATTTAAATAATAAATTAACAGGAGAAAGATATCCATACCTTATATTTAATTTTGTTCATGTAATATAAAAAGAGTCATTGCAAGTTTGCATGTATTGGTAGAATGTAACGTCCTATCTTGGGAACCAAAGACTAAAATTAAAATATGCAAAAAATGCCATCATTTGTTTATGACTGTACAAACATCAGTCTATGGCGGAAGAAGTCTGACTCAATTCATTTGCTTTTTGAAAACCTACAGTAAAAATCTCCGTTAGTCAGCCCTGAACACCTACATCTATCCATCTCCCTCACGACACACAGCCAAGGCAAACAGTAACAACAAGAGTGTATTGCCAGCCAATTGACTCTTCATTTTAATAAGCCAGATGGTCTAAGTGCAAGCTATCTTCTCCATTTAGGATTAATCATACAGGCATGCACACTCTGTATGCTTCAGCAATGGAGGAGAAACTGGCCTTTTCACTGATGCATAATCCACTCCATTGTCTCTGCTGATTTCCAGTATTGTCATCAGTTCACAAGCACATCACAAAGCTGCCATGTTAGATTGACAGTGACATCCAGAAAAGCTATTGGCGCGTCACGTCATGAGACAAAAAGTATTGTCAGACATGCAGCATTCTAAGGCATTAGGCTTTAATATATTATAGCATCTGCCGGAGCTGTACAAAAATACTTGGTTTGTCTATGGTTAGTCCTTTATTTTATTTTGTTTTAGTCCTTTATTGACAAGAAACGGGGCAAGAGAGAGATGACATTGAGCAAATGAGTCTCCCGTGTTCTTGCATATTTACAAGTGCTCTACCAAAACCTTTTCTATCTACAGTACCAACTGTAGAAACGTAAAGCAGACTGAATTGTTAAGCTTACTTTTTCACAAATAAATTTGATAAAATATAAAAGCTACATATCAGCAAGTAAAATATATTTGCTAATGTAATTGCTAGCATGTGTATTTGACTCAGAAAGCAATTGTCAATCCATTTCAATTCAATTCACTTCAATTCAATCAATTCTTTGAGTCCATCAAAGGGAATTTCACAATGGGACAAACACAACAAAGTATACAGAACTTTAGAAAAAGGATGGCTAGCCATTTAGCTTTTCAAAATTCCATGAGGTTGTCAGGCCAGTCGGGCACACTGTGACCACCACAGAGTCAAACACTGTGCGCAACAGACAAAAAAACAGTAGCATCTGCTAAAGCTAGGAAATGCCAAAGTTTTTGTTGGATCTTTAGTCAGAGTTTATTTATTAATTAATTTTATAGTGCTCATCTTAGCTCCCACAGTCTTTGGGCATGAGGTAACCTGACTCTGGTAGATAGAATGTAGTTTGCGCCACAGAACCATCTGAGAGGGCTACTGTGGAAAGCGCTTGCACAAGGACAGGTACTTTAAGCAGACACAGAAGTTGGTAAGGTTTAGAATGCTGGTTTATTTGTACAGCAGGTAAGGTGGATAACTTGTCGTGGTTGTAGACTTCAAGGCAGAATAAAAAAAAAAAAGCTTGCAAGATCAGATGCTAGGCCGTTGTTTTCTAACCACTGAGGAGACAGAACAATCTGACGATGAGTGGAGGAAAGCCTGGAGTCTTGTACAGATGTTGATGAGAGATGAGAAACAGCTGCACCTGCCTGCCGACCACTCCCACCAGCCAGAAGCCACACCTAAGAACATAATGACCACACGCGGGAGACAAAGACAACACACACTTGGCTAGACTCACACCATAACAACCTGATTGGTGATTGGCTTTATCAACCACAGATTTATCCAATCAGAGCAGCTCCATTTTGTTTACGTTCATAACGGTAAAACGGACTCTACATCTTCAAACCTAAAACACACCCAGACCTGTCAGAGCTGCCACAATATTGGACACAACATCCAAGTTTGCCCAAGGTTTCGACACAAATATTTTAACTTGGATCAGTTTAAAATTATTTCCGTGTGTTTGTAAACTCCCAAATCTTGTGAGAGTCCAGCTGCAGTGCAAGGTTAGGCCTGAAGCAAAAGTGTCCTTTCATTATATTGTGGTTAAAATATGAAGGAAAGATGTGGAATAAAGTGCACCTGTTTTAATTTGCTTTGAAGTTTTCAACCATAAGATTGGCTTAAAAATGATAAGGAATGGTGAAGACTTTCTAAAACTAGGATGCAAGGCAAAGCAATTTTAGCAATTTTATGGGTCATTTAAAGTGCTTTACAGAAATAAAAGACAAATTTAAAATACATAGACAAGCTGTGTGTATTGCCCACCTGCAACCTTTAGTATCTTTGTTAACCCTTTCTTGCTCTGTCTACCTTATCTGCTTTAGACAAGTCTTTAAAAGTCCATATACACTTACATGTAGTAACCTTTTTCTAAACTGTTGCAAACTGTGCACGTCAAGATACATTTGGTAAACTGGGTTTATCACCAAATTCAGCGCCTAACAAACCTGCTAACCACACAAGTCTAATTTCTAGGAGGTGTCTAGTAGTAACAAACACAGTATTTAGAAATGAAAGAAAACCAGTTCAATATCTGACTTATCTGACTGGTTAAAAAGATCATCAAATTATTCAGAATTTTGCATCTGAAAGATATTTCTGATTTTAAGGCGTTCTGTGTAAGTGTTCTGTAAATGACCTTGCACAGTTGCTTCTTGACACGTTATTGATCTGCCCCGCTGTGAGTCCACTAGTTTATGTGCTCACCTGCTACCCACTTGGCCCTGTTCCTGAGTTGGCACTGTGTGGGTATAGAATCTCTGTAGCATTGGCAAGAGGTTAATTAGGCAGCTGTTGGTAAACAAGTCGGCCATAAGTGAAATAAATGTGTATCGAGGACAAAGAATGCTGCTCGTCACATTTGTACCAGAAGCGGGTGCACACAGCATAAGAGCCAACATGTGGCAAATGGGCTATTCATCTTCAATAGCCTTCACTTTAGTGCCAAAGAGAGGTTACCGTGGCAACAAAGTTAGTGCTGCAAAAAGGGCTCAGATTCTCACATATTTAAACAAGGCAATATTTGATCCTGAAGTAATGTCAAATTATATTAGGAATGTGCAGGTCTTAATAGTTAGTGAAGGTTTATTTAAGAATGTTTAAAAAAACTTTTTCAAAGAATGAAATTAACCATTATGAGTATATGTAAGTCCAGTGTAGGAATAATCACTGTTTTGTATTCCATCCATCACCCAAAGTTGGTTATTGCCTCCTTTTTGAATTTTCTGCATTTAAAACATACTCAAATGTTGTGATTTAAGTGAAAGTAATGTGTCATGAATTATTTTACTGAAATTAAATCTAAATTGGGAAAAAGAAAGTGGGCAAAACTGACTACCTCCCAGATAAAACACATAAAATAGTAAATATGTAAAAAAATCCTCACTTCATGGAGAAGGAATTTTGTTTTAATCTTTCCAATGTTTCTTACTTTATAGAGGTTTTCAGATATTTTCTATTTCACAACTATCTCATATACGTTTTGTGTAACTTGACCTTTCTAAAACCTTGATTTGTTTCTTTTTTAAACATTCTGATCAAGGTTTGCCCCTGTTTAGCATCAATGTACTGTTGCATGACACATTTTGCTTCAGTGCCTTGAGATAACTTTATGTCATAATTGGAAGTATATAAATAATAATAAAGTTTTTATGACTTCTTTAACTAATAGTTAATTGTTAGCACACTGACTATGGTTTTCTTTGGTTCTGTCTGAACATGGGTTTGGTCATTAACAAAAGTAATGTTTGAGAATTCTGGCCATTGAGAGCTTATTTTAAATACAGATTAAAAACCAACCTATATTTTCTGATGCATAACGAATGTTTTTGCAGCTCTGCTGAACAAATAGATTAAACTAAACAATAACTGAAACTAATAATAATGGGGTGCACGTGGCGGAGTGGTTAGCACTCCTGCCTCACAGCAAGAAGGTTGTGAGTTCAAAACCCGGCCGACTGAAACATTCTCGGCTGACTCCGGTCTTTCTGTGAGGAGTCTGCATGTCCTCCACGTGTTACCGTGGGTTCTCTCCGGGTACTCCGGCTTCCTCCCACCATCCAAACACATTCATGTATAGGTTAATTGGCAAATCTAAAGTGTCCCTAGTGAATGAATGCGGTGTACCCCGCCGCAGGCTCAAAGCTGCTGGGATAGGCTCCAGTCACCCGTGACCCCTAACGGGACAAAGCAGTAGAAAATGAATGAATGAAACTAATAATCATCAAATAATCTTCAATTCAAAATGTTGATTAGTGCAAATTAATTGAAAAAGCACTTTACTTTTTATGCCTACATGGAAAACAAATAAGTATTATTTTACATAATAGTAAAATTATAAAACTGACTCAATGTCGTAGCCTATAGCATCTCGAGTCCCGACACAATTATGTCAATTTTTCTATCATTTATGGCGCGTCTTACTCACAGTGAAATGTTTCACAGCTTTGTAAAGGTTTAAATTGTCCAGCTCCTTTTCACAATCAATCCTCATCAACTGCATAATCTTGCACTCTGCCAGACGGCTCCTCAGGGTTGTTTTCATGCTGTTTTGAAGCAAAAATCTTCGTTCTTCTGTTACACTCAAAACAGGGATGGTTATTGTAATCTGTCCGAGTTTTGCCCCGTCTTGGTTAACTTATTTTAACTAGGTAAGAGTCTGTATCTGACTAGGAAGTCTATGAGCTTGGGATTTGCCGCTGGCACCCTCTTCATCTAACTCCATTACGAGCTCAGGCCAGTTGCCCTTGATGGCATCTTCTGCCTTTCCAAATGAGAGCCATCACACTGCATTTGAATACACTCCATTTACAATGAATACACTGTAAAAAAAAACGTAAAAAAACGGTCAAATGACTGGCAGCTACGGCTGCCAAACAAAAACCGTAAAATTAAAGTAAAATATCTTAAATCCAATAAAGTGCAAATTCTTTAATTTTACGGTTTTTGTTTGGCAGCCGTAGCTGCCAGTCATTTGACCGCTTTACGGTTTTTTTTACAGTGTAAAACTGTTATTTTATGGATTTTTCCTAGATTGTAATGACCAAACACCTTCAATAAAGTGATGCACTAATAGTTTTATGGGAAAACACTGTTATTTTACAGGTCTTTTCTAAATTATTACAGTCAAACACCTTCAATAAAGTTAAATTAAAAGCACTAAAATTCAGAGATATTGTTGACTTCAAAACTGCACAATTTATAAAATAAATAATCAGCAACTATCTGACAGTATTCAAGGGTTGTTTCAAATGAGAGAGAGCAATTATCACTTAAGAGGAACATTTGTATTTAAAAAGAAATCTATAAGAACAAATTCTAAATATCAATGCATCACAACCAAAGGAGTTATTGTATGGAACAGCTGCAGTGAAGAGATAAAATCATGTACAACAATAAGTAATTTTAAAAGATTATTTAAACTGAATATACTAAATGGATACGAAAAGGACTTGAGGTGATAGTATTGTATACAGGTTCATTGGTCTACATGTTAAGTAAAGTATGGAGGTGTTATTATTTGATTTGTTATAGATAAATGGAAAAGAAAGAAAAAAAAATGTGAGTGTGTGTATGCATCTGTATCTATGTATAGGTTTATGTGAACAGAAGGTAGGTAGATATAGGATGTATATATAAGTGAAGCATCAAATTGTTTGTATTTAATTAAAGGATAAGAATAGAGAAATGGGGTAGGACTTGAAAAGTTTGTTATGAACTTCTTCCTACTCCTTTTGAACATGAGAATTTCTAATTTGAATTATCTACAATAATATGGAAAGATTGTGCTGAGAAGTACATGACTTAATTTGGCTGTTATTTTAATTGTATAAATATTATGCATGATTGTATGAATATAAATTTTTATTTGTATTTGTATTTTTTTATTTTTATTTTTTATTTACATGTTCAAATAAACAAACAAACAAACAAAAAAAATGCACTAATAGTTTTATGGGAAAACACTGTTATTTTACAGGTATTTCCTAAATTATTACAGTCAAACGCCTTCAATAAAGTGATGCACTAATAGTTTTATGGGAAAACACTGTTATTTTACAGGTATTTCCTAAATTATTACAGTCAAACGCCTTCAATAAAGTGATGCGCTAATAGTTTTATGGGAAAACACTGTTATTTTACAGGTATTTCCTAAATTATTACAGTCAAACGCCTTCAATAAAGTGATGCGCTAATAGTTTTATGGGAAAACACTGTTATTTTACAGGTATTTCCTAAATTATTACAGTCAAACGCCTTCAATAAAGTGATGCACTAATAGTTTTATGGGAAAACACTGTTATTTTACAGGTATTTCCTAAATTATTACAGTCAAACGCCTTCAATAAAGTGATGCACTAATAGTTTTATGGGAAAACACTGTTATTTTACAGGTATTTCCTAAATTATTACAGTCAAACGCCTTCAATAAAGTGATGCGCTAATAGTTTTATGGGAAAACACTGTTATTTTACAGGTATTTCCTAAATTATTACAGTCAAACGCCTTCAATAAAGTGATGCGCTAATAGTTTTATGGGAAAACACTGTTATTTTACAGGTATTTCCTAAATTATTACAGTCAAACGCCTTCAATAAAGTGATGCGCTAATAGTTTTATGGGAAAACACTGTTATTTTACAGGTATTTCCTAAATTATTACAATCAAACACCTTCAATAAAGTGACAGCACTAAAGGTTCTTATGACAAACACTGTTATTTAACAGACCTTTGCTAAATTATAACGATCAAACACATTCAATAACTTGTCAAGACGTGCTCAAGGTTGTACATTAACAGTTTTATTTTTGGAAGACAAAATAAGTCTGTAAAAAAAAAAAACTGTATAAAATAGATTTAAATTATTTCCGTAAACATATAATCTAAATTAAATGGAATGATTCAGTTGATAAATTACAGTATATATCTTAAATTAAATACAACGTTTTAACTACCTTCCGCAGATTGCATTATGTCCTTTACGCGTTGTTAAAAAAAAAAATCGTTGTCCATCTTCCGTGTTTGTTCTTCATTTACATCCTGCAACTCGCTCAAAATAAAAATGTAGCAGTCCGATGTAAACCAATCCATGTTTAAACAATATAAAAAGCCACAGAACAGAAGTAAGTTAATACTGAATATCCCGAGCAGCAGCGCCCGCCCTCACTCACTCACTCCAACTGACGTATTCAAATTTGAACTGTAGTTGTTATTGGCCAGATTCCTGGATCACACTCAGAATAACCAATCATGCTCAAAAACACTCGGAGAGACAGCCAATAGTGTGGTAATTTATCTAGTTGTATTTATAGGCTGGCTGTTATTTAATCAATTGGTTAAATTGTGTTTTCATTGAAGTGCATGATTAAAAATTAAAATTATGGTAACTTATATACCATAGGCTATATAACAACATATATTTACCACTGCTCTGCTAAACAGCAATTTAGCAGAGCAAACAGATTATTAAACAGAGGAAAAACACTGCATATGTATTCATAAAAAAATCATGTATGTAGACCTAGGCTATATGAAAATCTAATGGATTGGTATTATGGTGACATTAGAGTTACATTCATGTGACCCATATGACCCTTTTGCACTTTAACAAATTCTTGACCTTTCCTATAAGAAACACTCTTATGCCTGCCTAGTGCCTAATAATGTCAACTTGCTTTTTCACCCTGTGTGGCACTGTTACACAACCTATTGGTTTAGGTTAATCCAAAACTTGTTTACCATTGGCATAATTATATACAAGTTACAACATGTACCTCAGGTTTCACAGGCAAGGCTTAAGCCTGTAGTCTCAGACTAAAATGCATGTTTGAGCTGTTTTACCTGAAAGCAACTTGCACTGACATGTCTTAAAATATGTCAGTGCCATTGTTTTGTCTCAAGATGCACACATAATGTATTTTTTTATCTAAGGCACATTTTTAAAAGCTAATCGCATGCCCTAATTAAACTAAGGTCTAATCCTGTCTTAATCTAAACTGGATATAAACCTTTAATATAATGATCTACACATTTTTATTCTAATTTTACACAACTTTGTATGTAATTTAAGAAAACAGAAAAATACTGTATAAATAATATGGTAATTGTACTGTATAAAAAAAAATATTTACTTTAAAATAACAAGGAAATATGTAAGATTATTAGTATGGATATATTATTGTAATTTTACACAACTTAATATGTAATTTAAGAAAACAGAAAAACACTGTATAAATAATACAGTAATTGTACTGTATAAAAAAAAAATATTTACTTTAAAATAACAAGGAAATATGTTAGATTATTAGTATGGATATAAACCTTTAATATAATGAGCTACACATTTAATTACACTTTATTATTGTAATTTTACACTACTTTATACGTAATTTAAGAAAACAGAAAAATACTGTATAAATAATACAGTAATTGTACTGTATAAAAATAAACATTACTGTAATTTGACATTACTGATATAATCCTTAAATTAACAGACAATTCATTAATTTACAGATATTGTTTGTAATTTTACAGAGTTTTGAATGTAATTAAAAATAACAGAAAAATACTCTAAAAAATGTACAGTTATTTTCTGTAAAATTAGGATTTTTCTTTACAGTGTACATTCCATTTACTGGACACTTTTTTTTTTTATTTATTTATTTTTTTTTTATTATTTATATAGCGCTTTTCCACCTAGTAGGCACTCAAAGCGCTTTACCAGTGTTACTGCTGACCACTGGAGGCAAGGTGGGTTAAGTGTCTTGTCCAAGGACGCAACGACAGTATGAACTGTGGGGAGAGCGGGATGTTTTGATGTTATGGGATGTTTCGAGTGGGGATCGAACCACCCACCCGCCGGTCGAAGGACAGCCGCTCTGCCATTGAGCTACTGCCGCCTGCTTGTAGGATGAAATTGCTTGGACAGTTTTGGACGCATCAGTTGTTGCCAGCGCAGTACACTATGATGCTAAACAGGTTATCTTTTTATAAAAGAGACCCGACTCCAGTGTGTAGTCCCTTTATGATGGTGGCTCCGTCAGACCCCAGGCCTGTCAAACAGCTCATATCAATACCTCTTTCATGGTGGGCATCTGCACTGTGCCGTTAGACATCATAATTCTTTTTATTGACTGTAATGTCTTTCATTATCATTATCAGGTCCAGAAAGTCACAAATTGTTTGTTATTAATTTCTCCCATTACAGTTTTTTTACAAGGCAGTTTCCATGTTGTTTACAGACTTGCTGTGTCTGTATAAAACTCAAAATTTGACTTTATATCAAATCTCCAAAAAGTCCAACAAACTGATGAGATAGTATTTAATTTTTTGCCATGTTGTAAACATTAAGTGTTCCCCATAGAGTAATGCTACGCAGCATCCTGTTCCTGCTTTTTAAGGTAACAGGGTTACAGTCAAGTTACCCGAGACGTTCTTTCTTACGTTACTGCTTTATCCCAATGCTGTTTTATGGCCCTTTGTTGTTGCCTTAAATGGACAGCTCGTTGATGCTTTGACTCTGCTCCATAAGCGCCAAGTTTTTTTTTTAATAGAAGGAAAGGGACTGAAGAGCCGTTCACACTACATGCCATTCACTCTACCTGCCGTTCACTGTACCTGCTTTCTCATAAATTGTTTGGAACGTTTTCTCTGTCCCTTCCCCCTTGCCATGCCTTAACCAGTTAAACTTCTCCTGCCATACATAATTAAAACAACGTTTTGTTTTGTTTTTTGTTTTTTTTATCTGATATTATCTTTCAATTAATTTGGAGCTTGAAGCTTTTCTGGAGGGTTGGCTTCTGTTGAAGAAGTAAATAAAACGCTAATAAAAAAAACAATAGCATAGCCTACGCCTACCTAATGAGCGGACGACTTGTGGAAGTGTCCTTGGTAATGTGGGATGTTTTAGTCTTATGATCAAACCAGAACCAGCATTTAAAAGGAATAAAAAGGATATAGAATAATATGTATAACACAGTGTGGGATGCTGTGATGCAGCTCTTTTTAATGGAGCAGTACACAGTGGATTGTGTTTGTGAAAAATCAGACTAATTTAAAGGGCTCTAGAGTTTGCAGTAGGCATTTGATCAAACAAAACAATATTCATTTTTGTGCTGCATGCACATGCAGGTTGACTTGTCACTTAGTCCGATTATAACCTGGGTTTTAAACTGCATGTAAATACATTCCCTCTATTGGGGTTAAGTCATTCAAATTGCTCAAAATCGGAGTATGCAGCATTAGTCTAAGCGGAGGCTGGAGCACAGTAGTTCATTCTCTGCATGTAAACCCGGACAAAGTAAGAGGGTTTAATTGAGCATGCTTAGTGAGGCCTCTTTGGCTGTTTTGTATTTCTCTGAGCATTCCACAGTTTCCTTGGGGTGAATTTGCTGGACCCCACTTCATCTTAAATACAGTATTTGTCACCAGTTTCTTACCTATTCTTGTTTTAGGACCATGCAGTTGCTGGATCATCAGAAATTAAAAAAGATGAATTTGATATGTCGGTCTAATAATGCATTCTCTCTATATACTATATAATTGTATTCATAGTTGCTCTCAATAAGGAGCAGAAGGCGATTAGACACAGTTTCATTTCACACAGTTTTGTGATTTACTAAATGTCTCATGAACATTTTCCATTCTTTCGACCTGTGTGCACCTTAACTCATAAGACAAACGACGCCTGGTTTCTAATCATGAAATATTAAAAACTGTAAATGTGATTATTGAGATATTATACAATTCAATATTCAGGTAATGTGCTGGAATGGTATTAAAATGCTTTATTGATGTCATGTGAGCCCGCTGAAGTGTTTAGCTTCAGGACAGGGGTGAACTTGTTCTCAGAACCGGACGTACAAAGATGCTGGAGTAACCTTTGAGGATGATCTTCTGTGTCACTTCTCATTGGCATTGGCTATGTTTCTAGATATTTTCATTAAAACGAAAGGAATGAGCTGTGGACACCTCTGATTTGAGCCTATAGCTCATTTACATGAACAATTACAAGCCATATCCTGTTTTTTGTCATACTATATACTGTAGTCATCATGTGTACACACACACTAGTACTCCTGAGTTATTCTGAATTCTGTTTAGGCAAGGCAAGGCAAGGCAATTTTATTTATATAGCACAATTCATACACTGGGTAACTCAAAGTGCTTTACAGGAATAAAAGACAATTTACAAGATTTAGATTAAGAAAAATAAGAAAAATTAAAGCCGCAAGCGGCGATAAAGGCCCTCGCCTCCCTTGAGACCGCGGGGACACATGCACTCGGAGGATTGCATTTCGTGCTTTAAAGCGTAAACTTCACGGTAATGTCAAATAACCGGGCCTGTGCTACTGCTGGGGCCTGCTACACCACCTTGTAATTTAGAGTTAAAGGTCTCCACAATCCCTGGTTTTCCTGGGAGCTGTCTGAACCTTTGAAAATAATAGATTATGCTTGGGCTAAGGCGAGAAAAACAAAGTACTGGCTGGAGATTTGAGATGACTCAGGAATCGCTGCACCCCCTGTTTAAAAAGGCAAAATGTAATTATAACTTGTCTAAAAGTACAAGGTTACAAGTTCCAAAGGATTCTGAGGAGTTTTCTAAGACTCTAGGCTTGGCTCTGGAGGGGCCTCCTCTAAAGGAAGGATCCTGGCAATTGGGAAATGGCATTTATTTCCCAAAGAAATGGCTGCCTCTTCACAGACTCATTATGACCACAGCCACAAATGTATCAAAAAACAAATTGATAACTTTTTTGGCACACGTGTCTAGATGATACTCACCAAATTTGGAGCTGTTTAGATGAAAAGCCTTTAGACACAAAGGGGTGCAATTTGAGGTGGTCAGCATTCCACCCAATAGTAGATTTCCTGTTGAGTTTACGGTATGGCTGTTATAAACTTTTCTGTTTGCCCTGAGGTGTCCAATGGATGTACCAAGTTTTGTATTTCTACATTGGAAACATTTACTTTCATTTTCCATAGGCCCAATGTATTTTGACTTTTGTAGGGTCGCCACTGAGTCATTTTTGTATTTTTTTCGCGACTTCAAATACATAAATTTTTCGGGCTTGAAGTCTGGGACCAATACAAATGACTTTTAGTTGCACGTTTACTGGGTCAAATTGAGGATCATTTTACAGAAAAATTATACTAAAAAAAAACATTCCAAATTATAATAAAAATATAACTCGAGCAAAACGTCAAGAAAAACACCTGTCTATTTTACATACATGTGTTTAGCTCATTTTGCCCAAGTTTGGTGTCTGTGGAATGAAGCAGCTATTCTCTGTGTTCTTTTAAAAAAGAGGTGTATTTTAAGTCGGTTCTCCTTTTTCAATTCAAAATGGCCGCCTTCCCGTGTGTGATAGGGTGTGGTCCCCATTGGCTTTTTGTTCATAAGCCCATACTGGATGTGTGTACCAAGTTTCATTTGCCTACGACAAACTAAAATTTTCACTTCCCATTGACTTTTCCACATATTTGGGACGTTGCTATGGCAACACATTTATAGATAGGGGGTGGTTGTCATTGGCTTTTATGCTCATCATGACATAAGAGATGTGTGTACCAAATTTTATGTCTCTATGACAAACTAAATTCTTGGGTCCCATTATAAGTTTGTAGGGGCGCTGGAGAGCCATTTCTAAAGATAACCCTTTATTTACATATTTTTGTGTTCAGGTCATGAATGTGCACAAACGCCTTTTTGGGTCCAACTCGATCCGAGAAGGCGTTTGAGAGTTAAGAGACGTTTATTTTCACAAAAATGGCCACCTCGTTACAGGCTTGCCACACCCATACCCGATAAGATATCAACAACAAAGTCACAACTTTAGTTGGCACACGTGTCTAGATGATACTCACCAATTTTGGGGCCATTTAGATTAAAACACAATGATTTGCATCTTTCTGCGCGAGTGCGATTTTAGTGGCCGCGCTGCTTTCACCCCACATGGCGGACTTCCTGTTGAGTTTAGTGTGTGGCTGTCATTGACTTTTCTGTTTGCCCTGAGGTGTCCTATGGATGTACCAAGTTTAATTTTTCTACGTTGGAAAAAGTTACTTTCACTTAATATAGGCCCAATGTATTTCGACTTTTCTAGGGTCGCCACTGAGACATTTTTGTAATTTTTTCGGGACTTCAAATACATAAATTTTTCGCCGAGCTTGAAGTCTGGGACCAATTAAAATGACTTTTAGTTGCACGTTTACTGGGTCAAATTTAGGATCATTTTGCAGAAAAATTATAATAAAAAAAATATACCAAATTATAATAAAAATATAACTCGAGCAAAAAAGTCTAGAAAAACGCTTGTCTATTTTACATACATGTGTTTAGCTCATTTTGCCCAAGTTTGGTGTCTGTGGAATGAAGCAGGTATTGTCTGTGTTCTTTTAAAAGAGGTTTATTTTAAGTCGGTTCACATTTTCAATTCAAAATGGCCGCCTTCCCGTGTGTGATAGGGTGTGGTCCCCATTGGCTTTTTTGTTCATAAGCCCATGGTGGATGTGTGTACCAAGTTTCATTTTTCTACGTTGGAAAAAAGTTACTTTCACTTTCCATAGGCCCAATGTATTTTGATTTTGTAGGGGTCGCCACTGAGTCATTTTTCGTATTTTTTTCGACTTCAAATACATAAATTTTTCTGCTTAAAAATTGGACCAATAAAAATGACTTTTCGTTCATGTTCACTGGGTCAAATTTAGGATCATAGGTCGACAATAAAAAAAAAAAAAAAAAAAAATTTAAGCCGCAAGCGGCGATAAAGGCCCTCGCCTCTCTTGAGACCGCGGGGACACATGCAGTCGGAGGAGTGCATTTCGTGCTTTAAAGCGTAAACTTCACGGTAAAAGGATTCTGAGGAGTTTTCTAAGACTCTAGCCGTGGCTCTGGAGGGGCCTCCTCTAAAGGAAGGATCCTGGCAATTGGGAAATGGCATTTATTTCCCAAAGGTTGCCTCTTCACAGACTCATTACGACCACAGCCACAAATGTATCAAAAAACAAATTGATAACTTTTTTGGCACACGTGTCTAGATGATACTCACCAAATTTGGAGCTGTTTAGATGAAAAGCCTTTAGACAGAAGGGGTGCGATTTAGGTGGTCACGCATTCCACCCAACATAGTAGATTTTCTGTTGAGTTTACGGTATGGCTGTAATAAACTTTTCTGTTTGCCCTGAGGTGTCTTATGGATGTACCAAGTTTTGTATTTCTACATTGGAAAAATTTACTTTCATTTTCCATAGAACCAATGTATTTTGACTTTTCTAGGGTCGCCACTGAGTCATTTTTCATATTTTTTTGGGACTTCAAATACATAAATTTTTCGCTGGGCTTAAAGTCTGGGACCAATAAAAATGACTTTTAGTTGCACGTTTACTGGGTCAAATTTAGGATCATTTTGCAAAAAAATTTTTATAAAAAATATATACCAAATTATAATAAAAAAAAATAACTCGAGCAAAAAAGTCTAGAAAAACGCTTGTCTATTTTACATACATGTGTTTAGCTCATTTTGCCCAAGTTTGGTGTCTGTGGAATGAAGCAGCTATTTTCTGTGTTCTTTTAAAAAAGAGGTGTATTTTAAGTCGGTTCACATTTTCAATTCAAAATGGCCGCCTTCCCGTGTGTGATAGGGTGTGGTCCCAATTGGATTTTTTGTTCATAAGCCCATGGTGGATGTGTGTACCAAGTTTCATTTGCCTACAACAAACTAAAATTTTCACTTCCCATTGACTTTTTCCACATTTTTGGGACGTTGCTATGGCAACACATTTATAGATAGGGGGTGGTTGTCATTGGCTTTTATGCTCGTCATGACATAAGAGATGTGTGTACCAAATTTTATGTCTCTATGACAAACTAAATTCTTAGGTCCCATTATAGGTTTGTAGGGGGCGCTGGAGAGCCATTTCTAAAGATAACCCTTTTATTTACATATTTTTGTGTTCAGGTCATGAATGTGCACAAACGCCTTTTTGGGTCCAACTCGATCCGAGAAGGTGTTTGAGAGTTAAGAGACGTTTTATTTTCACAAAAATGGCCACCTCGTTACAGGCTTGCCACACCCATACCCGATAAGATATCATAAACAAAGTCACAACTTTGGTTGGCACATGTGTCTAGATGATACTCACCAAATTTGGGGCCATTTAGATTAAAACACAATGATTTGCATCTTTCTGCGCAAGGTGCGATTTTAGTGGTCGCGTTTCACCCCACATGGCGGACTTCCTGTTGAGTTTAGGGTGTGACTGTCATTGACTTTTCTGTTTGCCCTGAGGTGTCCTATGGATGTACCAAGTTTCATTTTTCTACGTTGGAAAAAAGTTACTTTCACTTTCCATAGGCCCAATGTATTTTGATTTTGTAGGGGTCGCCACTGAGTCATTTCTCGTATTTTTTTCGCGACTTCAAAACATACCATTTTCGCCGAGCTTGAAGTCTGGGACCAATAAAAATGACTTTTCGTGCATGTTCACTGGGTCAAATTTAGGATCATTTGGTCACAATAAAAAAAAAAAAAAAAAAAATCTGAGCAAAAACAATAGGCCCTCCCGGCCATCACCGGCTCGGGCCTAATTAAAAACATTTTAAAAAGAAGAGTGCAGATAAAAAAAACACTTTAGGTTCTAGGCCGAGCTAAAGAGGAAGGTTTTTAACCTCTCCTTGAACATTGTTAAAGTTGAGGCTGTTCCAGGTTTTTGCTGCATGAAACTTAAACGCTGCTTCACCTTGTTTAGTTCTAACTCTGTGCACAAGCAGAAGGCCTGTCCCAGATGTTCTCAGAGTCCGAGGACGTTCATAAGCAACTAGCATGTAAGAAATATATTCTGGTGCTAAACCATTAAGAGACTTGTAAACCAGCAGTGCTGTTTTAAAGCTGATGTAATTGACTTTATGTGACTGTGGAAATTCAGGTCTGAGTTCATGATGACCCCTAGATTTCTAACCTGATTTTTAGATTTAAGAGAAAGAGACACGAGGTGACTGCTGACACTTTCTCTTCGTTTCTGTTGCCCAAAGATGATTAGTTCAGTCTTGTTTCTGTTCAGTTGGAGAAAATTATTTTGCATCCAAACGTCAATCAAAGTTGTTGATATACAACTTTTTCGATGACTTTCCCTAAAAATGTCAGGTTTGATATGGGCCGATAGTTGTTGAGCACTGTAGCATTAAGACTGCTCTTCTTTAGGAGAGGCTTAATGACAGCAGTTTTTAAGGCCCTTGGAAATGATCCAGACTGTAAGGAATTATTGACTATATCAGTGAGTTGTGGTAACAAACTGCTTAGTACTGATTTTAGAAATCTAGTGGGTAAAACATCGAGGCAGCAGGTGGATGAACTCAGAGTGGAGACAGTTTTTTCAATTTCAAGTTTAATGAGTTATTACACATTCTCAGAGGTTTAGGCCAATTTTCAAGCTTTTCCAGCTGAGTTAAACTTTTGCTTATCTGTAACTTATTATAAACACACCCTTCTTTTGATGCACAAACTGAACTATTTAGGAGAATGAGTGAAAAAATGAACCAAAGGGGTTGATTTTAAGTATTGGGTCACAAGAGCTTGTTACTGCAAATATAAATTATGAGAAATCATAATGACAAGTGCACAGCCTCCAAAGTATTTATGAGGTGCACAGTGATTAGCGGTTAGCACTCCTGCCAAACAGTTTGTTCATCCAGGCCTTTCTGAGTGGTTTGCAACTATATGACATGCAAAGTGGAGCATAACTTATTCATGTACACACTAAACCAGGCCCCAGATTAGGCGGTGCTGGTTGAGTGAGCCCAGTGGCCTTGTCCTTGATGGGAGTACAGGGAGTAACAGGAGTATAAGATAAGACCCAGCTGCTGGCCAGACTTTTAATCGAGAGAAGGTACTTTGGGCATAGGGAGGGGTGACAGAAATTTGTAATTTATATATTTTGATCTTCGGTAAATTATCCGGATCATAATTGTAGCGAAGTGTATGAGCTATAATATAATGTGATAAGAAATATTAATTTATTAATTTGGGTAAATTATTAATTAATATTTTATTATCAAATTTGTCTTGTTAAAAGGGGGCACCAACAGATGATTCTGGAAAACTAATTATATTGATTAAATCTCAATTAATCTGAAGGAAGAGAATTCTAAGCCTGTTTTCGGATATAATCCTGAAATAATCAAAAGAAAACCAAATCAAATCTTTAACATTTTATGGGGTTTTATTAAAAATTATACAAAATTAAAATTATGGATGGGAAGGACACAAAGGAGGAATTATTGACATATAATGAGAATAATGATTAAACAAAAGAAGGAACAACAAAATTATTGACTAGACTTGTGGAGGATGATATTTTGTTTGATTAAAACTCGGCTGAGTTATTAAGAAAGGGGCTTTGAACAGGGTTGGTGAATTGATTTGAGCTTATCAAATACAGTTTAACGCCAAACTCTTGCTGTGTCTGTGCGGCTTACTCGGTTTCGCTGACAAAGATTCCGGAGGGTCCGTAGCAGGTCCAAAGGTTTGCTTCAGTCCTGAAGCGGGCCATCGAAACAGGGAAATGCCGCTGGTCCAAGTCGCCGTCAGAGACTGACCGGGGCCGCTGGCTGGTTTCGCGGGCTACCGGTGGCTTGAGTTGTGGGAGGCGTGTATAACTGTATAAGCCGTGGAAAGTCTCTTTCCTTGCCGTTGGCATCAGGCAAGAATCAGCTCAGAGTCTTTGAAAAATAATCACTGAGTCACTGAAAAATATTCTCTCAGGAGTCGTTTTCTCTGGCTTAAAAACGACTGTGAGGGTTGGCGTAGATCTGTAGTTCTCTACAAACTACAACTTCACGTGCGTCTCCGGAGGTGATGTCGGACAAAAGGCAATGTGCAGCTTTAAAAATAAAATCACGTTTTAACCGGCCGGTTAAAACGGTCCAAACTTGAAGACGAAAGGCGTCTAGAGAGAGGAGTCCAAGTAGCCAAATTACTTGGGACGGAGGCAAAAATGAGGCTTTAGGCCTCAAAGAAGAAAAAGCTTACGAAGCGGAAAGTTGCTTCTACAGAGTTGCGAAGATAGCTCAAGAGAGCGTTTCCGGCGTGTGCCAGAGTTTTGTTTGGCTTAAAGGGGGTGTGTCTGTGGGGCGTTTCTGTTGCTGGGGGAAGCGCCTAGTCGTAATTCAACCAAAATCTCATCGTTCCACAAAGACATTTAAGATTTTAAACACAAATATAAGCGTACACATATATTTGATAATGCAGGTTATAACGATAGAATGCCTTGTACACATGTTGTTAACACATATAAATTCATTCAACCATTTATTGACTGTAAACTTGTAAAGCTGAGAAAGAAAGGATTCTCCGTCGTGACTCGAAATCCTGTGAAAGAAACATTAGTTCATCATTTAAGCATTTTCTTTTTATTAAACACAAATGTTCATTTGTGAGAAGTCCGATTCTTTTGTAAACTTTTCGTTTACAAAGAAGTTAAAAGTCAGTTTTGTACTGAAAAAGAATTCAGCAGAGTTCCTCTCTGCTGTGTCTAGGGGGCAGTGTTGTAACGTTCATACTGTCTCAGGCCTTTGTTGGCCAATACACAATAAATTTTCAAAGCAGATGCTGTCGTCTTGGCGCCAACAGGTCTCCTGCTGGTGGATAACGCCCCCTTTGATCTGCTTGGTCTAGAGAGAGTTATTGTTATTGAGAGAGTTATCTCGGAGTTTTCTGTCCTTGGAAAACAAAGAAAACATCTGTGGATGATTAGCACAGAGCTGTGAAACGTTGGTTTGAGTTAAAGTAAACACTTTCTCGCGTCTGGCAGAGGATTTGGCGGCATAAATCGTCAGGGCTTTGACATTTATGCTGTAAACTTTCGTTGAACTGTGAAGGGAATACAGTTTATGGCTGTCTGTGTCCTGGTCACAGTGACCTGCAAATAGTCACTACATAATCAATCAGTTCTGGTTCTCAGCGTCAAGTGCATGCGTCCATTTTGTGGAGTAACCTTGATGTTTCCTATCCATGGTCCATAATACAACGTAGCAGCTCACCGGTCTGTTTCTAGATGTTGTCCACTCTTTTCGGGATGTAACCCCTTCATATTCGTTAAGGTGTAGTTTACTCTTTTCTGTATGTCGAGGTTCCGTGCTGAGATGTCAGTCAGCTCCTTGAACTGTGCGTCTCTCTGCTGTAATCCCTTCAGTTCTGTCACTCACGTCACAGAAGCACAGTTTAATTTCAGCAGACAGCGGCTGGGTAGATTTAAAGGCAGCTGTCTTACAAATTATTCGATAGTTTTAGGCAGTCCCCCAATGAGCAGGAACCTCACTATCATAAATCCAAACAGAAATACATCCTCAAGGTCCTCAACAGACAGAACTTCTAAACACAGAACTATCCAGTTCTTCCAGGCATCCTGTGAGCATAGCCTGCGGCAAAGGTCCTGCCAGGGCAAATGGGTTCTCCCGGTGTACCCTTCTTATGGGAAAAAATTGTGTCAATTGCGCTCAGATCAGAGACCAGGTAATCCATTTCAGTTCTTTGGAGTCAAGCAAGCAGTAAAGTCAAAGAGAAATAAGAGAACTCTAGTATGACGAGACGAAACAAAAGAAGCATACACCAGAAGCAGGAGGAGCAGGAGGAGCAGGAGGAGACGTCTGCCATGTCAGTCAAACATTTGAACACACCTTCTTATTCAATGTTTTTTCTTTTGTTATTACTTCTACATTGAAGTCATTAGAACTATGAAGGAATCTATACGATTTATGTAGTAAACAAAAAAGTGTTAAACAAACCAGAATGCGTTTTATATTTTAGATTCTTCGAAGTAGCCACCTTTTCTTTTGATGACAGCTTTGCACACTTTTAGTGTTCTCATTCAGCTTCATGAGGTAGTCACCTGGAATGGTTTTCAAACAATCTTGAAGGAGTTCCCAGAGGTGCTGAGCACTTATCAGCTGTTTGTCCTTCACTCTGCTCTCCAACTCATCCCAAACCATCTAAAAAATCAGATTTTCAGGAAAACTGATTTCCACTGGTCTGAAAACACATTCCCTGTGTTTCTTGGCCCAAACAATTCTCTTTTTCTTGTTGTTCTTCCTCAGCAGTGGTTTCTTTGCAGCTATTCGACCATGAAAGCCTGATTCACACGGTCTCCTCGGAACAGTGGATGTTGAGATGTGTCTGAAGCACTTTAGTGGGCTCTAGTCTAAGGTGCTGTTCATTTCTGAGGCCTATAACTGATGAACCTATCTTCTGCAGCTTGGTCTTCCTTTTCTGGAGCGGTCCTCCTGAGAGCCAGTTTTATCAAAGCGTTTGTTGATTTTTGTGACTGTACTTGAAAGTTCTTGAAATCTTGACTGACCTTCATGTCTTAGTAATGATGGGCTGTTGTTTCTCTTTACTTAGTTGAGTGGTTCTTGCCATAATATGGATTATAACATTAGTTTAAGTGTGTACCAACTCAACACAACTGATGGTCTCAAACACATTAAGAAGCCAAGAAATTCCACCAGTTAACTCTTGGCTTACCTGTTAATTGGAAACCATTCCAGGTGAGTGCCTCATGAAACTGAATGAGAACGCCAAAAGTGTGCAAAGCTTTCATCAAAGCAAAAAGTGGCTACTTCAAAGATTCTAGTTTGTTGAACACTTTTTCGTTTACTACATAATTCAATATGTGTTCCTTCATAGTTCTGATGTCTTCAGTATGAATCTACAATGTAAAAGTAATAAAAAAAAAAGAAAAAATGAATGAATGAGAAGGTTTGTCCAAAATGTTTCTGTCCCATGTGAATTTGCCCGACAGCAGTTATCCAGTTACTCAGTGTAGTCGCGCTCTCTAAAACTCCATTGTACTGCTCCAATTAAAGCGTCTGCTCTTGCTCTGCTGGTGGTTCGACCGTCTACCGGGTCTGGGCGTGTTTTAGGTTTGACTGAATAGCAACTGTCTTTTACCATTACGAACGTAAACAACATGGCATTCCTTTAATTGAAAAAAAGGTTGAAGTAAAAGCATCTGGGCTCGGTTTTCCAAAAGCTTTTACTTCAACCTTTTTGTTCAAGATGTCCTGGATGACTGAGAACCTTCACAGACGTTCCTTTAATTGAATGAAACTGGGGTTACTCACAGATACAAATCCAATCACCAGGTATTTATTTACAGTACCTGCTCAATGCAAACATATTCTATGGAAGCCCTCTCAGATGATTCTGTGGAGAGCCAGGTTAGTTTTCTAGTGGTGCACTTTCTCAAGGGTCTACTGTTACTCAACTGTACATGAACTTTGTGATTTGGCTGATCAGTAGCTCTCAAAATTTGTAATAAGCTGTATACAGAGTATATCCTACAGTATCCAATTTCTTTTTAATTCTAAGTTACAAGGTTTCTAACATTTGAATACTGTATATTACACCACATCATCATATACCAGGTCAAGGGCTACAGTATATACTGTATATGATTATGCTATACATCACATTATCACCACACACAATAGTTTTATTAATGTATTTACATTTTAATTTATTTATTATTATGTACTTAAACATTCTGTACCTGATATTTTTTTTTCTTTTAGTTAGGGAACATGGTTTAAATTCCAAATTGTTAAAGCATAAATCATTTGTGAAAAATGCAGGCTTTATGATGCCATCTACTGTTTATAATAAGTGATTTTATAAGTTACTCAGGAATGGAAAGATTTGGCCAATCACATGCGCAAAAATGCACTCCCATTGGTCTACACCGGCTTGTGATGTGAGGTTCCAGAAAGTGTAGTAGATGCAAATAAAGTGCGTTTTCAGCACTGAAAATGTCTTTTAAAAGAAAAAAATGAAGAAAAAAAAAATAACAACAGAGAAAAAGAAGGCAACGTAAAACTCTCAATTTAATCATGGAATATTTAACGAGGCAGAGATAATTGCCATTCTGCTTCTAAAGTTGCAGCTAAGCTAATGCTAAGTGCTAAATGTCAGTTTGGTCTATTGTTAGGGTGACCATATTTTAAAACCTCAAAACTGGGACACTTTACTTTTATGTACGCAAATCAAAGGACAGCACCATAACAGAAATTTGTTAATAGAGAAGGCTGTGCAAAATCGATATATATCACTAAACACAAACAAAAACGTGAACTGATTGCAATTAGTAACTTTAAAAAATATATTTGAACATATAATAAACATGGTTTTCTAAAAGCAAACAGTTGTATTGTTCGTTAGAGTTATTTCAAATACACATCAAAGCGCCACTACCTGATATTCTGCCATCTCTGTCTCAGACTCTACTCACACCCAAAAACAGCCTAGGGACCTCTTCTGCTTCTCTTTTATTAAAAAAAGAAAACCGGACTGATTTTTACTCCACAAAATACTAATACTCTACACACGGGTGACCACACGTCCTGATTTAGCCAGGACAGTCCTGTTTTTAAGCCCCGTGTCCCGGGGAATATCTGCTAAAACACTCAAATGTCCCAGGTTTCCTTTCTTCCTGTCCCGATTGTCCCGTTTTTTATTTTTGTTTTTATCGTCAATGCCAATCCTAAAGTCATAGCAGCGTCAGTAGCCTGTCAGTATGTCAATCACAGAGTTGCCACAGTTACAGCAACATTTGGAAAAGATCAACAGTGTTCCACATGACTGTAACACTGATTGAGCAATTTACATGCTTAAGTGTGAGGATATTGCTAAGCGTCTCTTCTTCAGCTTTCACCGTTTCAGTCTGTCTTCATGCTAAAAACAAGTGTGTAATTTACTAACGAACTTAACTCACCCCTTATCTTACCGAAGTAAAAATCCTATAACATACTGTATACTGCCACATGTGACACCATTACTGACCTGTGTTAGAGCAGGATAAGGACTGATTCATATATTTCTGTAGGAGCTGATATAAACAGCTTACCTCGCTGATGCTGCATGTATCTTTCAGAGAGTTCAGCCTCCTGAGCAAGACCTCACTAGTTTGAGCTGTTCTCTGGGCACTAATAGGAAGCAGCACTAACGCCTGCTTTCTTTAATCTATCTCTGCTCCAACACCTCTCTCATTGTGCCCCAGTGCTGAGGTGAGCAGTGCAGAGTTGACCGGTCACAGAAGCACTCCCAACATGACTTTATCTCCATTCCCCAGCTGCTCTCTGCTCCATCTATAGACGGAGCGGTACGGCTAGCCCTGACAAAAAGACCTTAAAGTGAGTGCTACGTCAGTAAGATGCAGAGCTTTGGGAAACTGGAGAAGGGAGCGTGCTTAGTTCAACTCAGTAATTGGAGTTTACCTGAGCTGTGTGACCCGGGATAGACGAGTGCACTGCACTATATAGCTCCTGCCAATTTGTCATTGTCCTGCTGGGTCCGTCCAAACTATTGGGGGAGCTAATAAAAGATGCTAGGTTACGTTCAGATTGCAGGCCAAATCTGAGATTGTAGAAGGACTTCGACTCTGAAGCCACTCATAAAAGTGCAAGGGGAAAATTACATTTAATAAAACTCAATAAGAGTGTCACAAGCTTCTCACAATTCTAGTGGTAAAAGTGCTGTATTACTTATGTACAACAATAAGTAAAAAACTGTTCATTAGAACAACAATTGGTGTGAAAGGAGAGCTATTGCTTGTGAATGCTATAGTAAATTGTATGAGTGGTAGGTCTAATTTGTGCCACAGAGAGAGTGTCTGTCAAGAAGAGCAATGTGAACCCACTTTTAAGTAAATTATTAATAATGCATTGAAAGCAAATAAAACACTACTTACTGTGTTAAAATTGACATCTCATGTCACTTTTTCTGTTTGTTCCACTCAACTCAGGTATAAATTAGGATTCAATTATGATTTGTTTTTTCATCTCAGATAAACACAGTAAACCCACGCACAGCCACCGGCAGACCATGTGATCAGAAAGACCAGGTCAGACACAGTGAAGGCTCCATAAATACAACAATTTATTGATCCATTTCAATCTTTGATATTGCATTTTTTGTGTAATACATCCACATTGTTTCCATGTCTGTAAGGTCACCTGGTGTCAGTTTGAGTTTGGTTTCAATAATTTTTCTCTTTCCAAAACCACACCTCTTTTTTTTCACTGTGGAAGATCCTTACCTACGCTAGATTGACAACAGCAAATCAACCATTATTGCTTTGTGTCAGATGAACAATTGGGCCCCTAGTGTTGAAAGTGCCGACTCAAAATATAGTGCTCATTCTTATATTATTCACACCAACAAATACTTGCCTAACCCAGTTGTTGGGCTTTGCGTTCAAATTTAACCATAGTGCACATTCCTGCCTGAATCTATAATTGAAAACATATTTCTGCTTTGGTAGAAAAAATTGCTTTTGAGGCTTGTTTGTCCCAACAAGTTTGAAGCTTATAAGTTCTTCTTTTCAGAAAGTACATATTTTTGTTACACGGGTTGAGAGTTCTGTGTAACAAATTATTATTTGTTAGTCACTAGAAAGTAATATTAAAACATAGGTTCATGGTTCAGGTTCTTTTTCTGAATCTACTCCACAAATCTGAGTGTTGTCATATGTGTAACCACAGATGGCTGTCAATTCGATTATGCTGATATTAAAACCTTTATTTCAATTCTGTTAAAGCCATGGGAGCTGAGTGTGTTTGCTTAAGCTGATGTTCTTTTGACACTAAGTATGGTGACCTCTGACCTGGGAACAACAAATTATATTTATTAAGTTGTTTTGAAGATGATGTGCCATGTAAAGCACAGGTAATCATGGGAATCATTTCAAGCTTATTGGATGCCCATACATTTCATTTTCACACTCCATGGCTGTCTGCCTGGTGTCACCGTGGTTGTTTGTAGGTGTGTGTTGGTTATCAGCTGCACCCTGCCTCAGTCCAAAAGCAGGCTCCTGTCACACAAGATAGTTAGATAGATACAAATTAGTGGTTGGTTAATCCTTAGCCTTAACTTTAGTGGTTGGGTAGGGATGGAAAGGTTTGGTACAGGTAACCACTAAAGATGGCTTTGTTTTATTCAGGGGTTTCCTACAATTTAGGGACTGCACTTTTTATGTCAAACATTCTGCTCTTTTTTAATACAATGTAGACAGAGAATGGTTTAAAGGTATTTTTACACAGTGAGTGATTTTCACTGTATCAGTTCAGTATATTTAATCTGTTCTGGTAAAATGAAAAATCTTTGCTGGGTATAGTTTGAACTGTTCTAGAAAATGACAAAAACAAGCCATACACACCCTTCCAATAGAAATATGGCTTTTGTATAACATGTCATCATTTCACCATCCTGCTGTCCCTTTCGACTGATGGATTTTATTAGGCCCGAGCCGGTGATGGCCGGGAGGGCCTATTGTTTTTGCTCGGATTTTTTTTTTTTTTCTTTTTTTTTTTTTTTATCTTTATTGTGACCAAATGATCCTAAATTTGACCCAGTGAACATGCACAAAAGTCATTTTTATTGGTCCCAGACTTCAAGCTCGGCAAAAATGGTATGTTTTGAAGTCGCCGAAAAAAAAACGAAAAATGACTCAGTGGCGACCCCTACAAAATCAAAATACATTGGGCCTATGGAAAGTGAAAGTAAGTTTTTTTCAACACAGAAAAATGAAACTTGGTATATCCATAGGACACCTCAGGGCAAACAGAAAAGTCAATGACAGTCACACCCTAAACTCAACAGGAAGTCCGCCATGTGGGGTGAAACGCGCGCCACTAAAATCGCACTTGCGCAGAAAGATGCAAATCATTGTGTTTTAATCTAAATGGCCCCAAATTTGGTGAGTATCATCTAGACACGTGTGCCAACCAAAGTTGTAACTTTGTTGTTGATATCTTATCGGGTATGGGTGTAGCAAGCCTGTAACGAGGTGGCCATTTTTGTGAAAATAAACGTCTCTTAACTCTCAAACGCCTTCTCGGATCGAGTTGGAACCAAAAGGCGTTTGTGCACATTCATGACCTGAACACAAAGATATGTAAATAAAAGGGTTATCTTTAGAAATGGCTCTCCAGCGCCCCTACAAACTTATAATGGGACCCAAGAATTTAGTTTGTCATAGAGACATAAAATTTACACACATCTCTTATGTCATGACGAGCATAAAAGCCAATGACAACCACCCCTATCTATAAATGTGTTGCCATAGCAACGTCCCAAAAATGTGAAAAAGTCAATGGGAAGTGAAATTTTTAGTTTGTTGTAGGCAAATGAAACTTGGTACACATATCCACCATGGGCTTATGAACAAAAAGGCCAATGGGGACCACACCCTATCACACACGGGAAGGCGGCCATTTTGAATTGAAAATTTGGTCCGACTTAGAATACACCTCTTTTTAAAAACAACAAAAATAGCTGCTTCATTCCACAGACACCAAACTTGGGCAAAATGAGCTAAACACATGTATGTAAATGAGACAAGTGTTTTTCTAGACTTTTTGCTCGAGTTATATTTTTTTATTATAATTCGGTATATATTTTTTTATTATAATTTTTCTGCAAAATGATTCTCAATTTGACCCAGTAAACCAACAACTAAAAGTCATTTTTATTGGTCCCAGACTTCAAGCCGGCGAAAAATATATGTATTTGAAGTCCCGAAAAAAAAATGAAAAATGACTCAGTGGCGACCCTAGAAAAGTCAAAATACATTGGGCCTATGGAAAGTGAAAGTAACTTTTTCCAACGTAGAAAAATGAAACTTAGTACATCAATAGGACACCTCAGGGCAAACAGAAAAGTCTATGACAGCCACACCCTAAACTAAACAGGAAGTCCGCCATGTGGGGTGAAACGCATGGCCACTAAAATCGCACCTCTTGCGCAAGAAGATGCAAATCATTGTGTTTTAATTTAAATGGCCCCAAATTTGGTGAGTATCATCTAGACACGTGTGCCAACCAAATTTGTGACTTTATTGTTGATATCTTATCGGGTATGGGTGTGGCAAGCCTGTAACGAGGTGGCCATTTTTGTGAAAATAAAATGTCTCTTAACTCTCAAACGCCTTCTCGGATCAAGTCGGACCCAAAAGGCGTTTGTGCACATTCATGACCTGAACACAAAGATATGTAAATAAAAGGGTTATCTTTAGAAATGGCTCTCCAGCGCCCCCTACAAACTTATAATGGGACCCAAGAATTTAGTTTGTCATAGAGACATGGAATTTGGTACACACATCTCTTATGTCATGAGGAGCATAAAAGCCAATGACAACCACCCCCTATCTATAAATCTGTTGCCATAGCAACGTCCCAAATATGTGGAAAAGTCAATGGGAAGTGAAAATTTTAGTTTGTCGTAGGCAAATGAAACTTGGTACACACATCCAGTATGGGCTTATGAACAAAAAGCCAAAGGGGACCACACCCTATCACACACGGGAAGGCGGCCATTTTAAATTGAAGATGTGAACCGACTTAGAATACAACCTCTCTTTTAAAAAACAACAGAAAATAGCTGCTTCATTCCACAGACACCAAACTTGGGCAAAATGAGCTAAACACATGTGTGTAAAATAGACAGGCGTTTTTCTTGTCGTTTTTGCTCGAGGTATATTTTATTTTATTATAATTTGGTATATATTTTTATTATAATTTTTCTGAAAAATGATTTTCAATTTGACCCAGTAAACGTGCAACTAAAAGTCATTTTATTGGTCCCAGACTTCAAGCCCGGCAAAAATGTATGTATTTGAAGTCCCTGAAAAAGAATAGGAAAAATGACTCAGTGGCGACCCTAGAAAAGTCAAAATAATTGGTTCTATGGAAAATGAAAGTAAATTTTTCCAATGTAGAAATACAAAACTTGGTACATCCATAGGACACCTTAGGGCAAACAGAAAAGTTTATTACAGCCATACCGTAAACTCAACAGAAAATCTATGTTGGGTGGAATACATGACCACCTAAATCGTACACTTTGTGCTAAAGGGTTTTCATCTAAACAGCTCCAAATTTGCTTTAAAGCACGACATGCAATCCTCCGAATATATGTGTCCCCGCGGTCTCAAGGGAGGCGAGGGCCTTTATCGCCGCTTGCGGCTTTAATTTTATTTGTTTCTGTTGTATTCAACAATTGCCATTTCTCTCCCAATTGCCAAATTAGTAGAAGCTTTGGTGCTAAACCACCATTTTAGTGTTTTGTACAAGCTTATATTTTATATTATAATTTCTGTTACGTAACAGAGTTACAAGCTTGATATTTCAGACAGTCTTTTGAAATGTCGGTCTCAAAACAAACAACACCTGTTCTTTAGTAGTTTAGTATAAATAGGTGTTTAATTGCGAGTAAATGTTTTCCCGGCTCAATAATGAATAAAAGATGGATTAGTGGAATAAGACTCAATCAGTCAAATATCGAGCAGGATTACCTTCTTACAGTACTGCAGGATTAGCACAAGGTAAATCCTGGTTGGCATAGTTCTTTAAAAATACACACACCTAAACAGTATATTGTTTTGACATTGCATGAGGTTTATGCATTTGTGTTGTAACATTTCTGTGTTCATATGTATAAAGGGCTGTACTTCATTTAGACAGCCGTGGCTCTTGTTTACTGACTGAGCTGGAACAGTACATTGTGTTAAATCTCTTCCGGGTCATTTTGGCTGTATTGTGTGTAATGTGACCTCTCCAAATTAAAATGACTGCTGTTATTGAACCCTCTGGAATTTAAATACAAGTGTGGGCTCTTTGTAAAGGTAACAACCTCTAGTTTCACCCACAACAGTCAGAATCTCTCTAAGTACTACTGATACAATTTTATACACTGTGGAACACACAGAGAAAATTATTTTTTGTGTCCTTGCCTAAACTATTTAGTGAAAATAAAGGTGTCAAAAGCTTCAGCAGGTAGTTGAGGACTAAAACACACTATGGGCCAAAATAATAACTTGATGACTACTCACATTTCAAACTTGAAAAGAATATCTGTAAAAATGAATTTTATACATTTTTTTTTTTTATGTTGGTAGGTCCATGTGTTTTATAGAGGAACCATAGTTTATCCAAGATTTATCCAAATTGGAGACATTTGGAAAACGCATGAAAAAGTGCAATAAGTTCTGAATGCTTCAACCCACAGGCATCAATGAGGGCTCTACTGAAAGCTTACATCTAGAGGAATCTGTATTTACAAACATAATCACTCTATTAGTTATGAAAATTAATATTCCATAATAATAACACAATAAAATTGACATATTTACATAAAAAATAGTCAAAATGAGTGTTATGGGCCAAAATATATATTTTTGAATAATATCCACACATAAAAAACACACTGCAAACTATATACATAGGTTATAAAACTGTTGGTCAGTGTTACAATATATGGGTCAATGTTACAATATATGTGCAACATTGTCTCTTGTCACATGTGGAGCATTTTACTGGGGTTTTTCTCTTCTCTTACTGCACCTCTGTGAAAGGACAAAGGAAAGGTGTGATATCTTGATCTTCACAATCGACCACATCCCCCCCTACCCCCTCTAAACGCTTTCTTTCCGACTGCTGCTGGTCCAAAATGTCAATAAAAAGAAATGTACATGCCTCCACTACATCCTCTAACAAGTATTTTATTATTTTTGTAAGTTTTGCCATAGTTTTTACGTAAAAAAGACTGTGAAAGCACAATAAACATGCGCGCGTCATATGACGCACAAGCTGTCTCATTGAGGAGGCTTGTGTTTAAAAAGTTAATTTTTAATATATGACTACATTTACCATTTTTGAAATTCTGAAGAAATACTTGTGTTATTTGTGATGATTCCCCTTAAAGTCACCATAGTTTAAAATCCAAAAGACTTCAAAAAACTGTGAGCTTTGGTCTCACTGTGCGTCCGTTCCAGGCATCTTTGAGTATGTTTACATGCAAGTAGAAAAATATGAATTATTGGATTATAACCAATATTTTAAACTGCATGGTAAAACTTTACTCAACAGTTGGACAGAAATGGACGGGTATGTATTTTCTGAAAAGATGTGAACTCAAGCCATAAGCATAGTTGGAGTTAGCTCTGCATAAACAAACTGTGATTCTGTATTGGGCTAAATGAATAACGAATAGATACATCTCCGTTATGCTCATGCTTGTGCCATAAACATCCATGCTCTTGTTGAGTTTCTAGAGATAAGGTGATATTTACTTATAGCAGTTATAGCAGGCAAGCCTTTGACACACTCATAAATTAGCTCCTCACGCAGAATTGCACAGATTCTGGAATTGTATTGGTCTCAGTTAGTATAGTCTTGACTGCGTAATTAGCTCAAATGTTAGTTTTTCTTTATATACATTTATACATGCATGAGAAAAAATGATCATGGAAATTAATTAAGAGCACTAATGCATATATGTTGTGTGTTATGTTATCAATTAAAAATTTCAAAAAGACAGATTCTGGTCATTATTAAGTAATACAAATGTTGATAAACATTTCAATCAATCTAAAGTACATTTAAAGTAGTATGTTCATCATTCTTGTCCATAACTAAATCTAATCATGCAGCAACTGTAGCAGGAGACTTGTTATAGCAGTTACAGTTCATCAACACTACTTATGCAGTTTTGATTTTAATAAATGATATTAGCTCATTTTTCCACAGAGAGGAGGGGGTTGAGATGTAAATATATATTACTTCTTATTGTTAATGAAGAAGTGGGGATTTGATGATAATATTGCAGGGCTGTTTCAGGGGCCAGAGGTTACTCAAATAAACCCCCTCGAGGAGTTCTGTTACTGCTGTTACTCAGTGCTGGGGTCCACTGGGACCTGTGGGGTGTGCAGGGTGAATATTCATTTGGGGCCAGCAGCTGAGACTCAGGAGCTTCTCGCTGAGCACTGCCTCATTCTTCATTAGACACGTGAGAGACGCGGGGTATTGACTGCATTGTTTCAGATTCACATTTCGGTTGTGGACAATGCTCATTAGATGTGGGGCTGTTAGCTCAATGTGCTTCTTTAGGCAAACAGCGTTCATAACAAAGCTGGGGTAGGCAATATTTCTGGAACCTCACTGTATAAAAATATCCATAAAAGAGAGATGACATTAATTAAGTCATATTTTCAGCATTTAAATTCATTCATTTATTTTCAGCTTGGTCCCGTCTGGGGTCGCAGGTGACTGTAACCTATCCTAACAGCTTTTTGGGCCTCAAGCGGGGTACACCCTAGACGTGAGGCATCGTAAATACTAACCAGAGCCTGAATACTTTCACCAGATCAGCTTTTTATTTGGACAAAATATCTTGTCACGTTTTGATCTCGCAATATCTTGTGGCACAAGATTTTGTCACACCCCACATGAGCCACTAAAAAGTATGCTTTTGTAAAAAAAAAAAATAATGTCAACTGACTGGCTGTATGTGTGCTTGTCAGTGAGTGGGTAGAGAACAATAGTAAGTTGTTCTGATTAATTTTAGTTGTATTTGAAAAAAGTTTTGAATGGATTTGAACAGGTTTTAGTTGGATTTGAACAGATTTTATTTATCTGTAGCAAAGACGAGCTTATTAGATTGCGTAAACAAATAAAATAAATGATTAAAATTATTATTATTTTTTTTTTTATTACATCAATTTTATATAGCGCTTTTCCGGGGACACAAAGACGCTTTACATATCAATTATTCATTCACTCCACAGTCACACACTGGTGCCTGTAGCCACAGCTGCCCTGGGGCAGACTGACAGAGACGTGGCAGCCATTCTACGCCTACGGACTCTTTGATTCATCACTAAACATTCTTACACATTCATACACCAGTGCCACAGCCACTGGAGGCAAGGAGGGTTAAGTGTCTTGCCCAAGGACAAAACTACAGTATGAACAGTGTAAGGAGCGGGAATCGAACCTCCAACCTTCCAGTTGAAGGACGACTGCTCTACCACTGAGCCACTGCTCACTTGGCACCTGTTCAAATCCATCTAAAACCTGTTCAAATCCATCTGAAACCTGTTCAAATCTAACTAAAACCTAGAACCAAAAAAATTCACCTACCAAATGTATTGGAAGGTCACATAAAACTGCAGAGGGCTGCATTTGGCCCCGGAGCCTTGTGTTTGACATGTGTCATCTAAATTATAGAGGTTATTAGATGAACAACATAATCTCATAGTGTGCTAATAATGTGTGGATCTGACAGTGCAGATTTCATAAAACACTCAATACCTTCATTATATTCAACACAATGGACAGTTTCGGGATGCCGCAGTACAATGGCCTCAATAATCAACATGAAGTGATTCCCTCAAGATCAATGTGCTCTGTCTCATCACATCTGTCCTGGACTGTATTAATAATTGCGTGGGCTCTATTGATTCTTATTGACTGCCGAAGCCGCCTGTGTAAAACAGTGTAGTGTTCAGGCGGTCCAACCTTAAATCAAGTGACATCTCATTAGAACCCACAGCCGCTCTTAAAACGATCTTTTTCGGTTATAAAAATGGAAATGGGAAATGGTTACTAACATAAAAAAGAATAGTTTCTTCCTTCTTTGTTGATATGTTGCATGATGAATAATGCAATGTGTTCGTTCTGATTTTGACAAGATAACTGCTGTTTGATTCAATCAATGTACCTTTGTTTGGTGTCTCTGCTCTGGTCTTCTGACATGAGGCGGAGTTGTTTATACCCCATGTTTTTACCTGCATATTTCAGTTGTTTGGGTTAAGATGGGAGATACTTTTGTATGTATTGTATGTATGTATAATTTTGTATAACTGAGTGATTTATTGATTTTCCAGTTAAAAACAAATTGGAATTAGGGATTACCCTTCGCTCTCTAAATCAGAACACATGGCATGAGCCATTAGTTTCATACTTGAAACTCTTACCTGTTTCTATTACGATATGTTACACTGTTCATAGACAGCAGCATGTCCCTTCAGGGCTACTGTAGATGCTATATATATATATATATATATATATATATATATATATATATTTATATATATATATATATATATATATATATATATATAGTATATAGTATATATAGACAGATAGATAGATATTGTCCCAACAAAATTCCACAATCTAACAATCTTCTCTTTTTGTCTCCACATGCCTGTTCCTCTTGTCCACCTCCTCATCACTAGGTAAGTACTCTTTATGTTCATCTACTGCAGAGGCTAATATTGATGTGAAGATCTCTAAAAATCTATAAATCTGTTTTTTTTGCTGTAGAATTCAGGTCTTTTTTAACCGTATGCACTGGGAAAGACATGAGCTTTCATCTTAAAAACAATGGTTGCTGCACCTTAATCTGGAAACAACAATTTGGAGATCACAGTAGGAACTTCACTGTTCCATTCACTCTTATTCCAGACAGTTGCTTCTCAGAGCAATTGACCAGGCAAAATCATCCCAAATCAGAGTTATGGCCATTTAAATATGGCTATAGCACTTCTGCAATAAATGTGAGGTGGAGTGCAAAAGTTAAGACATAAAATAAACCACAGAAGAAGTAAACGGATTGTAAAATGAAACCACACCGACCTCACCATTGTTTGAACATGGCAGCCCAGGTCAGTATGAAGAACAATGTGGCTGGCTGAGGAGCTAAATGAACGCGTTATGATTCAGGGCTGCTCTCTCACGGCTGAGCTGGAGCCTGTAATGAGTCAGTAATGAAATTTGGGTTGGTGGGGAGCTGGATAATGTGGCTAAGAAATGCGCTGGGGGTCCACAGCGTATGCTCACTTGGTCGTTGGACCCCGGGCTTTGATGAAACCCCCACAGGTTTAATATCCCAGCCATGGCCACCATCAGGGAGTTGAACTAACACGGTCTTATTGCTTTGTGAAGGAATAATATTAAAGGATAGACATTGTCCACATTATCCGGTTTCCACATAAAGAATCATCAATAACTAATGGAGTAAATGAGCAGCTTATGCGTCTATAGGAATTTAATATCATGGCCATTTGGTTTTGTTCTCTCTTTTCTCTTTGATTGTTCATTTGAATGATTTTTTTGCTGCGGCTGGTTTTCAGGTTTAATGCTCATTAGATTTGCACCAGAGACAGCCTCATGAATCCAGAACGCTCTTTTATCATGTTAGTTAGCATAGTAGTACATGGCAACATTTTGCATATTACAATGTGCAAAAGCTGTTTATTTCAATACCTAGATGTAAAAAACAAAAAAACAAATCCATAAAAATCAGACAGAACACGCTAAAGAAATTTACATCACTTTACAGTTAGGACTCCATTCTAAAGAGTTTATAAATGGGTCAAATGTTAGTGTTAATGTTTGGCCAGTGTCTCTCGTACTAAAAATGTAGCACTGGTTAAACAAGAGGTCATTTTTTGAGCCCATTGTCCTGTCCCATAAATGTTGTGGCCATCCTCTTAAAATCTGCAGTGCACAAATACATGGTTGGACAAAAATAAAATTTTAATCTCACAAGTCTGTGGACAACTCCATGTTGCCTACATCCTGTTGGCTACATCTGCTGTAAACTGCTGCATCTTCCGTTGATGGTGCACTGCTGTGGAAAGTTGTTTCTGCTTGTGTTAAAACAGGCCAAGAAAAAGCACCAAGAACCTGGACTCAACCAGAGCCCGAACCAGCATGGAGCCTAGTCAGTGTGAAAGAGCTTAAATATCAAAGTGTAGATTGAATATTTGGCCAGTAGTCACCATTTCTATTTTCTAACATGTTTTCTGCTTAGAATCTGTTGGTATTAATTTGTCCACGTACCGATGGATTTGGAAAAATGTTACCAATTTTTTAAAATACACAGAAGTCAGATCGTAAAAAATTACTGCATTTGACCACTCTAAGAATGCAGTACAAGTGTGTACTACATGTAGTACATATGTACTACCTAGTATTAGGCTGTGTTCACACTTGTAGTCCGCTTCATTAGTTTGCACCAAAACAGAAAACAATCTCGTCAGTTAAAAGCCTAGGTCCTCCGAGCGTTCACAGCTGCATTTTAAACTCCCGACCTAACGGAAAAACATGCATTTTTTTAGGAAGACACTAGATGGTGGTGCTAGCCCAGATGGTAATATGGCATGTTTCTATAGCATTTTAGCTTCTCAGTGCTTCACATTTGACCTCTTCTCATTTTATATAGTCGAGAAAAAAATTGTTTTTTTCTAAACTTGGGGAAGCTAAGCATTACGTAATGTTTTTGTCACCAAACAAGAAGATGCTGTTTTTGTTTGAGCTTGTCTATGGTCCACTTGAGTTTCACATTTGAATCGTACCGTACCAGAGTTCACTTGGAGACAATCAGAGACCTGTTTTGAAGGGATGTCTGCATGCCTGGTTTTTTTTGCACTGAGGTTTGTCTGGAGAATTCACACTTATCCAAGTGAACTGCGCTAATAGAGCATCTGCACCAGAGTCTGTTTGAACTGCAGCAAACCCGGCGAGTGTGTCCTTGTTCTGGTATTAAAAAAGTTGTAAGCAAAGGCAGGAGCATATTTCTCAGTGCCAGCGCAGTCTGTCTCTAAATTTAAAGCTGTATGCACTGTTCTGGCAGACTAAAGTCTATCTAATCCATTGTGAGCTGGCTGCCTTCCCTGCAGAGGCTGTGACACTGGTCGTGTACACAGACAGAGGCTACTTCCACTTAAGGGAAGGGGGCCCCTGTAATGAGTAGCTGTGAGAGTTGGATGAAAGAGCCAGAGCACAGAGACGAGACCAAGGAGCAGGACTCGACTGACCCGAGGATCATGCTCTGGCTCGGCTTCTGGGGGTTTAAAGCTCAACCTACTCCAACAAGCACTGCTCACTCGTCATGTTTGAAGTGAGCTGTCCTCAGCCCTACAGTTTTGGCTCGAACTTTTCAGACAAACCCTATCACTCAAATCTATTGTATCCATATGTTACCGGAAACAAAATGGTAAGTGATTGCACATTATACAAATAATGCACATACGTATAGTATAGTAAAGAACATATTTGAGCATCAGTCAGATGTATGTTTTAAACAGTATATCATAACCTCAAAGTAAAAGTCTTTGGAAAAATAGACATGCATATAAACACATATGAAGCTCTATAGAACCATTAAAATAAGCCACTTTAGTTCCATTACTTCCTGTTTCTGTTCCAACAGTTGTCCAGAGGGGACAAACTGAACACTGTTGGAAGAGAAGCACACTTATATTTCTTACAGTACTGTGGCTGAAATTGCAAATGGGCCAAATGTGATTTACCTATAGGTCTCGGTGTGAAAAGAAAAATACAATAAACTCCTGCAGAAAATCAAAATGGTTGTATATTCATTTATCTAGCTACTGCTTATCCCACTCTATAAGGGTCAAGTGTGACTGGAGCCTATCCCAGCAGTCCTGTTTATTGTCAATGTTCTTAACACACACTTTCTATCTGTCAAAAAGTTTGTAATTGACACTGTCCTACATTGAAATCATGATCTCAAAAGCTGACGGCAGTAAATTACAATTACCAACTTTCACTGAAAAATAGCCATGTTTTGTTCAACATACAAGTTTAATACACATCCATGTAACCAGAAACGAGATCTCACATCTCCCTCACCTCCATCATAACTCAAAAATGGAAATGACAGGTGTGCTGCTAACTCCTGCTGTCCATAGTGAGCCATGATCCAGGTTGGTGAGCTATTTATTGTGTTTAAAACTGAGCCAGATGTTGTTGTAACCAAGTGCATTTGTTATGTTTTCCACAGTAAAAATATACCCTAGCATAAAAAAGAATACAATTAAATAGCCAAAAGAAAGATTTTAGTATGACAGCATAACCAACGGGAGCCATTATAAAATGGCAGTCATCATGCATTTTCTCTGTATGGCCTTCACACTGGGCACCTATGAGACAGTGTTGTAGCAGTAATCGTCGCTCCTGCACGGCGCCTACCTTTCACTGGGCTCGGCCTGCTGGCACAATAGTACGAGCACTTATCATAACCACCTGCCATTTACCCGCAAGCACAATCCTATTTGGTGACGAGGTAATTACTGTGTTTGCCTCCACATTGTTGCGTCTCCTCCACGTTGATAGTCTTGTCCGAAGATGACAACTCCTGCTGCTTCTCTGCGGCATGTGCCATATGTGCCTCTCCAATTTCTATTCCAGCACCCTGAGGAAACAAACATGCATCTCGTTGTTAGTGCAATCCAATAAATTCTTTTTTTTATTTTTTTTTGTAAATTGAGTCAATAATAGTGGTGGAGAATGATGTTTTCTATGAAACACAGTTAAGTTAAATGTACAGTGGAAGCTATTACAATGTGTCTAGCAATCGTTGTTTCTGCCGCACACGGCTACAGCTGTGAGGTGTTTACTTTCCATAAATACAAGGCCTCTCGACAGCGGAGGATTAGCGCTGTGGGGAAGGGAGGCTCTTCAGAGGGGATGGGGGTGGAATGTGGTTTTTTGGTGCACGAAAGCAGCTGTCTAAAGGCCGTAAAAAGACTCAGCGATGTAGGCCCTTTGCACTTGATAATGATGACCCTGGAACCCATTACTCCAGAATCAGGGAGTCAACATCCGTGGCCTACAATTTAAGAGCAGGAACCTGTCTGTAATGAGAGGCCTGGTCTGACATGTGCTGGAGTATTCAGGGCGCACACACACTGACCTCAGAGTGTGTGTGGAGTGGGAGTAGTTACTGTTGTAAAAACATCATAGTTCTGGTCAAGTGATAATGTTTTGCGAGAAATGTCGTTTTTACAGTTTAGATTCCAATTAAGAAATGGGTTACGTTTTTATTGCATATTTTATTGCATGTACCCAAAATAATACAATATAAACATATGATCTTGTAAGGAAATCCATAAAGACATCATTCATTTGAAGAATACTGCTGCTCCTTATTGACGTGCCGACTCTCCACTCCATTGATGATAATTGTATTTTGGGTGTGGAAGGTCATTAAAGTCGGCCCCAGAGCAATTTCAGAACTGAAACTTGAAAAGGTAGTACAACAACATCAACCCAAAAATTCGCCTTTGAATGAGTAATTTTATAAATTCACATTTTTTTGTTCTTTAAATATCTGGCTCCGTATAGAATGTAAACACAATTATCATATGGTTGTTTCAGAAGGACTGCCTGAATTGTTTGTCTCAGGAGGGACTGGGATCATTTTTAGAGAAGGTTGATTGGTCTCTATTGACTTTTAAAACTTGTTTTCCTGTCAGTTTTCACCAGATGGGAAAGTAGCAATTCAGTTTTGCTCCCCAAAGACTAAACAAATGAAACACAGCTGATGGCCTCATGTGACTGCATTAACTCTAATTTCATAACTGCTGCACAATATTTAGAGTAAAGTTAGTGCTGTATGATTTTCACACAGCCACCAAGCCAGACGGCGATCCCCCTCAGCTGTAATTCTCATCCACACTATCCCCTATTCCATATTTTTTACTCATATATTAAACTCCATCTAGGTGCAAACAGCATCCTCAATGGGATCATAACCAAGTTTATTAAAACCAACTGCAGTGGGTTTGGTGGAATGGAGGTCACATAGGAGAGACTAACCTGTGTCATCTATAATTCATTGTCAGAATATGCTCTTCTTAGCAGGATTAAAGTTTAATAACTGGACAGGCTTGGTAAATATCCCTTTGTGCAGAGCCACTGTCTTGCCTTGTCTAGGGCCCCGGATCTGATGCTGAGTAGGGGCCCAGGGGGAGGGGCGGAAGGAGCCATAAGCCCAGGTTAAGCCCAGAGAGCCCATCGTCAGCAGCCGCCAGTCTACAGCGTAAAGACGAGAGCTCAAGCAGAAATGTGTTTCCCTGCAGATAAGGCCCCGTCCAGAATGGGGCCAGGGATGAGACGTGGCCCCTATCAGTTCTGGCTCTTATTGTGAGCTGCAGTGATGGGTTTAGAGGAAATGTAATACTACTGTGAAGGAGTTTTGCTGCGTACGGGCCGGACGGGACTATCTGGGTTTAAGGTTAGCTGGTTAAGGTTCAGGCAACATGGCTGCCGTTGAGTCTGCCATATATTTGACAGATTTCCAATAGTATATACATATAAATGGGGTTGTGTGTTTATTAATTAAAAAAAGTGCATTGTAAAAAATGTTTTATTATTCCCTTCAGCAGCTGCCCTGAACAATGGTTTCCAAATACTGTCTAAGAGGACAAAGTGAGCACTGCTGTGAGAGAAGCACACTCTTCTTTCTTTTTAACAGAATTATGCATAAACATTTAAATTCATTTTGCGTTAAACTCCATCCATCTTCTTCCACTTATCTGGGGCCGAGTTGCGGGAGCAGCAGACTGAGCAGAGACTCCCAGACCTCCCCCTCCCTAAACACTTCCCCAGGCCAGCTGAGAGACATAGTCCCCCCAATGTATCCTAGGTCTACCCCGGGGCCTCCTCCTGGTGGGACGCGCGTTACTGTTCCAGATGCCCAAACACTTCAGCTGGCTCCTCTCAAGGTGGAGGAGCAGCGGCTCTACTCTGAGCTCTGTACCGAGTGACTAAGCTCCTCACCTTATCTCTAAGGGAGTGCGCAGCCACCCTGCGGAGAAAGCTCATTTTGGCTGCCTGTATCCAGGATCTTGTCCTTTCAGTCATGACCCACAGCTAGTGACTTTAGGTGAGAGTATGACCATAGATTGACTGGTAAATCAAGAGGTTTACCTTGCAGCTCAGCTCTGTCTTCAGCACGACAGACCGGTACTTCGACCTCATTACTGCAGAAGCTGCACCAATCCATCTGTTAATCTCGCACTCCATCCTTCCCTCACTCCGACCCCAAGATACTTGAACTCCTCCACTTGAGGCAGGAGCTCTCTTTTCACCCAAGAAATACGACTGGAGGTTGATGATCAACTTTGAGGTTGTTTTATCTGACCTCCGGCCTAGGATGTCCTGGTGCCACAAGCACTGGTGGACACCCGTATGCTTAAACATGGTGTTTGATATGTTAAGTCCAATAACAGAACACTGCTCGGGTTCAGGGTTAGGGTTAGACTACCTCGGTAGTCGGTATCCCTCAACCTCCCACACAAGTTCAGACTCCTTCCCCCCAGCGAAGTGACATTCCATGGCCCTAGTGCCAGATTTTGTGTCCGGGGATTGGGTCACCGAGGCCCCCAGTCTCAACTACCGCCCAATCCACATTGCACCAGCCCCTTACAGCTTCTTCTGCAGGTAGTGGGCCCATGAGAGGTTGGCCCCACGTTGCTCCTTCGCTTCCCTGTGCCTTTGGCCAGCCTCTGAAGGCACTGGGAAGCAACGTCATCATTCATCGGGTTTAACTTCAAAACATGAACTTGTAGGCTATGAGCAAACCCCCCGGGCCTGGCTACAAAGTGGCCAAAATACCTGCTGAGAGGTGCAGAAGTCTCATTGACAGTTACAGGAATCGTCTGATTGCAGTGATAGCCTCAAAAGGTTGTGCAACAAAATATTAAGTTAGGGGTACCATATATTTTGTCCAGGCCTGTTCCATGAGTTTATTTTTTAAAATAATTCCGTTGAAGCATGGTTGAAAAGCAATGTCTGACTTTTATTGGTTAACATTCATAGAATTTTTATTTATTATTACTTTTGTCAGAATAAAGTTTTTTCTTTGACCATTGTGAGTTTTTCTTTCATTGACCGAAGGGTACCAACAATTTTGTCCACGTGTGTAGTTTGTGGAACTCTGCCCATGGCTTGTTAAGGTTGCAGTTTCGGAGTTTTGAAGTATGACCTGGACCTGAAAAATAGTGAGTGTTCTAAATTCTCAATTTGAGAACAGTTTTAAGAATATAACTGATTTTTGATGTCCAGTTAGCCCACAGTCCGGACCGGATTATTTTCAAATGTACCACAAGAAGAGACATTTAGTTTTGTACAGTCTAATATCACAACAACAGCAACTTCAAAGTGCTTAATAGACTGTCCTTAGACCCTCTGCCAGGGTAAGGAAAATAAATAGATAAATAACAACCTGATAAATAGAGAAACCACAGGGAGAACCACAAAAGGAGGGATCCACTCCCAGGACGAACAGGCCATTAAAATGGATGTGTCCTGAACAGTTGAAGACAACATAGAAATACACATACTAACAAGTAGAACCATAATTATTGGCAGTCTATGACAAAGTTCAGGGAGCACAGAGTCCAGACAGCAAAAGGGATGTCTTGTAATGTCCAGTGTCCACTGTGTGTGTGTGTGTGTTTCATACTGGAACATACTGGAGTCCTACCAATGTATTTCAAAAGTATTGAAGAAAGAAAGGACTACAAAAAGCAAAAATTAAATTATTCCCTGCAAAGTCCATACTGTCCAAAACACATTCAGTCAACACTGTCTGTCGTGGCATGTACTGTATTATCATTATATGCAATGTCTTGTTGTAAAGGTCTTGTAATTCCATTTTCTCTTTAATTCACCCTGATTCCCTTTAAAGTCATGTAATTATATGTGCTGTTCTCCCCCCCAGCTCACCCTCTATTCCACTTTTATTGAGCACATTACCGCCTAACTGCTTTGATTTGGACATGCCTTGTAAAACCAAACCTCTCCAGACTTAGCCTGGCCAGCCAGACTGTTGAGAACATTAGAATTGGGGGTAAATTTGGTTTTCTTTTAAACATGATCTCTACCTTACATCTTATGTATGTTGTATGAATGTTATTCCAAAAATGTAGCTTATCTTTTGTGAAATAATTTTAATTTCTCACAGCCAGAGGTCACCAGGAACTGCATACCTTGCTTTGATTTATAAAAAAAATATATAAACTTTATAAAATAAAATAACATTTATTTTGGTTACCTATTGCCAGTGTAAACAGTCTCAAAAATACCACACTGTCTTGCAAAGCTTTCTAAATTATTAATTTGATTTGATGAAAGATTTTCCATATGGCATCATTAGAGTTAGGTCAGCCATTTGTTGTTTAGGTCAATACTGAGGCATGGTTTTGTCAAAACCTCCAGCTTTACCTTAAGGTCGTTTGTCTTTATCCAGAGAACAATGGCAGTGGAACAAAGGACCCACCGCTCTTCCATTGTCTTTCATTAAAAAAAAATGTATTAAGACTTTTTATGCATAAATGATGAAGATATTTATACGAAATTATACAAAAGATATTTTTTAGGTATGCTTCATATGTGATCTGATGAATTATGTGGCTGTACATTACTTTGAAAATCCAGTAGGGGGCATTTTCTACCAGCTGCTTTTTACTCTTTCCATTGACTGTTAAAGCCATAGTCTGCTCTGCGCCTATATTTTTCCTGATGGAAATTATTGATAATGAATATTGATAAAAACAATACTATACAGTTAATAATAGTTAAATAGTAATGATCACTTATTTAATTCCATGCAGTAAAAAAACAAATCACAGTTGTAATTATGTATGCATTTTAACTTTATTGAGAGGTAATAACTCAATACATGTCTGTGGATATTATAATGGTTCTCCTTGTTGTTTAAGTCACTAACTGACTTCTGAGGTAAGTTTATGGTAAAGGTGATTTTGTGCTTACAAATTGTTTCTTGATCAAATTTAAATATACAATTAAAATGGTAATATTTACAGTGAGTTAAAAGTCTTTACCAAAACCCTTTTTCTAAACTTATTTGCTGTTTTTGCGTCTAAGCATAAACCTACAAAGACAGGAGCTTGTTTTATAGTTTGCTCAAATAATCCCACAATTCAGTTATACACTATAGGCCTACTGCGCATATACTGTTACTAAAAACACCTTAGTGTAACACTATACTCTGCCATGTCATACTACTGACACACTTCATTAAATTATATAATACATTTAAATATACAACTATATCGCCAAAAATATTTGCTCGTCTGCCTTCACACGCATATGAACGTAACTGGCATCTTATTCTTAAACCATAGGATTTAATATGATGTCGTCCCACCCTTTGCAGCTATAACAGCTTCATCTCTTTCCACAAGGTTTAGGAGTGTGTTTATGGAATGTTTGACATTCTTCCAGAAGTGCATTTGTGAGGTCAACCACTGATGTTGGACGAGAAGGCCTGGCTCATAGTCGCCGCCCTAATTCATCCCAAGGTGTTATTTCGGGTAGAGGTCAAGACTCTGTGCAGACCAATCAAGTTCTTCCACACCAAAACTGGCTCATCCATGTCTTTATGGCTCTTGCTTTGTGCACTGGTAGCAGTCATGTTGGAACAGGAGGGGGTCATCTCCAAACTGTTACCACAAACTTGGGAGCATGAAATTGTCAAAAAGGTCTTGGTATGCTGAAGCATTAACAGTTCCTTTCACTGGAACAACGGGGCCGAGCCCAACCCTTGGAAAACAAACCCACACCATAATCCCTTCACCACCAAACTTTACACTTGGCACAATGCAGTCAGACAAGTACCGTTCTCCTGGTAACCTAATACCTATCCTTGTGCTGGTGCCACTCATGTCTTTAGTGTGCATCCGATCTGAGGTCAGCTGGAGTTCTCCTGCAGCAACCTATGAGACTGGTTAAAACTGAAGCCCACATTAAAAGGTCTGTGCTACATGAAGGATCAAGTCAAAGGTAAAAGCTCTCGCTACAGTTTTAGGTCTGTGTGTGTTGTCTGAGTGCTTCAGTCTCTTTCATGTGGACGAGTGAAAAGTAGCTTCAGTAGGTCAAAAAGGAAAAGTAGGTCAGAAATAGAGCTCATAAACATAATAAATAAACCCCATTTTGAATGATGGTCTCTAGATTAAAGCATGTGCAGGTGTTTTTCATCTTTTTGCAGTAGTTCTTTGCTCCATCTATTGTTCTAGTGATTAGTAAACCTGGTTCAGACTGTGACAACGCTGTCACACTAATTACAGATCTTTTTCATTTTTAAAACATAGATCTAAGTCCTGACTTCAGAGAAGGGCCACTGGCCTTATCTATCAAAATTTCATAAAAAAGCCTGCAAAGAGACTAAAGCTGCGTGATGGGGTTTCAGGGCAAAAGCCCCCATTTTAGGGGGGGCTCCATACCATAGACATAAAATGAGTAAAGGGTGGGTTTTATAAACAACTTTTGATCTTAATTATTTCATTTTTTGAAAGCCTTCAGTCTTTGATGTTGGACACTCACAATGACCAACTAAAATAACATCTTCTAAATTGTCCCAGAATACACAAAATTACATCTGTTTTGATTTAAATTTTCTGGGGTCTTCCCCCAGACCCACCTGCTGTTCAGCCCAACATATTTGTGTCTGACTACATACCCAAATCTGTTAACATGCTTCTTTTGGTGACTTTAGCGCTTGGCTAATGCCCCTACATCTCTGACCTGGTGGAGTGCTGCAGAGATGGTTGTTCTTCTGGAATGTTCTCCTCTCTCCACAAAGACAGGCTGTAGCTCTGTCAGAGTGACCATCAGGTTTTTGGTCACCTCCCTGACTAAGGCCCTTCTCCCCAATTGCTCAGTTTGGCCGGATGGCCAGCTCTAGGAAGAGTCTTGGTGGTTCCAAACTGTTTCCATTTACAGATAATGGAGGCCACTGTGCTTAAAGGAACCTTCAATGCTGCAGATTGTTTTCTGTAACATTCCCAGATCTGTGCCTCGATACAATCCTGTCTACAGACAATTCCTTGAACTTCATGGCTTGGTTTGTCTCTGACATGCACTGTTACCTGTGGGACCTTATATAAACAGGTGTGTGCCTTTCCAAATCACGTCCAATCAACTGAATTTACCACAGGTGGACTCTGATCAAGTTGTAGAAGCATCTCAAGGATGATCAGTGGAAAAAGGATGTACCTGAGCTCAATTTTGAGTGTCATGGAAAAGGCTATGAATACTTATGTACATGTGCTATTTTTTCGTTTTTAATGTTTTATTAATTTGCAAATAATTCATACAACCTTTTTTCACGTTGTCATTAATGCCATTATTGTTGTATTCATTAACATTAATTAACATTAATTCATTTTGGAATAAGGCTGTAACCTAACATAATGTGTAAAAAGTGAAGCGCTGTAAATACTTTCCAGATGCACTGTATCTAATCTAATTTTCGATGATATCAGTTTACAAAACTGATATCAGTAACTAACAGATACTTGTATTTAAGCATTTAGCTTTATTTAAGGAAGTATTAAGTAGTAGTTTGATTGTAAGGGGCGCAGTGGCTTAGTGGTAGAGCAGTCGTCCTATAATCAGAAGGTTGGCGGTCTGATTCCCACTTTCCCCTGTTCATACTGTCGTTGTGTCCTTGGGTAAGACACTAAACCCACCTTGCCTCTAGCATCCGTAGCACTGGTGTATGAATGTGTGTGAGTTTGGTGGTGGTATGAGAAGGCTGTCTGTCTGCCCTGTGTGTGAATGAAAGCACAATGTAAAGCGCTTTGGGTGCCCGAGAAGGGGCAAAAATGCATGCCATTTTTAAGTCATTTATGTTGTATCTACATTAACCGTTAAAATATGAAGCTCATAGCGCTGGCTTTGGCTAACTCTATTTATGACCACCATCACAAAACCCTTGGGGAAAAGACTTGACAATGTGGTACTAGCAAAGTGAAAACATTCCAGAATCTTTTTCACATAAAGAGTAAGAGTTCGGCCTCAGAAACTGATGAATGTTTTGGAAGCGCTGTATGTTGAGACCTCTCATGTTTTTTTCACGGCCTTGCTTTTCATGTGGACGTCACTTAAAGATAATGGCGCTGCGAGTCCATGGCACCCATTAGACTCAGATTCAGTGGCCTTTTAAAGAGATATTTGTGTGGGCTGCAGCTCCTCACAAACGCAACCGCTTGCCACAAGGACAGATTATTAAATATTTTTCTATATACTCAGTGAATCACATGAATGCCTGAAGTGATTCATTGCCCAGTCACTGCATTCTATTAAAAATAAACAACATAATTCAGGGCATTTCTGACTAGATATTTTTTCTTCTTTTTTTTCTTTTTTTTTTTTTTTTTTTTATAAATAGGCACATCTTTTGTAAAAGCTTCATATACTAAACATTTCCAATGGCGGAAGCTTTATAGCAGTGAGGACATTTTAGCACTGGCAGGACAGTGTTGGTTCAGAGACCTTAGTGCAACACAACAAAGAAAACAGGTTGATATTATTAGGCCCGAGCCATGCATGGCAAAGAACAATTGAAACCATTAGGCAGTGCGCACAAGTCAATGACAAACCTGCCCAAAAACAAACAGAAAGTTGGCCATCTTGGCCAAAATTGCACACTTTGTATATTTACAAACTTGTCCTCGGGCGGCGACTGACCTGAGAGACAAGATCATGGCGAGAATGAATGCAAGGCAGCCACAACGCCAATTACAACGGCTAAGTGAAATACCATCAGAAAGTCTCCTGGAAGATGTGAATGCAGCATTGAGTGGAGGAGGCTAAAATCAAGGCGGCACGGAGAGAAGTGAGCCAACTGACAGAGGCCAAGAGAGGTGCAATGTGAAAACAAGTACCCAAGAGGTACAACCAGATGCCCATACCTGAAGCCCTTGAAACTGCCTAACAAAGGCTCCAAGCCTTGGCCAGCTGCCTAAAGAGGTACACAAGAGATAATGAAGCCAGATGAATAAAGCAGCTGTATGCAACTCAACCTGCGAAGTGTACGCTTAATGGCAGGGTAACAGCAGAGCAGACCCTCCAAGGCTGGAAACTGAACAATACTGGAAAAGTATATGGGAGAGGGAGGCATCACACAACAGAGATGCACAGTGGCTTGTGGCTCTAAGCGAGGACCACAGCATCCTCCCTGAACAGAATCGAGTTACCATCACAGCGGCAGACATCCAAGAAAGAGTCTCAGGTATGAAAAACTGGACAGCACCAGGCCCTGACAGGAGCCACACCTACTGGCTAAAGAAGCTCACTGCACTCCACGAGCGCCTTGCAGCACAAATGAACCAGCTGCTAAGGGATGGGACGCACCCTGAATGGCTTACCAAAGGACATACATAGAGCGCCATAACCAAGTGGCTGGCATAGTGTACAGGAACATCTGCACGTACGGACTGGAAGCCCCAAGGTGAAAGTGAGAAACACCTCTAAAGGTGGTAGAGAATGACCGAGCCAAGATCCTGTGGGACTTCCAGATTCAGACTGACAGAATGATAATGGCGAACCAACCAGACATCGTGGTGGTGGACAAACAGCAGAGGAAGGCTGTTGTGGTTGTGGTGCAATACCAAGTGATTGCAACATCAGGAAAAAGGAACATGAGAAACTAGAGAAATACCAAGGGCTCAGAGAAGAGCTGGAAAAGGCTTGGAAGGTGAAGGCGACAGTGGTGCCCGTGCTCATCGGAGCACTCGTTCATCTAACTTAAAAAAAGTTTGAACTTTGACACAAATTGTCCAAATGTCAGCCCTGCGGCTAACTGGCCACTGTCCAGGGCGTACCCCGCCTCAGGCCCAGAGCTGCTGGGATAGGCACCAGTCACCCGCGACTCCTAACGGGACTAAGCGGTAGAAAATAAATGAATAAATGAATGTATATTAAAATTTGTTTGTAACCTGGAGGAAGGCCTACTTGGTATTCTTGCTTACTCCACTCTCTGAGAAATTGCTTTGGTAGTTTCGTAACTCACAAATGGTGAAATACTCTAGAACATTTCCAGTATGATCAAATACATAACATATTAAATGAGAAAATATGTCTAATATCCTGATTGATTCTTCTGTTGTATTTTAGCACAGTGTTTTTTGTTCTTTCAAAGAGGTTGGGTCACTTTATGCGAATAGGACTGCTTTTATCAGACTTGAGTTAAATGGCTGAATCTATATAGTGCTTTTCTATCTTCATAAACACATCCATTCACACATACAAACACTTTCATCTTCACACACAACAGTAGTCTCGCAAATACACCCTTTAGCTAGTGGACAGCTTGTGCTACTTCCTAAGTTTGCTACAGCACTACCAACTCATAAAGTCGGTGTGTTACTGTTGATTTTTAATAAAATACTCGATGACTACTAAACAATTTAGCTTATATTGAGTATATTAGCATTTAACACTTCACACACTAACACTTCCTGTGTTTTCCCCGTGTGGGGTAACATTTTAATTAAAATGCTTATGATTAGTTCTGTAACAGCATTTAGGATTCACACAGAAACTGAGACAACTTAAGGAAGACTTAACATGTGTCACTCATTTCCAAACCCTCTGTGGCTTCAACACCCTCCTTTCACACCTTTTCTGTTTTTAATAACCCAAATAAACATATGTTAGGTTCAAATGAACGTGAATAGCATGAGCTAATTACTCACGTTTGTAAATTAGGTCAAATATGCGACAAACGAGTCAAGTCCCTAACTTACAACAGAATAAAGAAGTTGACAGACAAATGTACAACTCACCATATTATTATGAGTCTTTTTAATCCCGACATGAAAACTGTCCAGTCCTCGTTCAGTTCTGGATTCATTCTGTGATTATCACAGCAGCCAGGACTAGAGGATAAAGTGCTGTTCTTCAGCTTTGACACTGACACGGAGCTTAGGAGCTGAATAAACTAAAATAAACTTTCCCTCTCCGTCCATAACGTCAGTGAATCTTCGTTATGTTTTGCCGAAGCTCAGCTTTTAGATTTTAGTTGTTTCTATCAGGCTACGCTAAACATGTTGAAATTTCCCGCTGCTCTGTCCAATAAGTAACCTGAGGACCAGCATGTGTTGAAGTACTGGTTCAAAAATATGTTTTACACCAGGGGTGCTCACACTTTTTCACCACGCGAGCTACTTCTAAAATGACCAAGTCAAAATGATCTACCCTCTACAAAAAAGCAAAACATATATTTATTTACAAATATATTAAGGATTCTTTATATGTACAATGTATGTTGATGAACATTGCAAAACATAATACTGCACAACACAACATAATTAACTATGTACAGTGCTTTAAGTGGACCAAAAGAGGTGCCGGTACTCTATTATAGGCTATTTTTTCTTGATGACTCCCCTCATCCCCTGAGGTAACAACAACTATATTGAAGGGGTTTTATATACAGCAGTCCACAGACGACCTTAAAAAAAAAAAAAAAAAAAATGTATTAGTTTGTGGATTTGCTTGAGCTAGAAAGAGATACTGAACAAAAATAAATTGTGCAAAAGGGTATTGATTTTTTTTTTAACAAAACGTACATAAAATAAATTATAAAACATAACATAACCATAGAACAGTAGCTGGGGTGTCAGCCAGCGAGTCATCTGATTCTGATCGTGTTCTTTTAGTGCTCAGAGTCTGAAGCCAGGAGAACATATTAAGTGTTGTTTATTGTATTTGTATTTTTACCGAGCCGAGTGTGAGCGTTTCACACACCCTCTTCGGCCACGTTGAGTTGACACTGACAGCGGCAAAAGCGATGGATGCACTTTTTACTTGTAAAACTCAAGAGTGTATATAGGTAATGTAGTCTCTGCTTTCGGTGGGACGAATTTGGAAGCGTGCATTGTGAAGGGTGCTCTGGAAAGCAGCAGCGCAAGCAAAGAATTAAAACCTCTATTAAAACTCTAAAGGAGCGTACCGGTACGCTAAAAGCACGTTCTGCGTGCACAGAGAAGTTGCGGTACTCTCAAGAGCTGTATTTGGAAGTGGCGGTACTGAGTATCGATGCGTACCAGCCCACTGAAAGCACTGACTATGTACAATTTTTGTCATTACCTGAGTTTACTCTGATGACTTGCACTGAATTGAATCAGCCAGGGATGCATAGTCCGGACAGTAGCTGCTGACAGATGAGGCAAAGGCACTTTGAAAACGTCATCGTAAAAACAAGTCCTCCTCTTATTCCCTATGAAAGCGATAAGTTTTTGTCTTCTTACTTGGTCCAGCTCCCTCACTTATTTTTATACCCTTTCTTAAGTTTAAGAGGAAAAAAACGAGGTTTAAAAGTTGGAGGTAAGTCGCTAAAGCGTTAGTTTTGCTGCACTTAATAATAATAATAATAATAAGTTTTATTTATATAGTGCTTTTCCAGAGCTCAAGGACACTTTACAATAAACAAACAACAATAAAGACAATTGACAAAGAGAGCAGACAGAACAACAATAGGCAAATGAGAGTGGAAGTAGAGTAAGTGAAAAAACCCACTAAGAACTGTAACATTCAGTTGTTTGCGCTAGAGATACATATAATATTCCTTATTGTATGCTGTTACAAAATAAAATGTTTTTCTTAGGACTTAAGAATAAACTGTCTTTCTTTCCAGGTCATGTCCCTGGGAATTAAAAACTTCTTTATCCTTACCGCTGATGAACTGCAAAAACATGTACCACAGCTCACTCTGAGCCTCTTCACATTACAGCCAAAATAATCCACATTTAGCAGTTGATTATATCCTAAGGACAGTTCAGACATTGACCACAGTTAAGCTGCAAACTAATAAGCTCCAAAAAATGACTTTATGGTTTATTGTAGGGGTCAGAGCAAGGGCCTGCATTTTTTCTGAAAAACGAGAACACACAGCTGTACTAAATAATTTATAACGAAACGTGTTTTCATTCATCCATCCACAAACTAGTAATTTTTCATTCCAAATCTGATATTGCCAATGGATACATTAGACGCTAATGAGCTTTTATTTCAAACAGAAATAGCAGAGCTGCATTAGATATGGAAAACCATCTCATTCCTTTAAAATACAAAAACTGGGAATGGATTTTTTTTTATATACTACGGCATGACATTACCCCAGGAAAGGAATATGATGGTACTGGAATTGGAAAATCACCTCTAGTTTAGATGCTCACTGTATAATCCAATTGGATTTTGAAATAGCTCTCAGTGGGAGTTCAAATGTGTGCCGAAGTGTTGGGGCTTTTTATCTCGACTGTTCATATGACAAAGAAAATGTATTTGTGCATTTTTGGACTCTGCCATCCTGAACAATGCAAAACAGAGCAAACATAGACGATGATACAGACACACAAAAAAGATCTGCTGTTAATCATATCTAATCTCCCTAAACACCTTGTCAAACGGGAGAAGCAACTTAGCAGCAGAAGCCTAATGAACTGTGTGAGTGTATGTAATTCTTGTTTTTTTAAATTTAGTGCCGTGTTATTGCTGAGAAACTGCGCAGTGTTTTACCCTGTCACGTGGTGCACAGGCGTCTATTCTCACCTGCTAGCGGGCTGGTTTCGTTTGAGTGGTTTGTGGCCATCTGGAGGCTTGTCCTGCTGAATTCAATTACTTGAATAGACGGGTATTTAAGTGGGAACCACGGCAGCTGTCATCGCGTGAAGACCGAAGAGAGTAAAGACCATCGATTCTACCTGCACGTGACTCCACCTAACAGGGACACACCGATAGAGGACCTGAGTATTGCACTTTTTTTAGTACTAATTGTTTGCACTTATAATTTATTATTTCTATTTTCAATTTCTTCTTGCATATTTCCTTTTCGGCTCTTCAATGTGTTCATCTGTTTCATGCAAAAGGTGATGCAACCATAATAATCTGCATGTTGTATTACTGTCAATAACTGCTCCTTCTACTTTCCCAATAGGCTTGTGGAACTGCCAGTCTGGTGTGAACAAAGCTGATTTCATTACAGCTTTTGTTCAACATTCTGGTCTTTCAGTTGTAGCACTTACAGATACATGGATCAAACCAGATGACTCTGCCACTCCCGCCGCCCTCTCCCATAATCATACTTTCTCCCACAGTCCTCAAGTCACAGGGAGGGGCAGAGGGACCGGACTGCTTCTCCCTACCGACTGGAAGTTCAAACAGCTAGCACCCTTGTGTGACAACAGCTCCTTCGAGTTCCATGCTGTTACCATCACCCACCCTGTTAAAAGTCATTTTGTAGTTATCTATCGGCCCCAGGTCAGGTTGGACATTTCTTGGAGGAGTTGGATGCGCTTCTTTCATCCTTCCCTGAGGATGGTACTCCTCTGGTGGTATTAGGAGACTTCAACATCCACCTTGAAAAGCCACAGGCTGCTAACTTCAATAACCTGACTGCATCATTGGACCTCAACCGGGTTTCCACATTGGCAACCCGATGTCTGGTAATCAACTAGATCTTATCTAAGATACTGCTCCACTTGGCACACTCATTTCTTCATAACTCTCGACCTTGACCTAACTTCTCCAGACACTATTGTTTTACCGCTGATCACTTTCCGACGCAACCAGCGTACACTCAGTCCCTCCCGCTTTTCCTCTGCTGTCTCTTCTGCGCTCCCCCCCTCTGAGGAGCTCTCTCTTTTAAACACAAACAATGCCACCGACACTCTGTGCTCCACGCTTACATCCTGCTTGGACAACTTATGCCCTCTTACATCTAGACCAGCCCGTACATCCTCCGTCTTCCCCCTGGTTATCCAACGTTCTACACGAGCATCGTGCCAGCCTCTGGTCAGCTGAGAGAAAATGCCGAGAAAAAGTCAAAAGATCCTCTGTATCTACCAGTCTCTCCTCTCTACCTTCTCCGCTGAAGTCACCTTTGCAAAAACTGTCTACTACCATTCTAGGTTAATCAACTCACCTGACTTGCGCACTCTCTTTAAAACCTTTTCTGCCCTTCTTTGTCCGCCTGCTCCCCCACCTTCATCGGATTTAACAGCTGATGATTTTGCGTCTTTAATTGTAAAGAAAACGACCGCCATCAGCAGCCAGTTCTCTGCGCCACCACCTGACCCCTGATATGTGTTTGCTCCCTTCTTTTTCTCCTCTAACTGAAGCAGATGTTTCCAAGGTCATTGGTTCTAAACACCCTACTACCTGCCCGCTGGATCCCATCCCCACACAGCTCCTTCAGGCCATCTCTCCATCTGTCGTGCCTGCTCTCACCCACATCATCAACTCCTCTCTCTCCACTGGGTCATTCCCCACAACTTTCAAAGAGTCCCGCATCACACCACTACTGAAGAAACCCACTCTTAACCGTACACTCCTAGAAAACTACAGACCGGTTTCACTCCTTCCCTTCATTGCCAAAGCCCTGGAGCGAGTTGTGTTTACTCAGCTGTCCTCCTTTCTCACACGGAACAACCTCCTGGACCAGAACCAGTCTGTGTTCAAGAGCAGACATTCCACAGAAACTGCACTGCTCTCAGTCATCGAAGCCCTGAGACTGGCAAAGGCAACATCCAAGTCATCTGTACTCATCTTACTGGATCTGTCTGATGCTTTTGACACTGTTAATCATCACATCCTCCTGTCTTCTCTCAGGGCGATGGGTGTCTCTGGAATGGCGTTGCAATGGTTCAAGTCTTACCTCTCGGATAGGTCATTCAGAATATCCTGGAGAAACGAGGTCTCTGAGTCCCATCATCTCAATACAGGGGTGCCACAGGGCTCAGTGCTTGGACGCTTTTCCATATACATGACATCCCTTGGCTCCGTCATTCAGAAGCATGGCTTTTCCTATCACTGCTATGCAGATTACACTCAACTCCACTTGTCATTTCAACCTGACGATCCGACAGTCTCTGCTCGCGTCTCGGCATGTCTGAGTGACATCTCACTTTGGATGAAGGACCATCACCTGCAGCTGAACCTTGCAAAAACAGAACTGCTTGTGATTCCGGCCAACCCAAAGACCCACCACAACCTCTCCATTCAACTAGGCCCATCAACCATTACACCATCCAGCACTGCCAGAAATCTGGGAGTGGTAATTTATGATCAGCTCGACTTCACAAGTCATGTCGCCAGCACCACCCGGTCTTGTAGATTCATCCTCTACAACATTAGGAAAATTAGATCTTTCCTATCAGAGCACTCTATGCAAATTCTAGTCCAGGCTCTTGTCTTGTCCAAACTGGATTATTGCAATGCTCTACTCGCTGGACTCCCTGCCTGCACAACCAAACCTCTGCAGCTGATACAGAATGCAGCGGCAAGAATGGTCTTTAATGAACCGAAGAGAGCGCACATAACTCCTCTCTTACACTGGCTCCCGGTTGACACCCGCATCAAGTTTAAAGCTATGCTCTTGGCCTACAAGACCACCACTGGTTCTGCAACCTCATATCTTCATTCACTAATACAGACCTACGTTCCTACCAGATCCCTGCGTTCTGTAAATGAACAATGTCTGGTGGTACCGTCCCAAAAAGGGTAAAAAATCACTCTTGCGTACCTGGCTCTGTTCCACATTGGTGGAATGATCTACCTGCTGCTACAAGATCAGCAGATTCTGTATACTGCTTTGTATACTGTGCTGGGTTTAAACTGACTAGTTTTTGGTGCGCTTATGCTTTTTGTTCCTTGTGTTGTTAAAATTGCTGCCATTGTTTTCCTCACTTGTAAGTCGCTTTGGATAAAAGCGTCTGCTAAATGACTAAATGTAAATGTAAATTATGTGATTCATCCAACCAGCAAACACTAGCCATTACATCTCACCAGTGACTAGATTTGAACATTTACAAATGCATAAGGGAGTCATAAATTCAAGTCATAAACAACAGCTATACTTCAGATGAGAACCACAATAACCCAACGGCTAAAAGCCAGGGGAATAAAAACAGCAAGTCTGCACTGAAATCTTCCCGTATTTAACTGTATTTTACTCAACATAGGTTTCATACAAAACTGTACAAAAAAAAAGCCTGGGATAAATGACTGAGTAGAATGCAGGGTCTTCTGTTCACATTTCTGATAATGTGAATTCTTGCTTTATTTAGATTAAAATGGACTGGAAGGAATCACAATAATTTGCATCCTTAACATTATTTTAATTAACTTACCATATAATGTGGTTTGCAGTCGAGCTACGCCTCCAGCCTTGTGGGACTAGAGCTTACCAACTACAGTTACAGTACTACAGTTCCCAAGACACTGGCAGGGCATGGGAGGAGTACTACTGTATATAAATAAGTGACAAATGAAGCCAGTGCATAGAACAAGTCAACAAGACTGACTTTAAACTTAATCAATCTCATGCCTCTACTCTGTTGGCCAACATGTTTGGCAGTTATTTTGGCCAGATCTGGAAAGGTAAAGCCTCGGAGTGTCTGTCTTAGCCACATTTAGAAAGCAAATCAAACCTTTGAAATAGTTGCTGCAGATCTTCACATTCTATTACAGAAAATGATTTGCAGTGCTATGACATATTTAAAACACTAAAGTTCATAAAAACATCTTTTGCCTCAAGGTGAGCTACAGCCACTCCCCTTATTTAAAGTGAAACCAAAATCAGACAAATTATCTGCTCATCATTGTTTGGTTCCTCCTCAGTATAATTTTGTACTGCATGGTATCTTTAAGTGCTTTTTAGTTATTAGCCTATTCTTGCAACAGACAATTTCAATTTTGCGCTAATTCACATGGATTTTTTACCAACTTTTAATGCTAAATATAGACCAATCTATTAAGTAAAATATGTATGTTTTAAATGCAGTCAAACGTAGAATACAAAGGGCCAGACATTGCATTCTATAAACAATATTCATCTGAATTGAGCTTCCATAATTGTTTATCATTCAGTAATATTTGTACCAGAAGCCATTTTCTCCATTTTCTCCCTGTTTTCCTGTCCTACTCCCAGGAAATAGCAGCCCTCATTCCAGACTGCATTGATCGGATCTTTTGGAGATGAATGGATTAATTACAGCCACTGAGAGCAGATGAAATACAGTCTGGCATGGGGGGTGGATGGGACAAGGGAGCTGGAGAAAGCCATTAAGGCAAATTGAGGGCATTAATGACTGAAGCACTGCCAGGGGGCTTTGTCGGTTCACCCTTTTCCCTGGCACCGTAGCAATGTAGTTGCTTTTTCCGACTCCAGCAGTGGCTTTGTGGTGGAACGGCTCACCTAAAGTTCCTCTGAGAATTTAGCTCTCGAAAAAAGGGCGATGTCAGAAACTACAAGAAGCACCTGCACTGTAAAAAACTCGGAACAAATAAACCATGTCGAGCAACATTGTTGGTACAAGCTCGCTATAATTAATCTTACAGCAGAGCAAAATCCATAGAAAATATTGCACGTCATAAGCAAGAAAAAAAATACTTTAAACACCATGAATCATTAAGTCTGTTCCTGGGAGCAAAATGCTGACACACATTCAACAAGGCTTCAATAAATAATGAATAAGAAAAAAAAAACATGGGCCTTGTGTTTATCTAATTAAGTTACATGAAATATAAATGACAATCAATTACAGTTTGCTTTTGGGCATTAGACACAACAAACACAGAGACAGACTCTAGCGTTAGTCCGTTCTGTCATTAGTGGGGCACAAATACAGCTCTGGAAAAAATTAAGAGACCACTTCAAAATTATCAGTTTCTCTGGTTTTACTATTTATAGGTATGTGTTTGTGTAAAATTAACATTTTTGTTTTATTCTATAAACTACTGACAACATTTTTCCCAAATTGCAAATAAAAATATTGTAATTTAGAGCATTTATTTGCAAGAGGATAGCGATGACCACAGAAGTGTTTTTTTTTTATACTTCTCTTATTAAATAAGATTTGGTTCAGGTGATCACCTAATCACCACCTCATTCAGTAAATGAGGTGTGTCTGTGTTGCGATTCAACAGACATTGGAATGGAATGGTTTCCAAACTTGTAGAGATGCTGACTGCTAGCAAGAGCTGTATATCAGCTATTGATCATTAGCTTACATTAGAGATGTAACAGCATGCACTCTATGAAATGGAATATTTTGGTGCCAGACTGTTGATGCATATTTGGCACAATCGATATACAGTATTACTCATGTTTTCATACATATAAGCAAATCTCAGTGTTTTTTCTCCACCTCTGTATGATGTAGGAATAGTTTTGATGTTTCCCTGTACAAATAGTACTTCTTACCAGACATTAGTTAGTTATTTGGTTTAATAACGTGAACGCATTAAATGAAAGTAAATTTGTTGTGCGCTCATGGTCTGAAGCTCAGTATTTATCTATTTATTGTAGTACATAGAACCACTAAAGTTCCAAATCCTTAGAAATTCTTAGAGGCTTACAATCTTTACAAAGGCTGAGCACACACACACACCATTGTGTTGTCAACAATAAACGTACTTCCAAAAAGTGCTTTGTGGGCCATTGTTGTGATAATGTATAATTCCTGTTGTGACGTTAGCTATAGGTCACTGTTCATCACTTCAGTTGAAGGTTTAAACAACTGCTTTATTTTTGCTAAAATTATGTTGTGAGACAAACATAACTGCAGTAAAACAAACTTACTATGAAAATAGACTTAGACTTTATTGTAATTATACAACCAAATGTATACAGAATTATAATTTGTTGCCTTGGTTCAACATAGTAAAATAAATATACCACAAACTTATAAATCTAGGTGTGTTACATGTGTGTGATTGCATAGTTTCACGGAGACGGTGTGCAATATACAATGTAGTGGTGTAATGTAGAGAACAAAATGACCAGTATATTTTTTTCCACTAGTAAGAGCAGAATCTATGATAAGTAGTTATAAAGTATAATATAAAACAACTGAATATAGCTTTGATAGTTAAAGGACAATATTAAAAAGATTTAAATATTTAATTCAATATTGTGCATCTTGATGTTCCATGTAATTTCTCTGAACACATAACTCCAGTTACACGTGCCTGAGCTAAATCTCAGCCTTATTGATTCCTGTGGTGAAATGGTCAAAGCTATGAAAGCGCTGCTCACTGCTCACTGCTCAGCCCTGGGCCAAAGAGCCGGGGTCACCTTGGATGTTATTTTCCCTCTTTCATATCAGTTTTTTTTAGCTTTAAGTATGACTGTGCCAATACCAACACTAACCCTGCTGACCTTACGGCCTGAAGACCACGCTGTTGTGACATGAATGACGCTCTCTTCATACCCACAGTTCTTAGAATATTTGGATTTGTGTCTATCTGCTGTGCCGCGATGTGATCTTGGGTCCAGATCATTTAGCCGTTCTGATGGTTTTCTGTCCTCTTTCATCTTCCTGCTCTTTCAGCTCGCTCAGATGGAAAGCTGCTTGTGTGCTCGGATGTGATCCTTGACTGGATTTCAATAGTGTGCTGCTACATTTCCCACACATGCTGTGCTCTGGTGATATGGAATGTACAGAGATAATATGAGTCTTTCAACGTGCCTTTAGACCTTTGGCTTTTAACATGGAGTAAAGTCTTCCATTATTGTAACCTTTGAGAGTAGCTATAACCATAACTTTAGTTAAAATAGCTGCAAATAGTTAAAATAGTTACATAATTTCTAATTGAACATTTTTTTTAACAACGTAAATCTTGTGGCTTTGATTTGATTATATAGACCCTCAACCTTTTACTAAACATGACTTGTCAGATGGTCTTTTACACAGAACCATCCTGGCCAAATATAAAAAACACCCATGACTGCCAGTACTGTCACACCATTGGCTCAAACTGTCAGTGTCCCATGAGCAGATACTTGGCCTGGAGCAGAACAAGATGGATTTTTGTGAGTTTGTAAATCAAAAATTTTATTCATTCATTTTCTTCTGCTTAGTTTTGTTACCTTCTTGAATTACAAATCTCTTTGGCGTTACCCGCCGAAGCTAAACATTTGGTGGGTGTTAACGTCTTGCCCTGGTTACTGGAACATTATAATGTGATGAAATGTACAATACTGCATTGCGACTCATAGAAATGAATGCGAGTGTACATACTAGTTAATTGTTTTGCCTAAAGAGCTGAGATAGGCTGCAGTTCCTGGCCCCCATACAGCATATGCAGTTCAAAGATTCAATGATTTATTCATTAGTCTACCGCTAACACTTAGAGACAGACACTGATTGACTGATTGAAAATTCATTCACTAGATTCACCTAAACAAGCACATCTTGAACGGTAAGAGGAAGCAAAGACAACGCACAGTGACAGGAAATACACAGAAAGTCCAATAGTTGAGCGACCCTGTTTTAACCCAAAGCAGCTGGGATAAGTGCTAGAAAATATATGAAAATGTAAATATGTTTCAGTGCACAATAAACAAAATACATCTGCGATATAGAATGACTTCCTATTTCACTTATTCATAATGTCTATGTGTATTTTTGAAATGTGTGTAGGTCACCAAGAGTTCTCCTTCCATTGTTTTAGTGACTAGAATTGATTGTAACTGCTTCATAAAAAAGAAAAGAAAGGTTGTTTTATTTGGGTGGTTGTGGACATTTTGCAGCTTGTACGGCCAGAGCAATAAGTCCACCACTGAGCCGTAATGAAGCCGAGGTTTCTGACCTAAACTCCTGATGGAAGGAAGTGGAAATTGTGTGCCAGCTCCTGAGCAGTCAGTCCATTGTGGGAGAAAAAGTTCAAGCTGATGGAAATAAATTGGCCGGCAGAGTCCGAGCTGAAGCCGAGTCTCTAAAGTCACAGCCAGCTTCTAAATGGCTCAATTTAGTTTTTGTGGAGCTGGGACCTAGCGCAGGTCAGCGGCCCGCCAACCGCCGCAATAAAAATCAATAGGTAGTTTCAGAACAAGGTGCCTTATTAAAACAACTCCTTCTCTGGGAGATGTTTGGATGACACTGTCTCGCAGAAATCATTAAGGCCGACTCGAACTGCTCCTGACCCACACATCCCCTGGCTGGTGCTCGTATCCTGCCTCTGATCGCGGAGATAGAGGGGTACAATTACAGTTGGAGTAAAGGTGGAATGTGGACACACCGGACATAGATTTGTTCCCTTTGATATCACTGAAAACACAAGAGGAGTTGTCTTATTAAGTTCTCATCTAATAGCCAATATTTCAACCAAGGCTTTCACAGCAAGTATTCATTTGTTGGTTGGATCGTAATTTGATATTGTACCTCCAGCAAATGTTCTTCCTGCGGATTGCACAAGTCTCACAGTAATTATTTGCCAAAGCAAATTTGTAAATTTATAAATAAATTTGAGGTTTTCATTACATTTTCTAATTTGTATGTTTGCAAAAAAATAATCAATTGGATAAAAGAAAACCTTATTTCAATGATATTATTAATTTGTCACTGAACAAAGTTCTAAGTATGAGGTACTCGGCTACAAAAGGTACTGCTACAATGTACAAATAAAATATGCCGAATCAACCTGTGTGTGGTCTTCTATAAAAACCTGTAACCAGAAACAAAACTGCAATTTTGGGGATATGAAGATTCCTGTAAAGTCCTGGATTTTGTGTCCCATCCACTACCACAACCTTCCCTAACAAAATAAGAAAAATGTTGTAAATCCAGTTCAGAAAATATGATGTTAACGTGCAGTTACAGTTACTTTAATAAAAGCACTCCAATTCTCATCATAACCAGCTACTGTTGATAGAACTGGACTGGCCATCTCAGTCTCCTGACCTCAGTATTATTGAGCCACTCTGGGGAGATCTCAAACGTGCAGTTCATGCAAGACAGTTCAAGAATTTACAGGAACTGGAGGCTTTTTGTTAAAAAGAATGTACAGCTTTACCATCTGAGAAAATAAAGAGCCTCATCCACAACTACCACAAAAGACTTCAAGCTGTCATTGATGTTAAAGGTGGAAATACACAGCATTAAGAACTGAGGTCTGTAAACTTCTGATCAGGGTCATTTGGATAGTTTCTTGTCTTGTTCTTGCTCATGGTCATTATGTTTTAAAGAGAGTAAACACAATTGTTTGACAATAAATGGTTTCACCCAACCACTACTGATGTAAAAGCAATAAAATGCAGGCCTTGTGTTAAAATTGTCAACCCAACAGATGTATAATCTCCTTTGTGTAAAATTGTCTCCATTTTATCTCTGTCTGACTGCTGTAAAAATAACAGCTTCATGCTTTTAGAGCCGAGACGTTTTCCGTTTTATGTATTAGACCTTAATGGCCACATAAAGTCTGGAGGCCAGGCCTGAGCAGGGACATACTGATAAAATGTAAGTGATGCTACTGAACCACGTCTGGTGCACACACACACTGTTTACCTCAAGAAGACCGCTGGAGAACCACTCAGAGCCACTGACACCTTTATGTACGGCAGACTGGTGACTTTTGTCCAAGGTAATATCAATAGACGGCTGTATGAATCACAATATTTCAACAACTTTAAAGTTCCAGTATTATCCAACATGTATAAAGCACAAACAATGTGCTAACAACTTGGGTATCCCATGGGACAGTCTTGTGTTCTCCATAGCCAGTGTATTTATGTATTTATATTATATATTAATCATTGTTTTTATGTACTTTGACATGACAAGAAGCCAAGTAAACTGTGGTAAAATTAATCTTATGGCATGAGGAATGACAGATACAATTTTTTTTTAAACATTACAGTAAAAATCTGTCAGCAAATTACATTAGTTTTTAAAGGGATTATGGTAGGTCTACACACTGTATATATTGTAATTTTACACTTTAAGTTAAATAAACTGTCAAATTTATGGCAGCTGTAGTTGCTAATTACTCCAGTGTTAACTGTAAATTTCAACGGGAATAAGTAGTTACATCAATCAGTGAGTATGTAATATTACTGTCATTTCTAATTTAATAAGTTTTGCTTTTTTACAGGTATTTATTGTTGCCATTGACAATAATAAATGACAATTTTCCATATCAAAGTTATACACTTATTTATCATTCTGTGTATTTACTATGTTAATATACTACTTTTCTAACCATTTTCACTGCTGCTATTTGGTTGTATTTAGTACTGTGAATAAAACTTATTTGAACCATAAACGCTTTAACTCTCCATCTGCGTACACAAAGACTTTATTATTATTTGTGGGTTTTTTTTCCGAGATTTGCATTTGTCATTTCTACCATCAGTTATTTCCAGACAGAAAGCTGCCTGTTCACAAAAGTCCAACTTACTCCTGCTTCAGTCACTCTCATAGAGGACATTAAAGACACAATCCTGAGGTGCATTACAGAAATATGAGCACATCTGCTGACTGAAAAAAGAGCTATTCTTGGAAAGTCGACAGTGAGACTGTTTTGCTGAAGCTAGAATTGTCAACAAAGGAAGCCAAAAGCAGTTATTATGTGGTCTGAAACAGATTACCAAACGTGCTAAACTCTTTGATGATCGCTTTGCAATTTTTAAAACTGCAGCCTGTAGTTAATACTGTATCCATGGAAAACAACAATAATGTTTGTTTGATTTATGATCGATTTAAGCAGGTCTCGCTAAGCTTCTCATTGTTTGGCCTGATTCTATCACTTGGTACGGTGCGCCACTGCACAAATAATGAGGGAAAGAGGCAGGCATGCCTTTTTCTAGTGCCATTTCACTGAACAAATTTAAATGAGGTGTTTGACTAACATGCTTTGCTTTGTGTATTTTTCATCGAGAATATATTCTGGGTTTTCTAAAATTGTTTTTTATGAGGTATTTGTGGATTGACTATTACCTGTGTCAGATTAAACCCGGTGTACAGGAAGTGGAGATTAAGAGTGCTGATTTTAGTGAGTGGCCATATATACACTGATCAGGCATAACATTTTGACCACCTGCCTAACATTGTGTTAATCCCCCCTTTTACTGCCAAAGCTGCCCTGACCCGTCAAGTCCAGGACATTAGACCCCTGAAGGTGTTGTGACTATATCTGAATCAACACTTTTTTACAAACCATAAACTTGACCATTACTCTAGTCATCATATTTTCTAATTACATAAACGATGCTCATTCGATTCTATTCTGAACTGATAAGAACAGCCCATGTCTATTTTACATTATAAAATCTACACAACCCTCACACAGCGCTACTTGTGTGTACCATATTTGACATTATCTGCATTATTTCAAGAACAATAATGGGTTAAAACTATATGATGTAACCATAAAAGTTGTTAAATATCAGTGCAGCATTTCCATATTGATGGCATGTGGAAATTATGGGCTGCCACTGAACAGTGTTTGTGAATTCATGGCTTTTAGCTCTGTTTGACTTAATGTCCCGGTGCTGTCGGCAGTATTTGTGGCCCGGTGTCTTGCTTCTTCAGTCCTGGGTCTATAATGACTCTGTTGGGACGGCATGGAAGTGCTTCTTCAGCGCTCATTAATGGAGCAAATGGAACAGGTCTCCCGTCTTGGCTTTATAATGAGAGCCTCCGCCTTCCCTAGGAGTCTATTGTTTGCCTACAGTTCAGGTCAACTCTACACAGCAGTAATTGTATCACTCTGCCCCACTTTTGGTTTTAATTTTGTCACAGGGCCCTGCGCTTTATTAGTGCAGCCCACCCCTCAGGTTGTAAAAGCCATTGAGTACCCTCCCCCCACACATACCTTGGGACAGGGGATGGTGCTGTCCTTCTCCCTGCTGGCTTCCCTGCCTGCAGCGATCAATATGCCACTATAGTTAACTGGATTTGTTGCTGTGGCGCTTGCTTATGAGGCAGCAATTAGAGTGTGAAGTGGCAAGGCCGGGCCAGAGCCTGCAACCGAGCAAGGGCCTGCCCCAGGGAGGGAGATGTCAGGGGCAGGCTTTGATTAGACCCAGAAGAGACTGTGTGGATCCATACCGTCTGTATCTCGTTGGGAGTCGGAGCATTTGCGGGGACAGTTAGCAGGTCACATGTTGGAAACAGCTGTGGAATTTACTTACGGTACATGCCTCTGATGCTTTGTGTGGACGCACGTTTGTCAGCTGTGATACAAACAGGTTATACTTCTGCTCATGAAAAGCCTCACAGTAAGATCTTCCGAGAATTAGGATTTCTTGTCTGTTTACACGTGCCATGCACAGCAGGTGAAATTCTGCTGCAGAAATTTTCTCTCTAATTTAGTCTTGATTAGAGCATACAGAAGATGGGATTTGAGTCCCTTTCCATTATATAGATGAATATTTCTCTGAGTAATATCCCATCTTGGTCATTTTTTTTTCTTCTATTTACATTTTATTCAAAGCTACTTACATTAAGCTTCTATTCACCAGTGTTAAAGCTAGAACACCACTGGAGGCAAGGTGGGTTAAGTGTCTTGCCCAAGGACACAACAACAGTATGAACTGTGAGGAGAGCGGGAATTGAACCGCCAGCCTTCCGGTTATAGGACGACACACAGTTGAGAATGAAGATAGAATTGTATAGAGCACAGTTTCAAATTGTACAATGCACACATAAAACCATTTTTCACACACTTATTGTATAAAGAATGTTGTTCTAAAAGACATTCAAGCTGGAAAACAAAGGTACTGCGTGTTCTCTGAGAACATTTGTTATGCACTGAAGTCTATAGTAATGCAGCCAGTACAATTATGATACTATTATACACCTGCACTGTCTGTTCTTTTATAAATAGTGCCATTGGAGTCATTCAACAGTTTTTATGACCATTTGTTTTGTCTATTTCCATTTGATAATAAAAGACCAGTCCAGGTTGGCCTTGTCCCGCCTCATCTGTGTCAGACCATCACTGACCACTGATTGGTGACATTGAGGCATTTACAGCCATTGAGGGGCCTGGGGGCTGTCTGGATATTTGTTACCCCCCAGAAGGGTCACGCTGACCCAGGCCCGGTGATGGAAAAGGGGAGCCCTAATGTGTCATTTGGGATCGACTCTGACCTAGGGCTTTAAATCACTTTCCATTTTGGGGGACAATTAAGTTTAAACCTGTGATGTGTACAGCCTTCAATAGATTTAGTCAACAGCACTAAGCGCACAGGGGCGGGGCTGGGGGTTTAAGTGGAGACCCCTCAATTTCAGAGCATATGCATTCATTCAACCTTGCAATACACAAGGAATGATAAACGAGAACAAAATGCAAACAGTGGCTCAGGGACTGTATTCCCTCCCTCCACGCTGGGTTTGAACAGTGTGTGATTAAGTGTTACTATCTAGTGTCAGTTACTTGAACTTTAGAGGGCATATTAGATAAGGTGCTTGAAAATGGCTTTCTTAGTTTGAAAATAGTTAAAGTTCTGTTTTCTAGATCTAAATATAAATGTGTTTGATGAAGATTTCTAGAAATCACTGTAATTGTTAAATATTTATTACATTTTAGACATTCTGTTTTCAGGGTTTGAAAAGTGTGTATGTGAATACTGGATTATTTGCTTAAACATTAAACTTGAAAACACCAGACAAATAAAATGCATAATTTCTTTAAAACCTGGAAAATGTTTTCAGGGCATGGATATTGAGTAAAAAGTTTGAAAATGCTCATAATGGTTAAATAAAGGGATGTCCCGATCAGGTTTTTTTCCCTCGAGTCTGAGTCCTAGTCATTTGATTTTGAGTATGTGCCGATACCAAGTCCCGATCTGGTACGTCTATAATACATAAAAATTTTGTATTTAATTCACCTTATTTTAACATTTAACAATTATGTTAACAAACAGGGCACTTCTGTTTGTTCTGTAGCTTGAACAATTAAGTAAATAAATAACATAAATTCTTCACTTTTGGATTTTAGTGCAACAGTAAAAATATAAAAAGTCTGATATAAAAACAAATTGCACCTCAACCTAAAATACCTGACAGGCATGTAAAAAAAAAAAGTGCCACAGTGTTTGCAAAGCCAGTAATGTGCTTTTTGGAACTGCACTCCTAACTCTTACTGTATCACAGTAGTTTCACAGAAGGAAATGTATGTTTTTCTTAGTAAAAACTGACATCTCTACCTTGTCAGCTTTGAGCCCGTTTCTGTTCTCATCAAGGACGTTTGCAACGGCACTAAATAGTCTCTCACTGTCCACAGAGCTGCAGGGGGCACTGAGATACTAGGTTGCAACAGCAGCCATAGAGGAAAACTGAGTATCATGTTCTTTCCAGAACTGAAGTGGGTCGCTTTTCTTAGGGGTGTTTTTTTCTGAGAGGTAGGTCTGCACTTGAGTTTCTGCTGATGTGTTACTCACGGACTGCAGACATTCTCGCGCTTTCCACTTCAAACTGCTTCCGTGTTCTACTTTGCTGGCATTTAAACCAATAGCGTATCTGCAACACGCGTTGTTGTTTTTTGTGTGGCGTCAAAAGGGTGTAACTCTGTGCCACTGCATAACTATTGATGTGTTAATAATGAGGATATGTATATTATATGTATATTCTCATCGAAGCCTGATCGGGAGGTAACGTCCGATTCCGATCGAGTCTTAAATCACGTGAACGGGCCCAATTTCCGATCACATGATTGGATCGGGACATCCCTAGTTAAATACACTTGAAATTCTTTAAACCCTTGAAAATTAATTTAATTTTGCATTTTGGGATTAAGTGGTCAAAAAAGCTCTAAAATGCTGAAATTGCTTGTTGCATGGATGAACTTAAAAACCTTAAAAACCTGCATGAAAATACACAAATACATACACATGAAAAACACCCCCAATAATAAAAGCTGGGAAATGTGTATAAAATCTTCCAATCTTGTACTACCTTTTGTTTCAAGAGTCTGTTGACATTGTGTAAAGTGGTTGAAGACCATAAAGGTGTAGTTGTCTTGTTAGATGGAAAAACAAGTTGGAGAGACATTTTAAATATTTATTATCTACTACTAGGTAACTGTATACAGCTCTAAGGTGATTAAAAAGCTTTAGTTTTAGTTTAAGAAGTTTTTTTTTTTTTTTAACAGACCTTTATTGTCTGGAAAAACACATTTTTACAACTTTTAATCATCTCATACTATTTGCATGAAAAAAATAAATAAAAAAATAAAACATAACCAAATTACAAAATATTACATAAGCATACACTGTGTGCACAATTATTAGGCAGATACTTCTCCTCAAGAAAAATGGGCCAAAAAAGAGATTTAACTGAAAAGTCAACAATTTTAAAAAGTCTTTCACAGGGATGCAGCACTCTTGAGATATCTAAGATATTGGGGCGTGATGACAGAACCATCACACGTTTTGTAGCAAATAGTCAACAGGGTCGCAAGAAACGTGTCGAAATAAAAGACACAAATTAACCGCCAAAGATTTGCGAAGAATCAAACGTGAATATATATATATATATATATATATATATATATATTCATATTACACAACTGCAACCTACCTGGAGTGTCAAGAAGTACGAGGTGTTCAGTTCTCAGGGGTCCCCCCAGCCGCGGACCGGTACCGGACCCCTGGGGTTTGGGGACCCCTGATTTAAACCACAGATAAAGGAATGTGGGTCAAATGGCGCCGTGCAGTATCCTCCACTGCATTGTTGAGGATGCAATGGCAAAGTTCAGGCAATGTGTCATTTTCATGTGGCTTTCTATCATAATGACATGATGTTGCATCAAAGCTAGCTTTTGGCCCTAGCTTGCACTATCAGCAATAAGGTGGTTAACATTCTGTTATTTATGTGTGTGTGTATCTGTGGGACAGGTCATATGAACAAGGGCAATTTACAGACTGATAAAAACTGTATTAATTATATATTGGACACATAAAGATACATATGAAGAACTAAATTGTATCCTTCATCACAATTTAAACTGTATTTGTTGTTCCTCTGGCATTGTTTGTTGAGCTACATTTGGCAGGATAAAGCTGAACTCCTTCCAATTTACCAACAAAATGATTTCCTTTAGCTGTAGGTAAATTAGGTTTGCAGAATGAAGGGCATCCAATCATTCACTCTCAGTATTAAATTATTGATAATTAGTTTTACTTTTGAATATGTTAATTTTAAAGTAATTATTTCAGCTTATTTATTAGCTTTATTTATTTATTTAGCTTGCAAACAGCTTGCTGAAATCTTACTGTGGGTTTAAGTTAAGAAAAAATTATTTGCATGTCCTGTCATGTTGTTTTCATGTTGTGTCATTGTCATGTCAATATATTTTACTGCACAATACTGCAATACAGCTGCAATAGCTGCATCTTTGTCTAGGTTTGTAGTTTGATATGAAGTAGATCACAACAATGTGATTGTTTTTGCTCTATTTATTCTCATGTAATGTACACATTTTGGCATTCTGGCCTTAGTGGTTAGTAATGTTCATGAACATAATAAAGGGAGATGGCTCAAAATCAAGATAAACTTTAGTGTCCCACAAGTGGGAAATTTGTCTTGGGTTACTTTGCCCTTACTGCAACCAACATAATACATACTGTAGATATGCCCTAATACAGTAAGCTTCCACACAGTTTGGATTAGGTGAAGCTGGACGGGGAGAGTGCCATACAAAGCTGTAATGCTATATCTTACAAGGCTGTCTAACATTGCCCGATAGAAGATAAGCATAATTCTACTACCCACCCCATGGGCTCTTAAACATTGCAGAACAGCTTCTTTGAGGGTGACTCATAAGGAGCCTGTTTCTTGGGACCGTAATTGCGACAAATACATTTACATTTACATTTATTCATTTAGCAGACGCTTTTTTTATCCAAAGCGACTTACATTACATTACCAGTGTTACAGTCACTGGAGGCAAGGTGGGTTAAGTGTCTTGCCCAAGGACACAACGACAGTATGAACTGTGGGGAGAGCGGGAATCGAACCCCCTACCTTCCGGTTGAAAGACGACCGCTCTACCCACTGAGCTACTGCCGAACCTGATAAATCCAAATAACACTAATAAATATAATATAATATTTACACTTTTAGCTGTTGTCATGTTGCATGAAAATATATTGCTTGTGAGCAACATGTGACATGAACAGAGAACATATGGCAGTACATTCAGTGTGTGATAATGAAGCGTTAATTTGATAATGGCGTTTACAGGCATTTTATTGTGTAAACAACTATAAATCTATGCATTTTTGCAGTGCCAATATTTTTTTTTACATATTTGTCCTCAGGGGATTACAAACTTAAGCCATTACGTTTTTTTTTCTTAACAATTTTGGCTTGGCTTTAAAATGGTGGAGAGTTTCAGTCGTAACAACGTGGTGCTTATCAGTGTTTTCAGCCTGGTTCGTTGTGCAGTGCTCAGAGCAGTGCTAATGAAGTGTGCCGTTGTGGGTCTAAGGAGGAGGAAAGAACACGGTCCCAACTGATAAGGCGTGTGGAGAGATACTCGAGAAGCCCGTGTCCGCACCCTTCCTCTTGTTGCCTCCCGTCTGGATGCATTCAATTCTCACTAAAACTATTTACAAATCAATAAACATGTTTCTAGAAGTTTGGAGAAGTAACACATAAATGAGAAAGACATGATTTGATAATAAATAAAATAAGGTTGTAACATTACAACAGTGGTATGTCTAATAAATAAGCAGCACACCTGTCTTAAAGTTAGTGAAAGACAGCATTGCTTTAAACAAGTATGCAACATACTACAAACAGCTGATTAGAAAAACAATATCAAAGTAACAGTCAAATTAACCTGGCCAGCCAGATCCATTGATATCCATTGCAAAGAGAATCGGATGAACTGGGACCCTTCCCATTTAACTCTCCCAGAAATCCAGTCAGACAAATCATAACTATGAATCTACAATAAGGTAATATCTATGCAGTGCTTTCTTTTTCTGGTTGCTTGTATGTCTATCAAATCCATTCGGAGGCAGTTTATTCTAAATCTGTAGATACTCCTTCACTAATTCATTGTGTCATTCATTCATTTGTAAGTCTGAACATGGTGATTTTTGCTGCAGTACCACAAATGTTTATCAGTTTTATCGTGGAAACAAGGGTTTGGGAAGCTCCAAGGCTTAAACAGCGGCAACTTAAGGAATTACTTCATCTAAATATGCCACATGCAGTGGTGGCAGAGTGGTTAGCGCTGCTGTTGAGTTTTTGTGTACAGACGGCTGTGACAGGAGCGTTTCACTGTGGTAACGGTTGATGTGTTGTAACATATTTGTTGTGCTGTTTGTATATACAACATTGCAAGAAGACATATACAATGTCTTCTTGCAATGTTTGCACGCGGTTTTGTTTTATCTGTTGCCACCTCATCTCTGTCAATTTTGGTCTTCATAAATCCAAAATGCCACCACACCTCTGATTTGAAAGAGAATGAGACTTCCTCAATATCAACATCCGCACACGTTGTTGTCATGCTAGAATTTGTTGGCAACAACTTGTTTGCTGCTATTGCGCCTGAAAGCGAGTGTGCAGTAATCAGAGCGGCCCCTGCTGTTCAAAACATGTTCTGATGAGTATACACAAAGGAAGATTAGGTGACTACCTTTGAAAAAAAGTAGGCCAGCTAATTAGGACCTGGGAGTGGGCTCTTCTTCACATAGAGAAATAGAAATTCCACACATGACAGGAATGTGGCTGAAAAAGCAGGGCTGGGATATTGAATAAGAGTGGGAGGAGAGGGGAGTGACGCAGTCTGAAGAAACAGATCACCTCATGAAGTTTACCTCTAGTTTCATCATTCTGTTGTGTTTTTAGCTTACAGCTTGCTTTTATGGTTATTTTCAAACCATTTTTTTTTTTTTGGAGTTGCCCTTATTCTACAAATAGCATGAATAATCTCAACTGGAATTTGTAATAGCTTACATCCAAACACATTCTTATCACCAAGAGTAAGAGAATGTATGGCTATTGGTTCAAACCTGCTGACACACCCTGATGTACTTTAGTAGTAGCCCTATAGTGTCTTTAACATTTAACAACAGCAGATTTGCAATATACCTCAAAATAAACTCACCCGAGTCACTTTGGGTTGCTATAATGGTGAAGTGTGCAGTTGTGGCGGCAAAGAGTGGTAAATTACAAAAGGCGAAGTTCACAAACCTCCTTTCAACAGCCCGTGAGCAGGACATACATACACAACAGAATATCACAGCTAAAGTAGCCTACTGTCTCTTCACATCTTTAAATGTTTTTTTAAAACAAAATGAGCTGAGGCAAGGTCTGTGTCTCTCACAGCTGCAGCTCCAAAATGAAATGGTGCGTTTTCAACATTGGGTGAACAATACAAACCAATACAAACCAGAATCACAATCATTTAAACAGCACACACACTTTTGCACCTGCTATTGAAGACCTTAGTAATTTAAGGTCCTAGTGCCACACATTTGTGGGTCTGATAAAACATTGCATATGGCTTGAGCCTGTAGCTTTAATAGATATTCTATTATAATCTATGGTTTTCTAGTATATTGTATATGAGTATTGTATGATATTGAATTGACAAGTTGAAGGCAAGTGGAAAACAGAAGATCTATAAACTTTTTGTGATGCTGAAACAATCAGCAAAAGTTGCTAAATAAAGCAATAAGTTAGCGCCTGTGAGCGTGCATGTATTGACGTGTGTGAGTTATATAGTGTTGTGTCGAGCTGCTTGGGTGTGTAAGAGAGGCTATGTGGGTGTTATTGTCCAGGATAGAGCCGAGCCTTGCACAGCTTAATATCTATGTTTGACACCGAGGCACATTAATAAGGCCTTGATCCGAGTCTGGTGACAGGATTGCTGACAGAGGAGGATCATGGGAAAGAATCATGCCCCGCTGAGGAAGCCCGGGCCGCAGGTAGAGCCATTCCGCCTTTCCCAGGTGTCATTACTGATGCTGTGGAGGGAGAGGATCTACTGACGTCTACATTAATCACCCCTCACGACTTCAGCCACCCCCAACCCCTTCCCCCCATCCTCAGCCCCTAATCATCCACAAAGCCGGGAAGGCCAGCTGTGAAGGATGTCCAGCTAAGAGTTCCCCAAATACCACTCAGATCAGATCATGAGTGATGCTGCTACCTGAACCTCTGACCCAGATCACAATTAAAAACACTTTGCTCTTTTTCCCCTGACACTGTGCGATGCATGCTTCGGTGTACCTACACGTTTTGTCACTGTTGGAATTTGAACCATTGTTTGCATTTGAATCAGGGGTTTGTTACATTCAATTAAAATGCAGCATGTCTCTTCTGGAATGTACAGTATGTACAATCCCCTGAGAGTGGGCCGCTGTTCTTATTGTTCAAAGATGTTCCAGTCTTTACTCAGGGATTCTATACTTATCCTTAACAGTGTTAAAAGAAATCACACTGTAAGCTGTGAGCGGAGGCAATGGACAAGAACCTCAATGCACAGGTTTAATAGTAACACATATTTCAAAAAGCACACACTCCATTATTAAATACATCCATTTTCTGTTTTACATTTAGAAAAATCCAGGTGTGTGGAATAATTATTCCATTAACATACATAAAAAGGCATGATAGAAAACTGTCCGGACGCAAATTCTCAATTTATGCAAAACACACATGTGCAAGCAATGTCTCCACAGAAGAGGAGGTAGCAGAAGTAGCAAGAAGAAAGTCCACCCCCTTCGGTTCTGGCACATGTATTACATCGTTTTGAGCATTTTGGGTGACTGTGTGAACATCATGTTGTAACGTTATCGTATCAACGTGAATTGGCAAGGGCATGACTCATCCTCATGTAAACAGCTCCTTGTGTAGTTTACCTGGTTTAGTATTCTTTCTGTATCAGATTTAACAGTGTGCACTCTTGTGGGACAAGGTCTGACATATAACATGCATTTTCTAGTGTATGTCAGATTATTGCTCTATGGCAGAGTTTACAAACACACTGTATATCAGCCAGTTTGGGGAGAAACTGTGGGATTGACAGCATCAAAATATTTATATTTTAAATGGGGTTAATGATTTTCTGTGTCAATGCCAGACACTTTTTGTAGAGCAGACTTGTTTAATTGAACATCATACAGTATGAGAACAGTTAATAGGTGCATTTAAAAAGACAGGTCATACTGTAAAATTACTCTAAATCTTTTTTCATTAATGTTCATTCATACATTTTTGATCCCAAAAATGCAGTCCCAGTGTCGTGTGGGACACTCACCACAATTCAGGCATCCACCGTAGTTTGGTCACTCTTTATTATGATCGCTATTTAGCCATGTCTCAATAGATTTTCTGTTGATTATCTTTTTCATTTGAGAAAGTGAAAATCACACAGATATGGTATGTGCATTGAGTGATTTACAATATTAAAAACATAAAAAAGCTTGTTCAAAAACAGCTGCCATGCCTGTAATTGTCTTTCCATTGTTTTCTTTCAAGGAGATTTAAAAGCACTGCCAGATGCTGGGAAGGATCATTTGTTTGAATCTTTTCCCATTAGTGTCAAATTTTAAAACATTTCAAAGTTAATAATCAATCAGACAAGTTCTCATTGTATTTGTGGAACAGCTGCTCATCGTTCGACATTGCCAGTTCTTCTGTTTATGAAGATTCTAGGTTTGGCCTATACTCTTCCCTCCTAGTGCCATATTTTGTTTTAAAGGAATAATTCCATATCCTGTTGAAGCACATGGCAAGAGCTAATGCTGAAACAAATATAAGTTCAAAGGTATTTTAGGACTTCAGGACCAATTGAGATGCAATGAAGAATTATCAGTGTAAACATTATATGGGGCAATAAGCCCATGTATGGATTAAACAAGGCTTTTTTCTCTTTTGTAATATATTTTTTTTCGAAATTGGCATGATTATTAAAACATGTTTATTGACATTACATTTTGGGATCATGTTACTTGACCTGGAGAGTAGAGGATGGATGAGGGTCACGTCCAGCCACCTCCATAATGAATGTTTCACCCAAAGTCCATCAGTAAGCAGATGTTCCACAAATATAATGAGTCTTTATTTGATAAAACACATATATTTGTTCCAAAACATGACAGTAACACAGGATGATCCAAACAAATGGTTCACTCCAGCATCTGGCAGTGGACCTAAACATCTTTGTGAAGAAAGAGATAAGAGGAGATAATTACAGATCAGCTGTTGTTGTAATTGGATGTTTATAATATTTTGTGGTGTTATTTTCTTAATGTCTGCATAACAAAAGATGGCTGAGTGGAATAAAGCCTAATTTCATAGTATTTTGATCATGAGTTATTAATCCAAGACTTAGCCCAGCATCTGCAACCTGTGCTTTCAATAAAATTAAATCCTGCTTCAGATGATAAATTACAACCTACTGCACATAGAGCTACTCTAAATTCCACATTTGAATTCTTGAAATCCATTAAAATGCTGAAATTTCAAGGTATGAAAAATGTTTGAATTTTAGAAATGTACGGTCATATGCATGGAGTTAATGTAATGACTGATTCCAAATGCTATTTTCCAGATAGTAATCTTTAGGAGCCAACAGCCAAACCACAGTCATATAAAGCAAACATGTTTATGTAATCAATAATAATGCAATTTAACAGCTCCGCAATAAAATGATATGAAAGATGTAAAAAGTAAATGTACAATGTCTCACATTTTCTGCTGCTGGACATCTGATTGGTTCACAGTTCCATGTCCAATACAGATAAATTGTTAAGTGTTTTTTAGTAGCACTGAGCAGTAGCTCAGTGGTAGAGCGGCCGTCCTTCAATCGGAAGGTAGTAGGATCGATTCCCGCTCGCCCCACAGTTCATACTGTCGTTGTGTCCTTGGGCAAGACACTTAACCCACCTTGCCTCCAGTGACTGTAACACTGGTAATGTAATGTAAGTCGCTTTGGATAAAAGCGTCTGCTAAATGAATAAATGTAAATGTAAATGTTATATATATTTATTAACACGCAAATAATTATGATTAAAAAATTAGAACAGAAATTTGAGATTATGTTTTATTTTATTCACTTTGGCTCATTAGTTATGCGGATGACTAATAAAGGTTGTTGGATTTCCCATAATGCAGTGCAGTCACTTCCACAGGTCACTCTGGGATTTGTAAAGGAACAAGCGGGGCGGCAGTAGCTCAGTGGGTAGAGCGGTCGTCTTTCAACCGGAAGGTAGGCGGTTCGATTCCCACTCTCCCCACAGGTCATACTGTCGTTGTGTCCTTGGGCAAGACACTTAACCCACCTTGCCTCCAGTGACTGTAACACTGGCAATGCAATGCAATGTAATGTAATGTAAGTCGCTTTGGATAAAAGCATCTGCTAAATGAATAAATGTAAAATGTAACAAGGGGGGAGGGTAGGGTAGGGTAAGTTAGAGAATTGGGATTGGGCCAAAATCTAGGGCAAAAACTGAACCGAGGACTAGACAGGATTCTCCTGGTCCCCCTTTGGTCTAGTGATAAGAACTTGTGATTTTGTGAAGTTCTTTTAAACACTGGTATTTTCTCAATATTTCCTAATGAATAAAGAAACTTTGCATCTGAGAGCCGTTTATATTCATATAATGCAGTAGTTGGCTACAGCTGTGAGGTGCGACTGAATGAAAGTGTGGAATAAAAGCCTTTAGCTCGGGGGAGAATTACACTCCACTTCCTTCTCCATCAATATGAAGCCATCCACCGCATTGTTTATGTTTGAAGTGGGCTTTTTTCTCAGTAAATGACCTTTCTCCAATCGCTTCTTTCCCCTCCTTTATTTGCTCTGAACCTTCGGCAACACTGATGACACAATAAATTTCTGTTTGGCTGTTGTGTGTGTGTGTGTTTGTGCTTCAGCGTGCTTACACTCGCATCTGCTCGGATCTAGGCCAGTGTTGTACAAAGGAGCGCTGAAGACAACATTTGCATTCAGCCCGCAAAGATATTAAAATATGAAGATAAATGGCTGTGTCTGGCTGGTTGACAGCGCAGCCTGCAGTGGAGCAGTCAGTAAACTTCCAACACATTGCAGTTCAACTTCCCAGTAAAGCGTTTATAGGGCAGGTCTGGACATGCCGCCTGGCAAACAAAACGCAGGAAAAAATACAGACAAAGCTGTCATTACAGGCAACAGAAGTGGTTTCAGAGCGGTTTAGTCTCATACTGGGTTAGAGCGGGGGTTTTATGGCCGCCATGTTTTTTGAGCAAACACCTTTAGGGCAATGACTGATTTTTGAGGTCTTTTGTTTCCTTTAATGTAAAAATAAAATGGAAAATCTTAGTGCTCAAGAAAACCACATTATTATTATATCAGTTATAACATGCTAGTGAAAATTTCTTAACTTCTGACTTTAGCTTTGCTTTGAATCAGAGCTAAATTGGACTAAACTAGTGCAAGACCAGGACTCAACTGAACTAACTTAAGAAGGACTTCAGCATTACCCCCAAAAACGACTCCCTCCATTCCATCACGGTCCCAAACCCAGCCCTTAACCTTCAAAAAGGCGTTACATTATCTCTGCCTTGTTAATCACTGTGTTGCCGATATTTATCCACATTTGCTTCCCTTTTCTCTATTAATTAATTTATATGTAATTGTGATTTGGTTCTCTGTGTAAGCAGCAGCAGCAGCCCTGGAATATTATTATTAGAAGCCACTGATTCAATGTGGTTAGAACAACAGCCAATGGGATAGTCTCTAACTACAGACCACCATCTAGCAAACATGTGATTGGTCAAAGTTTTTATGTGCTTAATATTCTCATCAATAACCATATTTAATAATAAAGCCTAGGTGATCTGAAGGTTGATATGGATTTTCAAAAGTCACTCATGCAAAACACATTATACGGAAATTGAAGCTGGATTAAACTAAACCCAAGTCTAAACCTAGATCCAAGACTAGTTCCCTGAAGTACGTATAAACCTAAGCAAAGATGTAACCCATGGACTAACTGTACGACTAATCAAGTCTTAAAATAAATCCAGACTGAACCAGCTCTAAGCCAGGACAAAGATAGAACCTAAACCTACAACTAAATCACAACTAAAGCAGGTCTGCCTTAACCACACATGACTCCATATCACATGAATATTTTATTTGGGTGATGAATTAGCGCGTCTGCTGCAGCATTTATCAAACCCACTGCACAAGTGAACACCACATTCTGATTTATCACCTGTTTATTTATGACATATTTAATGCTGGGTCTTCTAATAACAAACAGGACAGAGCCTTGGTGTGGTTCCACCTGGCACCAGTAGGGGGAGCTCACAGCTTGTTCTAAAATGCATAGGGAATGTTGCCGGGCAGTAAAGCAAACTTGATTCAAATCTATTTCTCTGTCAAACCTCAACACAACATGACTCTGTTTGCATTATTTCCATAATTAGAGCGGATATGATTGGTATTTATTCCATTTCTAATAAGCCCAACCTCAAAAGACACTCATAGGTCATGTCCGTGTGTTGATGTGCACCGAGGCCCTCTTGCAGCTCATTTATGCACAGCCTCGGTCAATCAGTCATTGATTTCTGACCGGGATCATATTTACATTTCTGCCTCAATATCCCAGTGCATTAATATCCCATACAACACGGCATCTGATTTCTCTCGGTATGGAATAAACAGGACATGTTATAGACAATACAGACACAGGTGTTTGACATGTTTGTGCTAGGATTTCCCTTTTGTTTGCTGAGATGCATAATACATAGTGCATGATTAAACTATTCACTCAAAAACTAAACCTGTTTTAACAATGGCTCTTGGTTCTTGGCTAAGTTTTGTGGTTTGCTTATTAATAAGCTTGAAATGTCTTACCTCAGTGGATTTCTAATTTCTGCCTATTTGTTCTCAGCAACATTTGGTGGAGTTTATCACAAGAACTAAACTTCATTTAATTTTAAAAAGGTCCAAAGTGCTTTTCATTATTAATATATATATATATATATATATATATATATATATATATATATATATTAATATATATAATATTAATATATTAATATTAAAAGTAAAAAAACATGAATTTATTGTCTTCAGCTTAGTCACGTTAGGAGTCGTGGGTGACTGGAGCCTATCCCAGCAGCTTTGGACTGAGGCCAGTTAGTCACAGGGCTGACAGACACTGACAAACAACCATTCACTCTCACATTCACTCACTATAGGGATTTTTTAGATTTGCTAATTGCATGCCTTTGGATGGTCCCCAGTAGTACCCAAACAGAACCCAAGGTAAAAAAACAAAAACAAAAATACATTAAAACATGTTAAGAACCAGGGCAAAATGTGTTTCTAATATTTCTCCAAACACTATGTTGTCCCAAGAGGGGCCTGTGGAGTCTATGTAAAGACTGGAATGAGTTGTCTCTAATATGTTACACAGTTGCAATAGGCTGTGTACATAACACCTTAAATGTCATTTTTCATCTGATCTTCAAATACATTTTCATTGATCTCACAGCATCTTGCTTCTTCACAAGGTTCAAAGAAAGCTATACTTACACAGACAACACATTTGAATATAATATATGTTCATTGTTCTCAGGTTAGGACAATCTTCTGATGAATGTGTTCTTACTGTTTATAAGTATAAGTATAAGTAGTTTATTGAGATTAATCCAACCAAATGCAGCAGTAAGAGTAAAAAAGTAATGATTATTTTTCAACTGCAATTTCCAAGCTGTTTGTCCTGATCATGGCCACTACACTACACATGAGTTTATGCATTGTGTTTTTCAGAATTAGCATCAGTTCTGCAAATTGCTGAGCAAACACAAGCCCCCTATTTTATTTTGTTCTGCAACTTTATTTTTTAAGTCTCCATTTTTAATGCTTTCTTTTACCTAAGTGCTTAATTATGTCTGTTCATTTCACAAAATCTTTTTGTTCCTGCTTTCCATCCATCCACCAAACTTGAACCTACTCTGGAAATGCCTAACCATTGGCAACTGCAAAAAAAAATGCGGTGAAAGTTTCAATTAAGCTGTTTACATAAAGCAATAATAATAAGAGGGACAAACACAATGTCTTCATTTAATTATGGCTTATTCTTAATATGACCTTAATCAGGCTAAGGTCATGAGAAAGTGCTGTTTGCTCTTATTCGGGTTAATGAGGATGAGTCAGTAATATCCATCTCTGGTCCTTCACATGATTCTTCTTTACTATCTTACACTTTATGAAGCAAATTTTCACATGCAATTGCAATCTTCAATTTGTTTTTAATGCATAGCTGGGATGTAATCCAAAAATATGAAAACGTTACACAGAGATGTTTTCTATTGTTTCGGTGCGTACAGGCCATCATTAGAGTCTTGGTCCTGCTGCTGGGGTGCGTTACGGTCCGGAGCTCCCGTGCCCTAACTGGTGCCCTGCTGCTCCCTGTGTCGCATGAGTGTCTCTCCTCTCCTCTCCTCAGTGCCGGGCTGCGGGCTGTCCCCCTCCCCAAAACCATCCAATAAACCAGCCTCCCTCACAGCCTCACAGCGGAGGAGGAGGATGTTCCCTTGACTTGAGACTGAACGTTCACTGCGCTCTGTCTCACGCTACGCACATGGGACTCCAAGGAGCGCTGTCCCCTTAGTGATAAAATAAACTTTTGGTGGAAGAAATGAGTGTCGGTTGCGCGCCATGTGCTCGTCGCGTTGAATGAAGAGTGGAGGGATCGCGGAGATCGAAAAGGTGTCAAGAGACGCGGCTGGAGAAGCTCGGGGAAGGAGGTGCAGCGGAGAAGTGCGCGTCTTGTTTTTCCCCCAATGTGGACTTAACATTTTCTCTCATCAACCAGTCGTTTCACTTCAGCTGATATTCTAGTTCATCCCGGACTGTCCACTGCGGATGAACTCCCGGAGTGAGCGGAGGTCAGATCCTAAAGGAGCGAGGCTTGAGCTCGGATATGTACAGCTCCGGGCGAGCCCCATGGATCCTGTCACTCTTTGGACTCTGAAACTGACATGTAACTAGGTCCACTGCCTGCTCCGAAGACTGCCGGAAGAGACTCGGGTTTTTGGACGTGTATTTGTGCGCAAAAACTCCGAGGATTTACTGTGAACGGTGGATGTTTAAATATGCGAGAATGAGTCCGCTGGTGGTCATCCTTGTTGGTGGATTACTCTATTTGCAAGTGGATGGTGAGTTTACTGTTTTACGTTGCTTTCTGGAAACTTTGACACCGTTTTAAAGAATGACCCAAGGAGCGTTTTGCTGCTTCTTCTTTAGACTCTGTTTGACGCACCCTGAAGTGTTGGATACATTCTGACAAAATGACAGGGCTCAACATGCTTTACAATTGAGATCTTAACATCAGTGCATTCATACAGGCGTTTATCAACATGAAAACACAGCAGAACTTGGAATTTGCGAATGTATGTGTGAGACTAAAATTGTAATGCAGTGGCTGTTGTATTGCTTTGCTCATTTAAAACAAATGACAAGTTAAATTAAAAAGATTTCATTTCGTCTCATCTCATTTAGGTCTTCAATTTGTTGCTTAGAATAAGTCAGTAGCTGGTTCACCTAATATCAAAATTACATTAAGTGTGATTCATTTTGTGTATAATGTTAGCTAAAGTCTTAAGTAAAGTCCAGAATTAAGCACCCTCCCTTAGACGAAGGGTTTATTGTGGTCATCTGACTTTTTTGCCTTGTGTTGTGGTTGTACAAGGCTTAAACCCGGCTTGGATAGTGCCCTACTTTTGATTCTCATTTGCCTGATTCATTTTTAATAGTAATCATCTTACATGTTGAGCGAATGGTCATTTCCTGAGCCGTAGCAACACCCTATTTCACTCTGACTCTGTCTCTCTACGTCCAGTCTCAGCACAGAGTGCCAAGTCAGCATCCCTTTGATTTTTTACAAGCAATCCATCGACATATAGGCAAAGTGTTTTAATGGTGGAATTAAAACAGCTCCAGTGGTTTGATGACCCGCATCAATCACGAGGGAATGGGAGGGCTTGATGGATTGGTCCAGTTTATGTCTGCTCAAGATTAAGACACGTTTCAGTGCTTGGTATGCTACGCTGTACCTTTGAACCGGACACACCTTTTTTCTTTGCTTCATTCACAACAAAGCCATTCTGAGTGTAGTCTAAAAAAGAATAAAGCGAGCACACAAGCCCACACTGGGACGTACTGTATATCAGTGTGCTGGAAGTGATGATTCACAGATGTGTTTGCTTTGGATTGTTTGTACAACTCGGCACAGGTTTTGTAGTCTCTGAATCCAAGATCTTGCCAGGGCTCATTTTTCTTCACACTCACCTGTCACCTAGAGTTTTTGTTCTTATTAGCTATGACTTTGGGGCTCTGGGGATCAGCTCTCTTTAGCGCTGCAGGGTTCTCACAGGTCCTGGAGACCCTTGCATATGCTTGAATTATGTGTTTTCAAGGTTGGTTCTGTTGCTTAGGAAGCAAACTGTTTAGTGCGTGTTGACACTGTAGATTATTCTCTACACTGCTTTACACATACTTTTAACATACCAATTGTCTTGTTAGACTTTCTGTGCAAAGCCATTGATGTTATCCACACATTTTATATATATATATATATATATACAGTGTGTGTATATATATATATATATATATATATATATATATATATATATATATATATATATTTCTACAATGACAAACAGGCAGTAGGAAGTATGGACCATTCTGTCAACAACACGTGACAGGTTTTATCTAAATTTAAATGGTTTATCCTGCCCATTTTAGTGTCTTTGAATCTCCAAACTGGCTGGTTGCTAAGCAGTGGCCCTTGGCATTACTCCCAGTGCATCTCCTATAACCCACCCCCCAGCCGAGCTCACCCATCACCCGGCCCTTTATAAGAGGTAATCTGAGGGCCCTTGGAGCAGGAGGAGTCTCCTCTATGAGTCTACTTAGGCAGACAAAAAGGTTTGGAGTTGTATTCAGTGGGCAGCAGCGCGGCCAACAAAGCCCTGCCTTGTGAATGGCGTCAGTCGCTGTTTAGTGTGCTGTGATTAATACTGCCAGAGCAAAAAAAGAAAGGTGAGATGGAGTCAGAATGAGTTAGGTGTAAGAATGAAGACACTGTAAGGAGACTGTTTGAAAATAGAGTTATCAAGTAATGTCCAAGAATAAGCGCTGAGCAGCTGTGTGCTTATCTCCTCCAGTTCATGCCTCTCATAGTGGACATGACCCCGCAACCCGGAGCTATTCTGAGGGCTCCCGAATGCCAGTGGGTGATGTAGGAGCTGGTGACATCATGTCCTTCCAGAGTGACACCCCGACAGGCGCTGAAATATGGTCAAACTGAAGGTCATACCGATGCACTCTTTACTGGTGCAGACAGTGCGCAGCAATCAGCTCGCCGTGCAGCAGGATTGTGATTTCACTCAAGCTGAGTCGAAGGAAACTCAATGCCTGCCGCTGTTTGCGTGAGGCTAAGGCTGAAAATCACTGAGTACTTTTCAAATACATTCCATTATACTGTACTGTATGTCACCCATTCTAAATCAGAAAAAGCAATTCTGTGTGGGTTTCCCCTGGATGGTTTCTCCCATTAACATCAAAACGTGCTGGGAGCCCCCTAGTGGTGGCTGCCAACATGGAATTTCCCAATGGAGATAAAACAGGGATAGTAAAAAAAAAATCACATACATGTCTGTAATATCCTTGTCTGTAAATAGGAAGATCAATACTTATAGTTATTTACTTTGCAAAGTCTAATGGGACTGTGATTACAAAGGTCACATCATTTTACCTCAAATGCGTCCAGAGGCCATCTATTCTGCATGCTTTGGTCCTGACCTTTGAAATCTAAATCCTAGAGCCCAGACTAATGCTTTGTGTAAAGTAGAATAAAGAATTAGGATGGCTGGTCAGGCTTCATCAACAAAACAAAAGACAGAGACCCTCCTCTTAAACTTTATTTTTATGTCATGAAATACAAAAACTGTACCAAACTATTCCAAACTACCACATGGGCCATTCTAGTATAAACTGTCCTTTTGGTCCCTTTTTTGTGAACCTCAATTCTGCATTTGCAAAGAGAGGATCCTCTTATGGCTGTGGAACTTATAAAAAAAAGTTAGAAACCTGTTTATGCCAATTGACAACTTCCAATTGAATATAAAAAATGTCAATCTTTGTTTGTATAACAGTAAAAAACATATAAGGGTTGTTCTTTTCCAAGGATCTGTCAGGGCTTTATCATGAGCACCCCCTGGAGGCTACCTGCTCTGTTGATGGTCCAGATTAAATTTGTCCTATAATGGAAATCTAAAGCCTCGATTAAAACACCCCCAAGTAAATGAGTCAAGCTGAGGTCACTCTGCAAGAACCACAGTCATGTCTCGCCCCAAATGTGATTGTTCCGCTCGGGCTGGCAGCGTTTAGCCAGCGTTTCAGTAATGACGCTTCATTTGCTGGAATAGAAGTAATGACAAAGCCTCATTTGAGACCCACTGACAGCGCTACTTGCACTGTCTTCTATGGTCAGGATGTTCTTCATCTCCACATCGACTGTTTAAACTTTGATTAACATCAAAAATGAGGGCTGAGGACAGAGATGAGGCTCAGAGTAAGTGAGTGAAGGAGAGAGCAGGGAATGGCAGAGATAGAGTCAGTGACTATGAGCATGGGCCTGTCAAGTGTTGTGAAAATCCAAGCTCTGGCTCTAGTGGACTATTAAAGTTTGTGAACTTTCAATGGACTGGTGAGGTTGCTCAAGTGATTACAAAGTTTGGAACATCTTGAAGTTAGAGGTTGCTACATGCAGCCACATACATGCTGGCCAATATAGTGTCTACTGTGTCGATCAGTTAATACAAAACCACACTGATTCAAGAGCCATTGATATTTCTTATGTTTTATCAGTGACTTGTTAGAGATTGTTTCTGTATTCTGTATTGTTTCTGCTCTTGGCCTTAACACAGCATTTCTATTGTTATAACTGGTGTATGAACGTGTTAAAAAAAAATGGGGAACAGACACTTGCAAACAATGGGTAAAATATTCATATGGCAATATTTAAAAGATTAATAAACAAGCGCTTTTTTGCACCCATCTCGGGCACCCAAAGCGCTTTACATCGTGCTTCCACTCACCCCTTTCACACACATTGACACTCAACCTTCTCCTACCACCACCAAACATACCTACAGTCACACACATTCATACACCAGTGCTACAGACACTGGAGGCAAGGTGGGTTAAGTGTCTTGCCCAAGGACACAACGAAAGTATGAACAGGGCAGAGCGGGAATCGAACCGCCAACCTTCCGGTTATAAGACGACTGCTCTACCACTGAGCCACTCCGTCCCAAGAGACTCCAATATCATTGAGTACTGGTATTTGTATTCTAATTCTAGCAAAAACTAAAACTGGTATTCTGACTCCAATGCAGTGTGAAAATGTTACAAAGCAAAAAGAAAAGATAAGCATTGTCTTCATAAAAATACATATTCTAGCCTACAGAAGAAACAGTAAAACAGATACATAGGAAGCCAAAATGACAAAGAGTAGCAACTTTACATATTATACTATAATAAATGCAGAAGAGCAGATATGGTGGATATTAGGCACAAGAATCAGGTCTTGGTATTTTAGTGTCAGATTTAAATAGAGAAGTCTTGGAGCCCACCCTCACTTCACCCACTACTTATTTGTGTGGTTTTTCTTAATTAATTAACCTTAATTCCCAAACATTTACTTTTGCTTTCAAATTTATTCATAGTTTTTCTGGAGTCACACTTTTCTATGCTCATATGCAGAAACAGTTGAAAAAATTGTCTGTATAAGACTGGTCAAGATACAGTATGTAAGCGATTCTTTGCTGTTAGACCAGTGTGGAGGCCGTTAATACCACTTCTTGCTGTTTTAGCTCCGCTTTATTAAGCCCCAGCCAAGCATACCTCTGACATTTACAGAACAGAAAAGGGGGCTAATGCCTTTATGTGCTTTTGCCTGGAGGAATGCAGACAAAGAAGATTACAACAGGAAGAGGTGGCGGTTTAAAAAAAAAAAAAATCAGCCTATGATTTATATTTTTTACTTCCGACACCCTGTTTCATCTGCTTTTTTATTCTCTGTGTGTGTGGGGCCCACATATGCACTGCTTTTTTTTTTTTTTTTCATGTGCGTTTGATGGGGGTGGAATTCCAGGCTGCTTGTACACCTGTGATAGCAATTCAAAGAAGATTTTTTTTTTTTTGATGAATTGTGGAGTGTCACCTGCCCCGCACACCTGTACAGGCAGAATAAATAGAATACACACCTGCTTTTACCCCTCTAGGTCTGGAGATAGTGAAAAAAAACAAAACCTGGCTGTATTTAACAATCAGCAGATAAAGGTTTAATGTGATAGAAAAGCTGCTCTAATTACAGTTGTATAATCCCTGCTGATTAGGGCAATACTAAGTGAGGACTTATCTGCACCGAGCTTGATTATCTTAAGAGCAGATATCAGTGCTGGTAATGTTGTCTGAGGAAGAACTCCTTATACTTCCACTGCCCTCAGTAAGGGCTGTTAAGTGTATAAGATAAACAGATAAACAAGATATTCAGTCTGCCCTAAAGAAACAGATATCAGTGCTGGTAATGTTGTCTGAGTGTATGAATGTGTGAATGTTGCTCTGGTGTATAAATGTGTGAATGTTGCTCTGGTGTATAAATGTGTGAGAATGTTGCTCTGGTGTATGAATGTGTGAGAATGTTGCTCTGGTGTATGAATGTGTGAGAATGTTACTCTGGTGTATGAATGTGTGAGAATGTTACTCTGATGTATGAATGTGTGAATGATGCTCTGGTGTATGAATGTGTGAGAATGTTACTCTGGTGTATGAATGTGTGAATGTTGCTCGGGTGTATGAATGTGTGAATGTTGCTCTAGTGTATAAATGTGTGAGAATGTTGCTCTGGTGTATGAATGTGTGAATGTTTTTCTGGTGTATGAATGTGTGAGAATGTTGCTCTGGTGTATACATGTGTGAGAATGTTGCTCTGGTGTATGAATGTGTGAATGTTTTTCTGGTGTGTGAATGTGTGTGATTGTTGCTCTGGTGTATGAGTGTGTGAATGTTTCTCTGGTGTATGAATGTGTGTGAATGTTGCTCTGGTGTATGAAAGTGTGAATGTTGCTCTGGTGTATGAACGTGTGAATGTTGCTCTGGTGTATGAATGTGTGAATGTTGCTCTGGTGTGTGAATGTGTGAATGTTGCTCTGGTGTATGAAAGTGTGAATGTTGCTCTGGTGTATGAATGTGTGTGAATGTCCCTCTGGTGTATGAATGTGTGAATGTTGCTCTGGTGTATGAATGTGTGTGAATGTTTTTCTGGTGTATGAATGTGTGTGAATGTTACTCTGGTGTATGAATGTGTGAGACAATGTATGGAAATTTGCTTAAGGCTACAATCTGACATGTTTACGTTCATGTGGTTGTGTCTCATGTATGTTCATCAACATGCACTGTCCCAATCAAATAAATAAAATAATAATAATAATAACAACAACAACAACAACAACAACAACAACAACAACAACAACAACAACAACAACAACAACAACAATAATAATAATAATAATAATAATAATAATACAAGAAGGATTTAACAATGAGGTCTATAGTAAACATGTGTTGGTACTGAAATTCTTGGGCCTATCTTCAATTATGTTTTTCAATTGGTTAAAATTGTCAGCTGGGGCTTGACAGTTTCAGACAGTCTATAGTCAAATGAAATGCACATACAGAACCTTGATTTGGTGTTACAATCAGTTTGAAGCAGGACACTTGGAACAATGGCAGTAACACTGCATATTAACCGTCTATTGTCTGTCCCCATATTATTGCTTTACCTAAACTTCGAAATAGAATGAATGTCACTGTTGAACGACTGGAGAAGCACTTGCTCAGTGGTTTACACAGAGTCATGCTGTCAAGTGGTTCCACTCCGAGTAGGAAAATTCCCTCAATGCAAAAATCAATTCTCCCATGGTTTATTTGCCACAATGTTTATTGTTACACTCAGAGTCATTTTCACTTCAATTTCCCTCTTTGTGGCCCCCGGTGTGTCGTGTAACCTACATTGTTGTTCTTCACTGTCAAGAGTTGGCGTGACAGTCGCACCTGAACGAAGCATCTCACCGGTGTCTTTTAGATGAGGTCAGGCCCGGTGATAAAAATGCATGAGCTGTCTCTCAGTGTGAGATGTGTTAAGATGGACAGCCCGGGCACGGCGCTGAGCACACATCCATCACGCAGCAGTAGTCCAGCGCTGTAGTGGTAGAGCCGGAGAATATAAGTGTCTGGTTTCATCCTGACCATCTCCGCCCTTAGCCTTGGCCATAGATCTTTGTTCCCTTCAATCGGTCTGGAATACCAGCCAACAGAATCCAAACTGTGTGCCATCACTCATCAAACAGAGTATGAATATCATGACATTTCCATATCCATTCATCCATTTCCAAATTGATATCCATATCTGACCTCCAGAAGTTGTGCTAGACTTTCTCACACAATCATTTTGACGGACAGAGTCATACATTTTTTGTCAGAATCTATTATTACTTTTCATTTTTAATTTTTAGACTTTAAAGTACCTATTACCCTATTCATACTTTAAAGTACCCATATTAAGAAGTTAGGCTACAAGACAAGCATAAAGGACAGATTTTTCATTTTATTTATGAAAAACAGATGAACAAAAATGGCACTTTATGTTCAACACAAAGCAGAATTTATAAAAAAAAAAAAATGCACCGACAGTGAAAGGATATCTTGTGCTTGAGCAGGCAGGTATAGAATGCAGCATAGTACATAATTTGATTCCGACTATGGGTTAAACATGGCGCTAACACAACCGGACGCAGCATTGTTAATATTAATGGCATGATAATCCATTATAAAACACGCACTAATAGAAGCACAGTAAAAATTGAAAACACAACGTTAAAAGATAGTAGCAGTGAGAGATCATGGTAGAGGTAGATTAATTGCGTTCACATAAAATTGTTAATTCCATTTAGTTCAGGCTTTGGTTTCTCCGTTTGTACAACAAAGGAAGGCAACATGGGTACTTCATCCTTATCTCAAAAATCAACACCATTAGACATTTCAATCTTAGACCAAAGCAGCATTTTCAGAACTCTCAGAATGAGTTTCAGATCCCAAATGCTGGAGCAGTCTGACTGTCAAACTACACTTTGTAGTCTACAAAGTAATTCGTAGTAGTAGTAAGTTTCAAAAAAAGTATGTGCCATTGCATAAAGCCTGCTCCGTTCTTGATAAGTGTTAAAAATGGTTTGAGTGGGTTTAAGTGTATATTACTGTAAAGGGAAAGGGATTCCAGGTCGATTTCAGAGAATTTTGTAAAGAACTAGGTATTGCTGGCCGAGTAGGATAAGCCAGTAAAATTCAGCCACATTAATGTCATACAAGATAAAGTAGTAGTAGTAAAATAAATAGTTTCTTATATTTAGCTGGTGTAGCTGTCCCAGTTGTTCGGTAAAATGAGCCCAGGGGTGAGTTGATTTACTGTGGGTAATGCTCCCAGTGAGGCTGACTTTGTGGTGCAGAACACGACATGAGCCAAGTGTCGCTAGCGTTGCGTCGGATCCCAGCAAAGCCTTAATCACAGCCCTGAACGTTTGAACTCTCCACTCTCACACCGTGACTCCTGATGACTTTTTGCAGAGCTGCTTGCGGGCATTTGTCATTTGGAAGGGCCATAATGCTGCTGCCTATGTGTGTGTGTATGCATTCACAGGCACTATTAATAACCATCAAGGCTCAGAGTTTTTCAGCGTTAGTGTGAATATATGAGGCTTGGTAAATTAAACATCATCCACTCCAGGCTGCACCCGTGACCCCGCTGCCCTGCACCAGACCAGATGAAGTGTCCCATGGAGTAGAAATACAATAAATCTAATTTTGATGTGCACTGATACGCCTTAAAAACACAGAAACAGTACACTACAAGGGAATTTGATTACTTCTGCAGCATATTCCATCAGTGGGACTCACACCAGGTCTGCTGTAGTCCATAAAGCGGCGGAGCACCAGTGGAGTGGTTGATGTTGTTGATATGCAGGGACACTGTACCAAGAAGTCAGCCCCTACAGCACACTTCCAATTATCCACTCATTCCTCAACACTGTGGCAGACATAGTTGAAACAGTTTAGTGGTTTTTTTAAAGCAACAGAGTGCTTATTTCTGGACACTGTGGCTCGGTAATGCAGGTAACAGGATTACTCAGAGAAGAATCAGTGCCGTGATTTGATTTAGAAGACACTTTGAGGCAATGTTCTTGTGAGATGAGTATGCAAGGTTTTATGTGCAGTTATTTAACTTTGTATGTTTTTGTCTTATATATATTATTGTATCTTAAACAGTAGATAGAAAGGAAAGTCAATGGATGGCCCCTATGCAGATTCTGTAAATGTATTATAATAGGGTCATATTTAAGATGTATTATTAAGGTAAATTTTGACTTTATTGCAACCTTTTTATGTGTATATGAAAGTTACTCAAGTTACTCTCTAGTTCTGTCTTGGTTTGCATTGTGGCAGAGTGGTCAGCCCTATTGCTGTCCTGGGTGTGATACCTGGCCAGAAAAGGGGCTTTCTGTGGAGTTGGTATGTTCTCATCATGTCTGCAAAGGTGCTCATAAGTTTACATATTAATAGAATTAATACATATTACATATACCATATACACATATTACAGAATTAATGATTTATTTGGCAATTTTTCAAAGAATATGAATGATAACACAACAACCTTTCTTCCACTTATAGTTAGGGATGGGTAAAGAAACCCGGTATGGCCCTGGGGTAAATTATGAAAGACCGTAGTATCAGTAAGATGTGACGCTATCGGTTCTGCTTTCAGTATTGGAGGGGAAAAAAATAATGTACCATGTATTTTTGCTTAATAATGTTATCATGCAAATTTTATCTTACCAAACATTTTTTATTTGCGATATTATTAAGACGTTTGTCTGTGAGATCTGCGAGATCTCAAAGAGATCCAAAGTGTGGTTACACTTCTCTAGAGTTAATGCAGACAACGCTCGTTGTCATAAGTGCAACAAAATGTTTGCATGTAAGGGCGGAAACACAAGCAATCTGTCTAAGCACCTTTCAAAAGTGCATTATGTGCCGACAGAGAAATGCAAAGTTTTCGACTGCCTAGCTAGCTCGTCTCTGGTTGTTGCCCCATCTACGTCTGGTATGTATGCTAAAATCATGTTGAATCAACGTTGTTCACGTCATTTAAAATTAATGTAAAATCTCCCTGGTTTGTTAACCTTATGTAGAAATTCTGTTGATTTCTTTTGGGAGAAATGAGAGAAAGAAATCAACATATTTTCAACTTGTTTTTAAAATTCCAAATAAAGAAAAATCAGTATGTAAATTTAAACATTTATTTGGCTAACTTAAATGCACAGCACTTCAAGTTAGTTTACAATATATATATATATTTTTTTTTAAGCTGCTTTGAAATGTTAATTCGGTTCTCAACTTGTTCTTAAAAAACACACACATACATACAACACAAAGTACCGATAAGAATACTGTTAAAGTACTGAACCGTTAAGCAGTATCGGTAAGAGTAGTAATACCGTTAAAACCTTAACGATACCCATCCCTACTTATAGTTAGTGGTTGAGTAAAGCCATTTATTGTCAAACACTTGTGTTTACTCTTTTTAAATCAAAATGACAACAAAAACTACCCAACTGACTCTGTGATTTTGGCCTGATAACATGCACACAAGTGACACAAACAGGTTTGCATGGCTACTAAAGGTAACCATCCTCACCTGTGATCTGTTTGATTGTAATCATGTGTGTTTATAAAAGGTCGGTGAGTTTCTAGGCTCCTGTCAGACCTTTGCATCTTTCATCCAGCGCTGCACTGACATTTTTGTATTCTGAGTCATGGAAAACCAAAAAAATTGTCAAAGGATATGTGGTAAAATATATAGAACTGTATAAAACAGGAAAGGGATATAAAAATATATGTAATGAATTGAGAATGCCAATCCGCAGTGTTAAAACTCTAATTAAAAAGAAGAAAATTAGGGATTCTGTTGAAACCAAACCAAGGTCAGGTAGACCAACAAAAATTTCAGTCTCAACTGCCAGGAAAATTGTTTGGAATGCAAAAAAAAAAAACACAAATAACTTCAGATGAAATACAGAACTCTCTGAAAAAAAGTGTGTTGCTGTTTCAAGATGCACGATAAGGAGGCACTTGAAGATGGGCTGCATGGTGGAGTCGCCAGAAGAAATCCATTACTATGCAAATTCCACAAAGCATCCCACTTACAATACACCAAACAGCACAAAGACAAGCCTCACAAGTGATTAGACCACAATTTAAGTGCAGCATAAAGTGAAGGTTCTTGACTGATCATCTCAGTCTTCTGACCTCAATATCAATGAGCCACTCTGGGAAGATCTCAAACATGCAGTTCATGCAGAACAGCCCAAGAATTTACGGAAACTGGAGGCTTTTGCCAAGAAGAATGGGCAGCTTTACCATCTGAGAAAATAAAGAGCCTCATCCACAACTACCACAAAAGACTTCCAACTGTCATTGATGTTAAAGGTTTCACACAGTATTAAGAACAGGGGTATGTAAACTTTTGATTAGGATCATTTGAGTAGTTTCTGTTGTCAATAATGATTTAACAATGACTAATTTGACAATAAATGGCTTTACCTAACCATTAAGTATGAGTTTAAGAAAAGTTTTTTGTGTTATCATTTATATTCTCTGAAAAATGGCCAAACTTCAGGTGCCTGTGCTGCTGTATATATTCAATCTTCCCTGAAGAAATAAAGACTATTGAAATACAGCTGTACACTGCTTTACACTAGTAATTATATACCACATACAACTCTACTTCATAAATCCTGGACTTATGCTACATACAGTAAATTGATCCAGTCGTGACTGTAATTATATTCAACATTTTTGAATGGCCATTAATGTCTTAATGGCAAAATTAAAATTTTATAAATACATTGCATGCTTTCCTATTATTTTACCATAGTGCAAAGAAAAAAATGTTTGAAAAGTGATGTCGGAAGGAACAGAGAAATAGCTGATGATGCAGGCTGCTGCAGTGGGCTACATGCTTGAATGACCCTCGCATCGCAAATCATTTCAACTGCATCACACAGTTTAGTGCCCTACCACTGGCCTAGCAGTCCCTCTTACATATACTGAAAGGACTAACTACACCTATATCCCCCATCTTATCCCTCTCAAGTCTCTTGTTTCATGTCAGCGATCTCCTTAACCCAACCATCTGCTGGAAAAGATAACACCGCTGCACTTGCTGTTCGATGCAAAACAGTGCGAGAACGAGTGTAGCAATAAGCAGCAGGGGGAGGCTGCTTGAAATGCAAGCTATGTGAATCAGCCCTTTGCTGCAAAATCAGATATTCAGTTTCCCACAGTTATCTATTTATATATTCACTGCAGTGGGGAGAGAGGGCAAATACGCACAGTCAATACGACCCCGTCCAATATATTCTTGGAAGGAAGTGCTATCAGATATTTGTTGGATGCAGTGCTCCTAGAATTACCCCAGTGTTTGCCTCTAGATTGTGACTTTGGTGGTGGTGGATGGAGAAGGGAGGGGTGAGGCGAGGTGGGACAGATCCTGGAGAGTGGGCTAGATGACACTGTCCCACTGAAGAAGGAGGAGAGGAAGCAGGGACAGGGGCAGAGTACTCATTATGATTTCAGTGCTGGGTTATGTATTCACTGTAGCTATTCACTGTGTGCGCTGTAGGAAGTCTGAGAGAAAAGACTTGGATACTGCAGGATGTCTTTAGTGCAGGCTTCCTATGGAAACGTATAGTGTTTAAAATATACCTGTCATAAGGCTTTTCAAGAGTGTTAACCATATATATACATATGCTCATGTGTTTATATACCCAGGCAGAATTTGTGAATTTTCTTTTGGCCTTTTTTCAGAGAATATGAATGATAAAACAAAAACATTTTTTTTTACTCATAGTGGTTGGGTGAAGCCATTTATTGTCAAATAACTGTGTTTACTTTTTTTAAATTATAATGACAACAGAAACTACCCAAATGACCTTGATAAAAAATACTCCAGTTGTTATTATTGCCACATTTAACATCAATAACAGCCTGAAGTCTTTTGTGGTAGTTCTTCTTGGCCAAAAGCCTACAGTTCGTGTAAATTCTTGAACTGTCTTGCATGAACTGCACGTTTGAGATCTCCCCAGAGTAGCTCAATGATATTGAGGTCAGGAGACTGAGATGGTCAGTCCAGAACCTTTACTTTATGCTGCTGTAGCCAATGACAGGTCGACTTGGCCTTGTGCTTTGGATCGTTGTCATGTTGGACACGTTTTCTTTGCATCTTCTTCATTCTTTGCAAATTTTTGTTGGTGTACCTGACCTTTGTTGGTGTACCTGACCTTGGTTGGGCAAAATCCCTAATTGTCCACTTTATTAGAGTTTGAACACTGCATTCTCAATTCCTTGGATAACATTTTATATCCCTTTCCTTTTCCCTTTTCCTTTCTCCCACAGATCATTTGCAAATTCTTTTGCTTTTCCCATGACTCAGAATACAGAATAGTCAGCGCAGCACTGGATGAAAGATGGAAGGGTCTGTCAGGAGCCCAGAAACTCACCGACCTTTTATACACACACACATGATTACAAGCAAACAGAATAAAACATCTTATTAGGCCATGAACTAGGAATTGCAGTTAATGCTATACAGTAGATTAATGAAGATGTAGACAGACTATATTCTCCAAAATATTTTGACAGTATGTTATGGTGTGTATTTCTTTGGATGTGCTGCACAGATTGGCAGAGCATGAGGTCCTGGCTGGCATTGACAATACACTTTTAGAAGGTATAATAAAACAGTTATGAGAATGTTAACATTTGATATTTTGAACCATTTCATTGTGTAAAGATCAATCTCTTTGATGTCACACCATTTCATTGAAATTCCTGGAAATCTGACACACTGCTCCGCATTCATATGTCTTCAATTAAAAACAACAAAATGGAAATAATCCTACATCCATTACTGACTGCAATAGAATGTTTTTTTTTTTGTTTTTTTTTTTGGGACAGTGCATGTTGATGAACATTCAGAGACAAAAGCCACATAAATGTAAACATGCCAGATTGTAGCCTCAGGCTAATTTTCATCCATTGTCCCAACATTCTCACACATTCATACACCAAAGCTGTGTCACTGGAGGCAAGGTGGGTTAGATGTCTTTGCCCAAGGACACAACAACAGTATGAACTGTGGAGAGCAGGAATCGAACCACCAACCTTCCACTTATAGGACAACATACCACTTGAGCCACTGCGCCCCCAGTGAATGTGCCAGGTCCCACAGTTCAGCAGTGTTGCCTATAACAGAGCATTACTGTGAAACTCGGTAAATACAGCAAAAAAAAAATAAAAAGAAATAACAGAAACTAGTGTGGACATGGCCTATGTCCAGAAACAGAATGGAATTTTGAGATGGAAACTCTGCGCTGTTAGTGGCACCTCGATGAAATGATTCCTTGTGGTAGTGTCCTGTACTCGAGCTTATGTGCTGTGACGCTGCTGACAGCCGCCGTAAAGAAGATAAATCTTGGGTGCAGCGCGGCCTCCTTGTAGGTGTCAAAGTAGACCAGCAGCGAGGCGCCAGTGGCCCATAACATCGCTTCACTGCCGCCCCCAGTATCCCCAGCAGCGCTCTCACATTCCATCTGATGACATGACGGATATGAGCGTGTCACCCCCAACACTGGCTGTGGGGCATGAGGGGACAGGGAGCAAGTGGGGGAGACGTGGAGATATGTGGTGATACAGTGGAGGTGTATGAAATGGTTCCCTACACCCTCTCCCTTCCACTTAAATTAGGCATTTCATTAGAAAATTAGAAATAATACCAGGTACATCGCCTTCATCATATAGGTGACAGTCTCATGTACTAGTTAGCTGCTGGATATTGACAATAGTTGCCATAAGCCTGATTACACAGACTTCCATTTTTTTCTCTCACTTTAATGAAGACAAAATTCTGAAAATAGCCTGTTTGCTGCAGGGTTTTAAAGTACAGCAGGTGAAACTAGCAGCAGGTACATAGTGATATCTGACTCTACAGCAGCCATATGGATGTTTGTTTGCCTAGTGGCTGATTTTATTAGACTCATTGTTAACCACATTTGTTTTCTGTTAGGACTAGGGTTTCCATGGATCCATAAAAGATTTTTGAGGTCATGAAGAATTTTTACCTAGAGTAGGGGTAACCAGTTGTGTATATATAACAATTTGCAGTACTCAAAACAACATTATAAAATTAAACTGTAAACGCATGTTCTACACTGTAGTAAAATTGTAATGATATTGTTTTATTGAAGGTCTAAAATGGTCAAAAAAGTATGCTTGAAAGGACAGTGTGACTCCTGATGTGAGAGTTGTTGCAGACTCAAGTGAGTCGTTAGTGTCACTGTTCCATTCAGGTGTTGATGTTGTTCTAGAGTAAAACTGTTTTGGTTTAGGTTTCAGAACACTGTCGTAAATACGAGTCAACATGAATCTGAGGCCACCTCCTCTGTTCAGAGAGGACTTTTCCATTTTAACAAAAATGGCTTCCTTTACACCTCTCAAACCATCTGGCCTCTATCAGACATTGGACTGCATACGGAGATACGGGAAGCGTATCTCTTGTAAAGCTGTTAACAATGCAGCTTCACAAGAGATATGCTTTGCGTATCAATTGAACACAGAATTGAAAAAAATACCTTGGGAGAAGAGACAAAATGACTTCACCTTGAAAACCAAGTCCAGATGCTTTTGCGTTAACCTTTTCTTCAATATGACCTGGATGACTGAGAATCTTCATTGACATTATGGTACAAAAGAAAGAACAAACTAGCTAAGCTATGGCAAGGCAAGGCTATTTTATTTATATAGCACAATTCATACACTGGGTAACTCAAAGTGCTTTACAGGAATAAAAGATAATTTACAAGATTTAGATTAAGAAACATAAGAAAATTTTAAACATTTTTTACAGAAGAGTGCAGATAAAAAACACTTTAAGTTGTAGTGTAGGCGGAACTAAACAGGAAGGTTTTTAACTTCCTCTTGAACATTGTTAAAGTTGAGGCTTTTTTTACTTCATTTGGGAGGTTGTTTCAGATTTTTGCTGCTGAAACTTAAACGCTGCTTCACCCTGTTTAGTTCTAACTCTGGGCACGAGCAGAAGGCCTGTCCCAGATGTTCTCAGAGTCCGAGGAGGTTCATAAGCAACTAGCATGTCAGAAATTTATTCTGGTGCTAAACCATTAAGAGACTTGTAAACCAGCAGTGCTGTTTTAAAGTCTATTCTCTGAACAACAGGAAGCCAGTGCAGAGATTTTAAAACTGGCGTGATGTGGTTGTACTTCCTGGTTTTAGTTAGAACCCGAGCAGCCGCGTTCTGAATAAGCTGCAGCTGTCTTAACCCTCGTTTTGAGAGACCAGTGAGCAGGCCGTTAAAGTAATCTAACCTGCTGGAGATGAAAGCATGGAATGCTAAGCTAAGATTATGAGAGATCTGGACAACCTAACTCTCTACGTGGCCAATAAGGCATCGTCACCTATGAGCTCTTAGATTATAGACATAAAGACATAGCCATTGCAATATCAATGGCATCTTTTGCAATTCCTTTAGTATGCTTCTCAGTTTTGTCCAGCTGTTATCTGCTGGCTGTATCCCTGTGAGACAGAATTTTGTGAATGTTGTACTAGATCAGGACTAGAAAACTGGTAACTCAAAATGAAACTCAAATGAAAGTGAATGTGCATGTGCTAGCTCAATGTGACGCCCATCGCAGAGAGGTGGAGGAGAAGGAAAGAGAACATATTTGAGATTGGCAACATGGCGCCAATTTATAATTCATCTCTCACCAAATTCTTTGAAGTTTTTACTTCCTTTTCCTACCTCTCCCAATTTCAAGTCCACACTCTATATTCTGGCCGGTGGACTCCTGTTTGATGTGTTATGGACCCTCTGTGGCACCGGTGTTAGCCTTGGTCCATGGTTGCCGTTGGTTACCTGTGATGAGTGCACGTGTCCAGTGGCAGGATTTCTCTTTGGGGAGCACTTCTATTCAGGCTCTGGCTCAGACTGTATTGATTTAGGCGGTGGGTGCAGATTTCTCCTGGGAGCTAATAAAAATAATTACAAAAAGATCACCAAACGGCCTGACCTTCTGTTGTGCACATGAATAAATATGTTACAAAGATGGTGTTAGATAAGTCGTATTTGAATTCACCACTGGATGTATGAGTTTGATATGTACTGTTCATGGGCGGGCTGTGATTCTGACTGACTTTTCTGAGTGTCTAGTGAGGAGTTCCCTATCTGGCATCTATCTGTTATGTTATGCATTATCTGGCATAATATTCGGCACTTCTCAGTGTTTGATTTGTAAAGCTGGAGGTGGGGGAACACAGAGAATATTTGTGGGAAGTATTCCCCCAGCATCAAGAAGAAAAAAAGCTAAAGGAACATAAGTATGTTGTAATAAAGACTGCATTTTTATTTTTATTATTTTATTTATTTAGTCATTTAGCAGACGCTTTTATCCAAAGCGACTTACATTCACCAGTGTTACATTTTTACAGATGACGCTTTCATTTAAAGCGACTTACATTAAGGTTCCATTCACCAGTGTTACAGCTGGAACACCACTGTAGGCAAGGTGGGTTAAGTGTCTTGCCCAAGGACACAAAGTCAGTATGAACTGTGGGGAGAGCGGTATTCGAACAGTCTACCTTCCGGTTGAAGGACGACCGCTCTTACCACTGAGCCACTGCGCACATTAATGCTTTTTGTGTTTAAACAATGCCTTTTTAACAAACACATGGACAGTTTAACAGGCTGAGTTATAAATCAGAGTTAAACATGTTTAAAAATAAGATTAACTCCTGAAAACAAAACATCTCCTGAAAAAATGCCAGATCCAACCAAACATGTCCCAGTCTCGATTTAGGAGGTGGGGGAAAACCGCTTGTTATCTAAACTTTGGGTGAATCCCTGACAAAAGTGGCTGACCGGTTTATTGAGTAGGTACAAGTGCTTTACACACTTTATTGGCCCTAAAACTTATGAGCAAAGTATAGAGACACTTGGACTGAAGCAGGGTGGAAGAGTGTCAGGACATGGCTGTACTGTGGGATATGCATCTCAGGTTAGCAGTGTTGTATTGTATCTGGTCAGAATCATTAAAATAAATGGATAGATTTCTGTATGTTCCTTTGTTTGAGAGGTGATTAACCCCAATGATACACAGAGACTTGCCTTTTTATCAACGGTTCTTTCAAGTGTGGGTATCTCAGATATGGTTCAGTTACTTTTCCTAGTTTCTAAAATAGCTTTAAAGGGTTTCATGATATTTCTGTTTATGCTTCACGTGCTTTTTTAGAGAAGAAGTGTTGAAGTATGCTCTGAAGCTACATCCCATTCCAGTGGAGCAGACATGAGTGCAGTGAGAGGAATGAACTTGCTTGAGTAATCCCGTTCTGATTTCATTATCTGTCTGCAAGCTTGTTTGTTTGATCTCTGGTTCCTGCTCTTCCTCCAGGAGTGAAAGACTGCTCAAAAGTATCAGCGGTGTTATTGCAGACAGGGTAGGCCCGGCGATGTGATTGGAGCGCATGCCCTGAGCCCCAGTGGAGTGCACTCGCCTCAGCCCGGAGAGCACTTGATTACCCTGCACCAATGATTGCATTAAAAGGACAACACAAAGCCCATTTGACAAATAGAAAGATACAAAGGGGACCTGATAAGAAGCTGGAAAGTGACTCCTGAGTGGGGGTTGAAAAAGGTGGAGCAGGGGCTACACAATAGCAAGGCTGGTGGTTCAGTGTTCCGGGATATAATGACTACAATGAAATATAAAGCAGTGAAAGATAAATACAAAATAGTTGTTACCATTCTGTGAAGCAAAGGCTTTTGTGCGACTTATGACAAATCAATATGGAATGCAATGGTTTTAATGCAGGTGGTTATGATTGTACCACAGCAGCAGAACATCTGGAAGTGACCCCCATATGAGATAGCATTGCATTTTGTTGCATAATTGAGAACTTCGGTTTAATTTAGGAAACGTTTTGCCTTTTCTTTACACATAACATTGGTTGCCATACTTCTAAGCACCCTTAAATTTCCATAAACAGTACTACTACTACTACTACTTTGAGATGATAGAGACTATAGTTTTTTATTTAAATATAACATAATTCAAGGAAGGAAACAAGCGACTGATGTACTAAATTTTAATTGTTTTAATAAATAAATAAATTGTTAGGCATACAGTAAATCGAGCAGTTCTTGAACTTTTTGCTGTTGGCCCTCTTTAGTAATACACAGGACTCTGACATTTTGCTGTTATTCTACATGATTTGAAGGGTTTTAAAGGGAGCCAGTGGTCATGTTATCCTGTGATCCCGCAGTCCATAGTTCTGACACCCAAATATTTGCATCTTACAAAGGAAATATTGGCTCAGCCAGCAATTTTACTATGAAGGTCACCAAATCACTGCAATTTTTTGGAAATATAATCTGGTCTGTCCACATCAACAGTTATGTACCTGCTCTTAGGAAGAACACGGACCGGTCCTGTCAGGCCCATAGCCCTCTGCACATTGCCAGCAAGAGGGCAATTTTGGAGGCATCTGCTGTATCCATATTTACTGGAAAGAAGGGAACAGATGGAGACTCAAGCTTCAAGTGATTAGAAGGCCATAGATCGGAATACAAATTGGATATAAAGAAATTAGACTGATATAAATTGAATGCAGTCGCCACAGTGGCGTGCTGTGCGTGGGCAGTGGTCTTATTGAAGAGCCGCTGTAGGGTTTGTGGATTATGGGGGAGAGCAGATGCTCCGGGAAGATAAGAATAAATGTGGAGCTTGACACTCTTTGGGAGGAAGATGGGGGTCTGGCCGTGGTTGTCTTTAATCTCGCCCTCCATTCATCAATGTCAGGATGTTAATTACCGCTTCATTTATTAAGTCACTGCCTGGCAGAATATACACTCACCTCTGTGCCTTGCTCTGACAAACTGGCCGTTGGCGAGGTTAGCTATGACAGAAGAACACAAGTGAGCACAAGAGATTTTTTACTATTTTATCTTCACAAGTGTCGGGGCTGTGGATGGGGCATCAAACTCAGACCTTTCTCATTGGGGACCATAGTTTATGCCATTATCATATATCATTTTATCTTAAATGGGGAAGGCTTTTTGCAATATTCCCTGTTCTCTGATTGGTTGTATATCTAGTGTCTTGTGTCCAGAAGCAGTATATTCTGTGTCCGCTGCCCCTTGAATACAGAGAGACAAGACACATTTTTCATACAGAATATGAAGTATAGTTAGCTAGCTACTAATAATTAACCCACAAATAAAAAATATTCTAGTTTGAAAGCTATTAATAACAAATAATAAGGTAAAAGAAATATAGAATCAATAATCGTCACTGTAAAGATTCTAAAAGTCATCACTGGAAAAACATGTTTTGAATTTAGTGAAGTTTAAGTGTTTCATGTTTTGTTATAAATGAATTAAGTCAGCTAACATATTTTGCCAACTTTTGCCTTTGTCTACCCTGTACCAGGATTGGGTCTTAATTAAAAGTAACTTCAACACAAATAAGGTATTTTCTTAATTTTTTATTGGATTAACCTCTTGTTACCATTAAATTCTAAGATGGACATTGAATATCTGAATTTCAGAAATCTTAATATATTTTATTAAATTTGAAATACAGACTTTGGAAGAAAGAGACAATGCCACCAACATACTGACCTTGTTTGTCTCTTCCATCAATAGTCAATAGGTTATTTGAACTTAATGCCAGAGAGATTAGATCATTGGGTCGCTCACTCAGGGAGGGGGTATCTGTGAGGCCTTTAGTACAAGCCTCAGTCTGTGTCACTGCTTAGAACAAGACAACAGGCCTGATCAGTAATCAATAAGCGGGAAATGGAGGGAATTAGCCCAAATTAGGAGGAAGAGAGAACAGACTGCCTCCTGTTCAAGGGTCAATATACCACTGTCTGACGGCTGAGCCCAGTTTAGACAGATGATGGATCGCTAAATAGACTCAACATGTCTCCATGTATCTGGGACTGGGACATGCTGCATTGTGTACACAGCTTATTTTGTGCTGGTGGGCAGTTTCTACCTGGCATGGCCTTTTGGCATCAGACTTGAATACATAATAAGGAGACTATCAATATTCTTTAGTCTGTGGCACAAAGTATGTGCAAACCAACTTGATAAAATCTGTTACTCCTACCATTACCATGTTTTGTTACCAATCACTTTTGGAAAATATATGTATGTGTTTGTCATGTATTAAACACAATAAAAAAACATAGGCTGAACCATTTAATCACAATTTCAGGCTCGTCAGAGTGCACCATCTGCTCCACTCAAACCTGTATGCAAGGGCTTGTGGGTAATTGGACCCAAGGGTGAACAGCAGAATAAGCCATACAAACAGACAGACGGCTTCCGTCTGAACCACATGCATGCGGATGATATATTTGGTGCAGACAAGTCAAACTGTTGAGTGGAGCGTCAAAGACCGTGATGTGTGCCAGGGTCCACGCTTCACCCAAATGTTAATCCCCCCGTGGCTGTAAACCTTGGGCCTGTCCTTTTCATTAGGTCTGCAGCGGGTGAGCAGTGGGGTCTGGTATTTAAGATAACACTGTGTAAGTCAGAGGGGTATGTGTGTCTTTGGCTCGGTCTTCAGCATTGTGATAAGTTGAGGTATTCATTTTTTACGGTGGTTAAAATTTGTATCCAAAATCCACAATCCAAGTGTTCTAAATGACATGAATATTCAAAACACTGAACAACTCTTGTTGATGTCTCTGGTTTCAGGTATTGTTCTTCTTCACGTGAGCCTTTGAGTTTAACACCACTGCTTTCGAAGTTCATTCAACTGCCCATCAATAGCCTGATTCAGTCAGCAGCTCAACTTGAGCCAGTAACTGTTTGATTAAGTTAAGTGCCATGCTCTTTGTCTTTGCAGGTGTGCAGTTGATGGAGTTAATCTGTATGACTGTGATCTGTGAAGCAGAGTGGTCAAACAGTGTTTCAGTCAGGGCTTACTTTTAGCAAAAGGCCAAGGCAAAACACTGGTGTTTTCAGCTTTTTGATGGTTTGGGACAGTATGCATGACACCAGCCACTAAGTTTGTGTTTTGTGTGAAATGTACACTATATCAGCACAGGCAGCCATGTGTATTCCTTTCTTAACTGTTAGTGGCTATCTAGTGTTCTACTGCTTGTAAGTTTGTTACACTTTATTTGACACCACACTTAATACATTGTATCTACCTCATTAAGTACAATGTAAGACACTTTGTAACATACTGTAATAACATGTAACTACATTGTACATATATACATGAATCCTAACCCTACCCTACCTACAATATGTAAGTTCACATAATCACATAATCTACTTACATGTTATTGCAATTTGTTACACAGTGTGTAACATTGTACTTGAAGAGGTAGATACAATATATCAAGTGTAGTGTCAAATAAAGTGTGACCAATTTTCTTTTACAAAATATTGTACCAAGTATGATGCTAAACAAACTCAAATGCCTAATGAGTTTAAAGAGCCAAAGAGTGATGTAGTTTCCGAAAATGAGAATTTTCCAGGATAATTACTTTATAGTTAAAGCTGTACTAAGTTAAAAAATGTAGGTACATCTTTGCACCATTTGCAGCGGCCTATTTAATTTGAATTCAGTTTATCATTATTTACTTATGCTTTTTCAAAGGTTCAGTAGGAACGTATTATAAAAAGTACTCAGCTGTAAAAGCTATCAGTACATAACTCTTTTAACTTTTTAATTAATTATTTGCTACATTTTCTGCAATATTCAAAAGTATCTAAAGGTTACTCTTAGTTTAGATTCAATTGTATTAATCTCTCAAGTACAAGTCTCAAGTGGAGTATGGCACCTAACCAAAAGAGTAGAATCACTAAGAGCTAATTTATTCACTCAACTATGGATTTGACTGAGCTGGACTAAACAATGGAAGCCTACACCAGAAAAGCAATGACCACATGAATTATCCAAATTGTGAAATGAATCCTTAATGTCTTCTTGATGTATCTGCAGGATCCCGAATGCGACAGGAAGACTTCCCACCCCGGATTATTGAGCACCCCTCTGACCTGATAGTGTCCAAAGGGGAGCCGGCCACTCTGAACTGTAAAGCGGAGGGTCGGCCCACCCCGACAGTGGAGTGGTACAAGGATGGGGAGCGGGTGGAGACGGACCGGGACGATCAGCGCTCTCACCGAATGCTGCTCCAGGGCGGCTCGCTGTTCTTCCTACGCATCGTTCACGGGCGACGCAGCAAACCGGACGAGGGGGCCTACGTGTGTGTTGCCCGGAATTACCTGGGAGAGGCTGTCAGCCGCAATGCATCCTTGGAAGTAGCATGTAAGTCAAGATTTTGAAACCTTCCTTTTCTCTTACCATTTGAACTTCTCAAGGCAAGTGGGTGGGTTCATGCTGATGCAATATAATGGCTCTGAGTTTGTTCATAAGGCCACGTTTGGTTGTCATTATCCTAGATTTTGCAGTTCATATTTAATAAATATGCTCTTTTTGCAATAGTTGGACCTTTGCAAGTTTAGTCATTTGTTATTTTGCCATTGTCATGACATTATAAATATAATATAAGAATAGCTTTTAACTATCTGAAAAGATTGAAACTGGAATAAACTTTGAATACAGAAAAATAATTAAATGCAGTTTAGCCTTGTTTTTGGGTCATAGGAAATAGATCATCACTGATAATGTCTTAGGAAAATCCTGAAACACAACTGAACCAAAGCATACTTATGAATGGGACATGCTGGCTCTGCAGATGGGGTCCCTCACAGGTGAGTAGGGGGTGACCGACAGGCGCAGATCAAAGTCTTGATGGACATCTGAGACAGCAGCCTGGACCGTGTCAACTCACACTGTCAGGAAGAACCTGAGCCATGGATTACATTTCCTTTGAAGACAAGCCTTTCCTCAGTGTAGACCCAGGCCGGGTTTCCCATGGTGCGGCTCTCCAAGGGACTTCAAACTACCCACGGGGAGGAGCACGTCTCCGTGGCCTTATGTCGCATTATTGGAACATAAGGCAAACAGGGCCAGGTGTTTCAGTGGGGGGATGTGTACAGCACCTTTCATGTATGATAGGGACAGTGGAGCTTTGTTTTTGTCAGGCTTAAAGGCACTGTAGGCAAGTTGTACTAAAATGGGTAAACAATCCTACAGCCAACAAGCTAACTTACTATCTTAATGTTAAAGTACATATTTGTCTATTATCTATCTATCTATCTATCGATCTATCGATCTATCTATCATGCAGCTGCAGCAGATTCTTCCATGATGCAAATCTCCACCACATCCCAAAGAGTGTGGAGGCCATTTGAGTAAAGTGCAATCATTGTTATGTTCAGGAAACAAATCTGAGATAATTTGAGCTGATGTAGCCATCAGAAGATGGGTACACTGTAGTCATAAATAGATGGACAATACTCAGACCAGCCCGTCTGGCACCAACAACCATTCCACGTTCAAAGTCACTTAAATCCCCTTTCTTCGCCATACTGATGATTGCTAACTTCAGCAAGTCTACTTCACCACATCTAGATGACTAAATTAATTTAGGTGCTGCCATGATTGGCTGTTACCAAGCAATTGAAGAGGTGTCCCTAATAAAGTGGCCGGTGAGTGTATATATTTATGTCTATAGTAGTATAGGAACTAAAATGACTTTACAGACCATTATTCATTCACTCCACAGTCACACACTGGTGGTGGAGATGTGGCAGCCATTTTTGCCCCTCCAACCACCACCGAACACAGTGACACATTCATTCACCAGTGTTACAGCTGGAACACCACTGGAGGCAGTAGCGGTTAGCAGTAGCGGTTTTAGGCACGGGCGAACCGGGCAGCCGCCCGGGGCGTCATTTATTCGTGACACATTAGGTGCGGCAGCACGAGCAGATTAATAAAAAATAAATAAAAATAAATCCTCTGCGTCGCGAATCGGTTTTTCATCATTTATATCATTTCACTGTGTGTGGAATTGGCAAATTGGCGCTCCCTGCAGCTGCCGGCGCCCCTGCTTGCTGAAAATGTACCATGCACAGAAGCCGTGTGTTGTGAGAGAAGTGTAAAAGGGGGTGGGGCGAGAGTAGCGGGCGACGATCTATCGGAGATCTACCCCAACTTTTGGACTGCTCTCAGGATTGCACTTACTCTGCCAGTCACTGTGGCTCAAGCAGAGAGGAGCTTTTCAAAACTGAAGTTGATCAAGTCATACCTGAGGTCCCAGGATCGGCTCACTGGACTTGCCGTCGTCAGTATCAATCACTTAATAAGGGAGCAGATTGCATACGATGACATCATTGATGATTTTGCATCAAGGAAGGCAAGAAAGGTCAGGTTTTAGTTTGTTTTCTGTTCTTTAGTTTGTTTTCTGTTCTGGGCCTATGCCCTCTTTAGTGTTTTTTCACATTTGTGTGATGAAGAATTTGTGTTCTTTAGAATATTTATTCTATATTTTATTTGTATAATATTCTTAATATTTTTTGTTTATAATAATATTGTTGCTCTCTGCTTTTGTTACTTTTTATATATCTGATTGTATATATTTTTGGCATATTAATATAGTGTATATTTATTTAAGTTCTGATAACTTATACTCATATTTTGTGCAGAATGGTGTTCATTGTCCTTTGGCAATGTTGGAGGTAGAAATTGTGCACCTTAAAAAGTGTGTTTGCTGTTTAAATTGCAATAGTTATTAACTTAATTCTCTTAAGTCTGGCTTTATAATGAAGGATTTGTGCAATTGAGAAATTACCACTTATGTAGTTATAATAAAATATAACTGTTTGTGCAGAACTTTGTTTGTTATTTTTATGTGTGTGGGGGTGGGGTGGGGGGGGGGTGTACACGCCCAGGGTGTATTTCAATGTAGAACCGCCACTGGGTAAAATGACTGGCCCAAGGACACAATGACAGTATGAACTGGGGAAAGTGGGAATCAAACTGCCAACCTTATAGGACGACCACTCTACCAAATGTGCCACTGCGCCCTCAAACTGCTATTAGAAATCAAGAACTACTTTCAAAACAAATTTTCATTTAAGAAGCTACATTATGTGTACTGAACTATAATAAAACAAGTGGTTTATTTTTAAATAAACTAATCCTAGACTGTGAATATCTGCCAAAATAGCATGTGTATTACTGTTATAGAGTCTATATAATAGTAATGAGTCATGAGTGTCCTATTGCTTTCGCTTCACAAGTTTTCTGGTTGCCCATTCCATTTTCTCCAATTAGAAGAAAGGACTTTAATACACGGTGTGTTGTGTTCACAAGGTTCAAACACTGCAGAGCAGGTTAAAACTTGCAGCAGGTTCCGAGCTGGACTTGACTCTATATTAGCCATATGGATGTGTGTTAGCTCAGTAGGTTAGGTTTGTTGTCAGTGGTCACATGCAGTCTTCAGATACAATTCATTACAGGTTGTAGACTTGGCTGTAGCTTTGTGATCCAGACTTTCTATGTTGGGGGCTGGTGTGTTCCTCTGATCCGTCCTCTGGAGTCCCGCAAGGATTTCCTTCAACCCCCAGGTGCTAATTGTGTGACAGCAGGTTGATCTATCGATTGGTGAAAGAGCGCTCTCTCCCAGTTTAAATGAAGATTCATGAAACATTGATGAAGTCCCCCGATTATTATATTTTCCACTTCTCCAGCTGCTTTTTGCCATTTCATTTTACTTAGACCCACTCTTTCCTTTCTCATAATGTTTGAGCTGCTTAAGGACTGACAAGAATGGCTTTGGGGTTAGAGGTCAGGAGGAAACTAAACAGGGATAAGAGCTTTAGAATAAACACATATGTGCTAGGCATTAGCTCTGATACTGGATTTACACTGAAAGGTGCAGTCAAAAACCATAGGCCACACAGAATTACAAGCACTAAACCTTTTACCACAGCACATTTTTCTGCTTTTGACTCACCATGAACACATACAACATTAAGGACTTATTTTCCCTCAGCGTGTGAGAATGGGAATATAACCCATTCATGACCCTGTTAAAATGGAGTAGGTTGGAGTAAGTTGGCTTGTTTTTAGTGAATTGTACATTAAACTGAGTTTAACTAATCCTTTCTGTAGCAGATAGTTTCACAAGTTAAGTTAAGTGCAGTTATCAGGTTGCACTTACACAATGAACCCTTGCATTGGAGTCTCATTAAAAAAAAAAAAAGTAATTTTGTTGTGCTTATGAACCGACCAAAACCCTCTGAGGCACTACAGGCAGATAATGGGAAAACTGGAACCGGAGTAGGTTCAGGTAATATTGTATTAATATATTTAAGACTTATTGCAATTTTAATGAAGGGTAGTCTAAAGGATATTGAGCGGGGACGTCTTGAAGCTGATGTGAAGGATCGGTGCCTGAACCAATCCCATGTCTGCCCCGAGGCTGGAGAATGGCTCTGTCTGCTGCTCTGCTTCAGTCAGTGCATTTAAGTTATACTTCATAGGCTGACTGAATACTATTTTCTAATTGGCAGAGTTTGGTGTGCCCTGCTTTGTAAACTGCACTCCAATTGTAACTCAAGTTTTTGGAAACCACTAATTGGACAGACATATGCAAAATACATATTTGCAAAAGACAAAACTATCCCTCTGCTTGAATATATGTAAAAGACCAAACTAAAATGATGTCTGGGTCCTGATGCTATAGTATGTTCTATGTCTTTATTATATGCAGGCCTTATTTTTAGATTAAGTATATTTATGCTTGAAGCCTGCGTAACTTTTTGCCAGCAAAGGGGGCCCTCTCTGTGCATCTACAGCAGCGCAGCCTTTGTTTACAAGTAGAGACGTTTAAGACGGCAAGTTTGGAAGAAAGATTCTGTCTTCTAAAACAGGAAGAAAGTTTTTTAGAGCTTTGTTTTAGCTGATGGTACTGTGTCAGTGAGATAGGCATGAGTCTACTGACTTAGATCCATCAAAATGATTTTGAGAATATATATTTCTAGGTTGAATGTTACGCAGATGGCTTTAAGAAAATACAAAAATAGTTAACCTACAAGAGTTTTTTTTAGTGTCATTTAATTTCCATGTTTAGCATGTAAAGCTATGGTGCATGTTTTCACATCAGTGCTCCACTTAGGACTTTCCTTTGCTATTTTATTGCACATTGTTGCCATCATGCTCCACATATTTTGAAACAATAGATCTTGATTTTTTTGTCGAGAATTTCAAATTTAGACAACTGTACAGGCACACACAATAAGGAAACAGTGATCTGGATATTCTGTTGTTTTGTGTGTCTTTAGTGCTCAGTTCACAACTCGTAGTGTTCCCTCTTAGCCAAGTCTTACAGTCCCATGGGAAGGTGGAGGGGGAGAGGCTAAATCCCTCTGCATGGGCTTACTGCTGTGATTAGCTTTATCAGGTCCTGACATCTGTCGAGCCGGTGTAAAGCCAGGCTAATCGCACAAGATAAAAACACTCTTTAACCCTAAATCCCTGTCAAAGCGTTCCATTTTTGTTTTTTTTATGACATGGCTTGTGCTTCCTATCTGCTACCTCCCTACATTGCCCCACCTCCTGTTCATGAGTAGGGCAGTTGAGCAGGGCCCTACTGAGATAACTGAATTACAGCTCAGAAACAGATTGAACTCAGTGTCCAGAGTGCGGAGTGCAGAGTGCAACTGCGCCGAGCTGGATATCAAGTACTCAGTTCTCTGTCACAGCAGTGGACTGAAGGTAGAGACCAGAGGAAGAGGGGGTAGGGTTCTTGAAAAAGTCCTCTGCATTATTTATGTGGAGCAGACTGTGGGACTGGGCTTTGTCCTGGAAGCATGTCCCCTATGACTGTTGTTGGAGAAAAGCATTGTTGGCTTGACAGAACATGCAGAAAGAGCTCCTACTTCATTTTATTTCTTATACAACCACTACTGCAACTATCTTCACTCACAAATACTAGGCTCACTGTAGTTACATTGAATGTGAGAAGAGCTAGCATAACTACTATAACACCAATGATAAGTACCCATAACCTGGCCATAACCCTCAGGAAAATCTGAGCTAAAATAAGTGTCTAAAATACAATATCATTGCACATCTTTAGCAATTCTTTTTTTCCTCCTATACTTTCTTGACGTGTAGTCATCAAATGAGTTTTGGGGGCTTAAAGGCATGAATGACAAAACGGAGCATTTGCGTGAGACTTACAAGAGTTTTAATTTTATAATTAAACAGAAAGGGCAGGCCATTTGATCGGATCACAAAACAGATCTTAACTCTGCCTACAGTCTCATCTCTGTGGGCACCAGTGACCTCCGAGACTTGAGGCCAGTTCTTGAGGATGGATCTGCCGCAAATAAGAGGGGATGTGCCTGCTTTTCTCTTTGCGGAATAAAGTAGGTCAATGAGCAGGTTCATAAATCATAGTGAAGCCTGTGACAGAAATACTAGCACCAGCCACCACTGCTGAATAAATTGCTTGCTCTGCGGATATCTGTGTATATGTAAGTGTGACAAGGCACACCTGGGGCGATAGGATCCGCTGGAAAATGTTAATTAGCTTCATCTTTTTCAGGTGGATGGCTACGATGTACAGTGCTCCATATACAAGCGCTTAGGATGAGGAGTTTTTAATCAAGTGTGGGTTGTAACTCCAGCCTACTGACATACATTGGATACAGTGCAGCATGCTTATTTATGGTGGGTATGTATTAGGGTGAAACAAAAACCAGTTTTACCTCAGGCTATATAATTTTAAGCGGGATACAGCACTTTACGTAGCATTTGCCAAAAGGTTTCAAAGGACACATTAGGAGTTATTTGTGAGTTTTTTTTTTTTTTTAAAGGCCAGGGTAACTGGTATCAAAGGTAAACACAACTATTGCCAGTTAAAAACACAGCAGTGGCTGTTTATGTTGCTTTAAACATGGCCAATCAGTAGAAAACGGGTGCAGTCTAGAAAGCTCCAGACCAATCAACAACCTACACAGGCAAGTTTATTCACTTTCTTCAATGAATTAATAGAACTAGACTGCCGATTGTGTTGTGGATGGCTATTTAAAGTATCACAATGGATAAAACTAGTTGTAGTACCGTAATGTTGTAGTACAAATTATTAACACTCAAAACAGTTAAAATTACTAGAATTTCTTACCATTTTCAAAATGTTTGCTTTCCTCTGCCATGTTGATGACACAGAATTTTTTTTCAACAAAAAAATAAACTTAACTACACAAAAAAAAAAAGGTGAGAAATCCAGACCAATCAGGGCTTGCCATTCCAAAACACACTGAAGTGAACTGCACGGTGCAAATTGGTAGAAACAGTGGGTGGAGATCATCTCTAGAGAGACGCATCAAAACAAAACCAGGGCATAGAATCTTGTATCCTACACTCTATCGTTTGTAACCTTTAAAAATGCAAATGACACGAGTGAAACAGATGTCTCAGTGTGGTTCTAAATGTCACTCCAAATGGGCTGGGATGACTTTTTAAAAAGGTCCTTTGATATCATCTAATGTACCACTTCTGCAATTATGTGAATCGTTAGGTAGCATTTGCTGGCGTTACAACAAGGTAATTAATAGAGTCAGGAAAAAGTGTGAGTGCTGAAAAGGAAGGCAGGGGTGTGAGGAGAGTGCCAAGCTGTTCCTGCAGCGTCCAACATGAGGCCAGGCTAATAAAGGGAGCGGGAGTCAGGCAGAGACACACTGCAGAGTCGTTCACAGGATCATCTGGACTCATTATGATGTTCAGAGTCCTCCCAAACAAACACCTACCCTAATCTTTGAATATCCTTAGTAGAATCCTGGTGAATTTACTTGAGTAGTCCTTGAGTGTAATGAAGGATAATGAAGAAGGGAGCAACGATGCAGTCATTATGACACATTAAGGATGCAGACTACAGTTAGGAAACATTCCATGTAACATTCTTTTTGAAAGTTATTCTGTCAGACAGGAAAGTTTTGGTCTTTCAAAATGTACTTTAAATTGAGCCCCTGCATTATTTTTCTTTTATTGCATTAATAAGTGTGAGACTAAGACCACCACTAAGACTAAGTGATGTAAGAGAAAAATAGAATACAGAAATGTAGAAACATGGAGTGTTGGTCACCGTGTGATAAAAGCAGGGCCGGCTGTGAGAATAACTGTGTGTGATAAAGTGTGAGAGTGAACGAACCTGATTAGATGTGTCAGCTGTGAGTCTGTGCAGCTGGTGTGGGCTGACTCACTGAGGAGGTGTTGTTATCTGCTGGAGCTTCTGTCCACACTCTGCAGTAGTCAGTGTACAGTAGCGCAGTAACACTTTTATCACATTTGTCTGGTATAGCCATAGTCAAGGAGGTCGGGTTACAATTGTGGCAAATTGTCAAAAAGGACCAGCCTGCAGAAATGGAACTGAATTTGCAAAGTAGTCTCTGAGAACTGTTTCTGTAAATCCTACACTGATATGACAAGTCCAGTAATATGATTTCTTATTTAAAATACAAGGTGGGTAACAAGGTCGGCTGTTGTATTAATATTTGAAGCTCACTATTGCTTAGATGCAAATGTTGAACAAGTGGATGGGACATACAACACAACAACACAACAACATCCTAACACCAGAATTTGCCCCTGGTTTTCTGTACAGAGGGTTGGAGTTTAATACATAACCCCTCACTCAACCATACTGTTGTCATTACTCACACAACCATACTGTTGTCATTACTAGACCTTTTCACTGCTACACAAAAATCCTAAGTCCTGAGACGGCACTTTCTGAATCCTCAGTGGGCTCTGTGTCCCTCCTCTGACCTCTTTATCTCCACCAAGGAAATAAGCTGTTTCGTAAGCTATACGTTTCCCTCTCAACACGAGGCAAGTGTAGAGCTGCTGAGTGGGAATATAGTAAGTAGAATGATGACAATAATGGCCAAGTGCAGGACAAAGGCACTGCAGTGGAGTTGCCTAATGATGGCAAAGTCACAAAGCCCCTAATCAAATCCAGGTTTGCGCTGACCTTTGACCATTTTTCTTAGCCTCTTTCTTCCTCATTTCCAGCCCCTCTTCATCTTCCACCATTGTGTCACCTTCAAGCGTATTACTCGGTGTATGGTGTTCCGTCATTGATGCCACGGCGTGTCAGGAGAAGAGTGAGCAGTCAAGTGCAGAATGCTGATCCAGGCCTTTCTCACACCCATTACTGCCCGGAAAGATGAAGCACCAGTTGTAGTGGGTTTTTGTAGTTTTTCTTTTCTACACCCTGCTCCGCTCTCTTTATGGTGACACTGTTATTGATGGGCTCTCCACTCTGACAATGCAGCTCTGTGTTTGCAGCCTGTTTGTGTGTTTGCGCCCTCTCCTCCGTCCTCTTCCATACTCAACACTTTGCACGCTCTTGCACTTCAGACTGGGAAATAAATCTTTCTATTTACTTCAGCTCACTAAATTGTTCAGACATGGCAGGCTCATTGAAAAAAAGTCACTCTCAGACAGTCAATTTCCATAAAATAAACTTTTGCCACCCATTCCAAAAGCATGAAATAAGCTGTGCTCAACATTGGATTTTGTTTAGAGGTAGGATGTGGGATTTTGCCAAAGTTTATGGTAAGTTTGAATGCTTTAGTATGCAATAAGGATATTGTTTTATAAATGAGGTTATTCTGACAATGTGATGTAAATGATTGTATTTCTTTTTCCACTTTATCAGAATTTCCCCATTAAGGGATCGATAAAATCCTATCTTATCTCTTTACTCTTATTACTTGATTCAGGTAAACCAAAAATCATTATAAATAACAAGTTAGGGTGAAAAGAGACTGATTGCTTTATTGAGTGTGTTATTTCTATATAACCTAAAGTTCAATAAATAACTTCATGTCATTTCTCGCACATTTATAGTTTGTTCCATTTACATTTACATTTATTCATTTAGCAGACGCTTTTATCCAAAGCGACTTACATTACATTACATTACCAGTGTTACAGTCACTGGAGGCAAGGTGGGTTAAGTGTCTTGCCCAAGGACACAACGACAGTATGAACTGTGGGGCGAGCGGGAATCAATCCTACTACCTTCCGGTTGGAGGACGGCCGCTCTACCACTGAGCTACTGCCGCCCATTGAGAGTAACACATTAGAGTTTATAAGAGGGCAAAACATGAATTACTGGATACAGATATTAGTGCATGAAGTAATTTTGGGGAATTGCACTACAGTTGTTAAAGTCTAGTTGCATTATACCAATTATGTTAAAATCATTTTTACTTTGGGCTTTATAGGACTCATAACTACAGCCATAAATATTGCTAAGTGAGGCAGCACAATAGCGCAGTGGTCAGCATTCTCGGACAGGGCCTTTTTATGTGTGGACTTTGATTGTTTTTCTCTGGGTACACTGGTTTCCCCCACATCAAAACATGTCATGGGGATAATAAAGGATGACATTTTTATTAGGGCTGTAGCTATCGAATATTTTAGTAATCGAGTATTCTACCAAAAATGTAATCGATTAATCGAGTATAATCATATTTTTACTTAATTAAAGTGCAATATTAAATATGCAAGACAAAATAAGACTCAGGTCTCTCAAAAATAACAACTAAGTTTCCTTTTTTTTTTTTTTTTTAATTACATTTTTATTTTTTTAAATGCATAGAATGCAATGCATACATCAAAAATAAACATTTAGTTATTACCCATTGTTTCTCTGTCTGTACTTGTACTGTGAACAATGAAAATAAAGTGCATTTAAGTGCCATTCATTTGGGGTTTTAAATGAAGCATTTTCTGAGATGCAAAAACAAATAAAATTAATTACTTTCAAATTATTTTTTAAAGTATCAAAACTAAGGCATACATTAAATAATAATAATAATTAAAGCCGCAAGCGGCGATAAAGGCCCTCGCCTCCCTTGAGACCGCGGGGACACATGCACTCGGAGGATTGCATTTCGTGCTTTAAAGCGTAAACTTCACGGTAATGTCAAATAACCGGGCCTGTGCTACTGCTGGGGCCTGCTACACAACCTTGTAATTTAGAGTTAAAGGTCTCCACAATCCCTGGTTTTCCTGGGAGCTGTCTGAACCTTTGAAAATAATAGATTATGCTTGGGCTAAGGCGAGAAAAACAAAGTACTGGCTGGAGATTTGAGATGACTCAGGAATCGCTGCACCCCCCTGTTTAAAAAGGCAAAATGTAAATATAACTTGTCTAAAAGTACAAGGTTACAAGTTCCAAAGGATTCTGAGGAGTTTTCTAAGACTCTAGCCTTGGCTCTGGAGAGGCCTCCTCTAAAGGAAGGATCCTGGCAATTGGGAAATGGCATTTATTTCCCAAAGAAATGGCTGCCTCTTCACAGACTCATTACGACCACAGCCACAAATGTAACAAAAAACAAATTGATAATTTTTTTGGCACATGTGTCTAGATGATACTCACCAGATTTGGAGCTGTTTAGATGAAAAGCCTTTAGCACAAGGGGTGCGATTTAGGTGGTCACGCATTCCACCCAACATAGTAGATTTCCTGTTGAGTTTACGATATGGCTGTAATAAACTTTTCTGTTTGCCCTGAGGTGTCCTATGGATGTACCAAGTTTTGTATTTCTACATTGGAAAAAAGTTACTTTCACTTTCCATAGGCCCAATGTATTTTGACTTTTGTAGGGTCGCCACTGAGTCATTTTTGTATTTTTTTCGGGACTTCAAATACATAAATTTTTCGCCGAGCTTGAAGTCTGGGACCAATTAAAATTACTTTTAGTTGCACGTTTACTGGGTCAAATTGAGGATCATTTTGCAGAAAAATTATAATAAAAAAAATATACCAAATTATAATAAAATAAAATATAACACGAGCAAAAAAGTCTAGAAAAACACCTGTCTATTTTACATACATGTGTTTAGCTCATTTTGCCCAAGTTTGGTGTCTGTGGAATGAAGCAGCTATTTTCTGTGTTCTTTTAAAAAAGAGGTGTATTCTAAGTCAGTTCACATTTTCTATTCAAAATGGCCACCTTCCCGTGTGTGATAGGGTGTGGTCCCCATTGGCTTTTTTGTTCATAAGCCCATGGTGGATGTGTGTACCAAGTTTCATTTGCCTACGACAAACTAAAATGTTCACTTCCCATTGACTTTTTCGACATATTTGGGACGTTGCTATGGCAACACATTTATAGATAGGGGGTGGTTGTCATTGGCTTTTATGCTCGTCATGACATAAGAGATGTGTGTACCAAATTTCATGTCTCTATGACAAACTAAATTCTTGGGTCCCATTATAAGTTTGTAGGGGGCGCTGGAGAGCCATTTCTAAAGATAACCCTTTTATTTACATATCTTTGTGTTCAAGTCATGAATGTGCACAAACGCCTTTTTGGGTCCAACTCGATCCGAGAAGGCGTTTGAGAGTTAAGAGACATTTTATTTTCACAAAAATGGCCACCTTGTTACAGGCTTGCCACACCCATACCCGATAAGATATCAAAAACAAAGTCACAACTTTGGTTGGCACACGTGTCTAGATGATACTCACCAAATTTGGGGCCATTTAGATTAAAACAAAAGGATTTGCATCTTTTTGCGCAAGGGGTGCGATTTTAGTGGCCGCGCGTTTCACCCCACATGGCGGACTTCCTGTTGAGTTTAGGGTGTGGCTGTCATTGACTTTTCTGTTTGCCCTGAGGTGTCCTATGGATGTACCAAGTTTCATTTTTCTACGTTGGAAAAAAGTTACTTTCACTTTCCATAGGCCCAATGTATTTTGACTCTTCTAGGGGTCGCCACTGAGTCATTTTTTGTATTTTTTTCTCGGGGACTTCAAATACATAAATTTTTCGCCGAGCTTGAAGTCTGGGACCAATTAAAATGACTTTTAGTTGCACGTTTACTGGGTCAAATTTAGGATCATTTTGCAGAAAAATAAAAATAAGAAAAAAAAAAAAAAATCCGAGCAAAAACAATAGGCCCTCCCGGTCCTCACCGGCTCAGGCCTAATAATACAAAAACACTGTCTTTAAGTCATGCAACTTAACTTTCAGAACTAAAAGTTCTGAACATAAGTCTTCTTCTGGAATGCTCTCTGAAAACTCAGCTGCTTGCTCAGTGGAACATGAAGTAGCTGTCCGCACATATCTGTCCATACGAAGCTGTGATGATTTACTGAAAAAGAGGTGAAAAAATAATAGATATTTATTACAAAGTTAGTTATACTATCATTATTATACAGCAAGTTCATGGCTGTGCATTTATAAATCCTATTCATGGCAACAAACTAAATACTTGTGGATACTAGAATAATTTGTATGGCTGCTCGATATTGAAGAAAAATGTGATATGCGATAACAAGCAAGATGCAATGTTCAATATACAATCATGGGATAATGCTTTGAGTGTGTAAAATAAATTTAAATGTATATTTAAAAACTGTAAATGATATAACCAACATGCATGTTTTTACATTATAAATAATCTAGTATATTTCATCGTAAAAGCCAATCACAACTTTTTTTTGGCAGTAAATGAAGTCCTTTGGTAGCCGTGGTATAAATGTTAAATAATTTGATGGTGTAACGGCCCCTCCGCATCCGCGTGCGGTATATTTTCACATAATTGTACTGCCCGTCGTGGGTTGTCCATTACATAGTTAACATACTTGATTTAACAGCCTTCATCTTGACTAGCAATCACATTTATTTAATGCTGCATTGAATTGACCCTGTCCCGGGTGACGTTCCTCCGGTCTCTGAGTAGAGTGGATGTTTTCTGTTGCTGCTGCAGCATGGACCTCGTGCTGTTGTAGTATGCCAGCTCGATCTTGCAATGGACACATAAGCCACAATGTTCTCTTTACGTTTTAATTTGAAATGATCCCAAACCTTGGACAGTTTGAGTCATTTTCTCCTGTTTGTTTCTTCTCTTTGCTCATTGTTATCGCTCCCTTCCATTTTGCAGCTCGCACCTGCACCCTCAAATCAAAACACCGCTGACTCCTTGCGTCTACATCCGCTTTGTGGATGACGTAAATGCGTTGTCACATAAAAAAAATCATTGCAAAACAAACTGACGTGAGCTTTAAAATACATGAAAAGACGCTTCGAGGCAGAGGACTTTGCCTCGATCAATCTTTGTAATCGAGTTACTCGAGGAATCATTTCAGCCCTAATTTTTTTTTTTTTTTCATTCAGCTCTTCAGAAATGCTATGTTTTGTTATATGTTGTTGTTTTGTCTTGTCCAAACTGGATTATTGCAATGCTCTACTGGCTGGACTCCCTGCCTGCACAACTAAACCTCTGCAGCTGATCCAGAATGCAGCGGCAAGAGTGGTCTTTAATGAACCAAAGAGAGCGCACATAACTCCTCTCTTCATTAGGTTACACTGGCTCCCGGTTGACACCCACATCAAGTTCAAAGCTATGCTCTTGGCCAACAAGACCACCACTGGTTCTGCACCCTCATATCTTCATTCACTAATACAGACCTACGTTCCTACCAGATCCTTGTGCTCTGCAAATGAACGTCTGGTGGTACCATCCCAAAAAGAAAAAAAAAAAAACACTCTCTGGATCTGTTCCACATTGGTGGAATGAAAACACATCTCTTCCGTCAACTGACCTAACTGACAAACACTGAATTCTACTTCTTTCCTATCTCTTTTCTCCTAAATGACTAAATGTAAATGTAAATTTTCTTACACAATATTGGCTAATAGCAATTTAGAAATAGTGTTTGGCTGAAAAGTAAACACAGGATACCCAAGGGCACCTTCAGCATTAGTAGAAAGTTATTAGTTTATTGGGTTTTGGGATCTAAAAAACATCTTGCTTGCTGCTTTTTTTTCCACTCACCACCCAGTTTAAGACCAAGCGCTGAATTATTGAAATATGTCTGCAGGGTGATTATTGATCAAGTGAAAAACTGAGACAGTCCGTGGGCCCACTCCTTTCATGGCTGGACGGCACTTTGATTTCTGTTTTCATATCGACTTATGGATGTAATTTATTCACGCTCTATGTTTTTTCTCTTTCAGCAGATTTATTTGGATTAAAAAATGCATTTCAGCTTGTATACCTTTATCAGTCTATTAATCAGTTGTGCAGAAAGACTTAATTTAAATTGGCTTATCAGTATTTAGATGTCAGATACCGCTACCGATATTTGCTGACAAGTGGGCGAATGGGACAAGTGAGTGATGATATTAATCGAAAAAGCTAAATCCCCGTAGGCTGACCCTTGGCGAACCTTTTGCCCTCTCCTTTCCAGCCTGGATCTTTCTTAAACCATAATTCCTTAACCGGGGGCTCCCTTCTCAATGTCCCTGTTGTGAGTGACCTCCCCCCTCCCACCTTCCTCTACGTCTCTCTTTGAGACCCTTTGAGACTGGTAATCCATCACACGGCGCACAGGAAGAGGTGACAGGACTGAGGGCTGAAGTTCACGCGCTACTTGATATGGATTGGATTCAAATGCTGCAGAAATTGATTTGGCCGCTGGTGTGTGGAATGCATGTATTATTTCGGCAAAGATGTTCCGGATACAAGCGTCCTCATGCACATGGGCCTTTGAAAAGCGACGAAGAGCACAATGCTGCGGGGAACTGATTTAGGAAGTGGTCAGACCGATGATTGAACATGTTTATTTTGGCCGACAGCTGTCATAATGCACTTCGGTGTTGTGATGGATATGACTATACTTACTGCATACACAACATAGTACGACTGGACGTTCTTATGGTTGCACAAAAAAGAACTGCCTTTAAAGCAGACCTGTCCAAAGTCTAGCCCGGGGGCCACTCATGTCACAAGGTGAGATTTTATGTGGCCCTCAGCCTCTGTGATAGAATGTATTGTTTAGGACACTAACAGCAGCAGCTTTATACAAACAGATTTAAATCCACCTTAAACTTGTTCAAATTCAACTAAAACCTGTTTAAATCCAACTAACACCCATTTAAATCCAACTAAAACCTGTTTAAATCCAACTAAAACCTGTTTAAATCCAACTAAAACCTGTTTAAATCCAACTAAAACCTGTTTAAATCCAACTAAAACCTTTTAAAATCCAACTTAAACCCTTTAATAACCCTACCACTGTTACTGTTGCCCATCATATCAGGCATGTAGCAGCTGACTTGAAATCTTCAGTTGTTTTATCAACATGCTGCTAGTAACAAGCTCTGATACTTCGTTGCTTCCTGGTAGTAAAACTATTAGCCAAACATTAGCCCGGTGACACAACAGTTTCGCCCCATCACCAAAATTAGTCATTCTCTATTGTATATTACCGCTGTAGAGCTACTGTGGGCAAGGAAAATGGCCTCGATCCCATCAGCCATATTCTTTTTCTTTAGTTCTATGTTTCATATATATTCACAGTGCCCTTAGTAATTCATGGTTTAGCTATCCTGTTTTTATGTTTCAGCAGGCTGAAAGTCACACCGGCTAATCCCCCTCCACATGTGTTAACAGCTGCCTGGACAGTTTCTTCCCCCAGGCAATCTACCTCACGAACAGTTAAATGTTCCCCACTTATGCTTATGCAAAAAAAAAAAAAGTGCAATATTCTTATATTCATTTGTTACCCCTCCATCCTAGTACATCCCTGCATCTTATTCAAGCCTATTCAATCATCATTTATAGCACAATTGTTTATATTGTTTATACACTTATTTGTTGTTTGTTTATACACTTATTTGTTGTCTGTGTGTTGGTATCTCTGTGTACTGGCAGCTTATGTCACTAAAACAAATTCCTTGTATGCGCAAGCATACTTGGCAATAAAACTCTTTCTGATTCTGATTCTGATTGTCTCTTATTAAACACAATAATAAAGCACAGTTGGGTCTCCATAAAAGTGAAAGGGTGTTCAGTTAAAGACAATAAGACCACCAGACTGAAAAAAGCTGTAAAATACTGATTGGGTATTGATTGAGTATTTGGTGACACTGTTTCATTTGGAGTCAATGGGAGCCAGGCTTCTTGGAGCCAACCCTTACCTTTTAAAGGAGCACAAGCCCATCAGCTGCTGGACCCATGGGCATTCATTTCTTTAATGATTTAGTAGTGGATTATCGGACCCAGTTAAGGCCTGATTTAGTCACGGCTTTAGTTCTGGAGATCTCATATCAAGTCTCTCATTTTATCTGACCTTATTTGAAATTAGGCCATTATTTCTCGTTGGAATAAATTATAAATGTCAGTGACTGATTTCTGCATGGCACAAAGACATTGCACAGTATTTTTCATTTCTGTTTGGTACAAATTTGTGCAGATACCGATATCAGTACTCACAAGAGACTATTAATTTTTTGTAACATTTGACTGTAAGTGAAGATGTTAAAAGTGACACTATGTTAAAGTTACAAAAATGCCTCTTTAAAAATACGTCACTGATAACATATCTGAAAAATCACTTGACTTGGAAACCTGTGTATGCCTCATTATTGCATATCGGTAACTGGTTTTGGCGAGTACTGAGTTGTAGGCTCTCATACTTGTAGTCATTCTGGATTAAGTGATTTTGGGACATCTCTAGAAGAAAATTAAGAAGTTTGGGATTTTTCGTTACTAATTATTTCTTTCATGTGTCTTCCTGAACAGACACAGTAGGTTTGCTTGTCTGCCCTCGGTTTCCGCAGAGTTATGGTTGGTCTGGAAATGTTGTGACTCGGTGATCCCTCGATGGCGTGGACAGATATTGCGTTTAGCTTGAATTACATTTGCTGTAAGGGACACCTCGCCGCCATCAGAACCCTAACAGCTGCAGACCAGAGGCGTAACACGATAATCCACTCTCCCCTGTCTCCTTCCTCCATCACTCTCGCTCTTGTTTTCTTCACACTGTTTGAAAATGATATTTGCAGCGTTTTCAAAAGTAACAGGATCGAATGTTTGAAAGCGTGGCTTGGAGACATCCTCCGCCATCAGAACCCTAACAGCTGCAGACCAGAGGCGTAACACGATAATCCACTTTGTCTCCTTCCTCCATCACTGCTCTTGTTTCCTTCACACTGTTTGAAAATGATATTTGCAGCGTTTTCAAAAGTAACAGGATCGAATGTTTGAAAGCGTGGCTTGGAGACATCTGTGTTTCACTCGGTTTTACTACCTGACCTTTCCGTAACTGCGCTGCTGCATCCACTGGCCGCAGCTCAAAGGAAGTTGTGTAGCGGAGTGTGGAGTTGATTGTGACCTGGTGCTTTGCAGACACTCTGTTTATCACATTTACAGGTAAATTATTAAATAAAATTATTACAGTCAAACACCAATAAAGTGATGCTAATAGTTTTATGGGAAAACACTGATATTTTACAGGTATTTCCTAAATTATTACAGTCAAACACCTTCAATAAAGTGATGCGCTAATAGTTTTATGGGAAAACACTGTTATTTTACAGGTATTTCCTAAATTATTACAGTCAAACACCTTCAATAAAGTGATGCACTAATAGTTTTATGGAAAACGCTGTTATTTTACAGGTATTTCTAAATTATTACAATCAAACACCTTCAATAAAGTGACAGCACTAAAGGTTCTAATGACAAACACTGTTATTTTACAGGTATTTCCTAAATTATTACAGTCAAACACCTTCAATAAAGTGATGCACTAATAGTTTTATGGGAAAACACTGTTATTTTACAGGTATTTCCTAAATTATTACAGTCAAACACCTTCAATACAAATGGAATGATTCAGTTGATAAATTACAGTATATATCTTAAATTAAATACAACGTTTTAACTAGTAGTTATAGAACAGTTATCAAATTCTCAAACTTCAATTAAAGTGAAATGCTAAACATAGTTTTACACAAAACTGATACATAGTTTTATGGGAAAACACTGTTATTTTACAGGTATTTCCTAAATTATTACAGTCAAACACCTTCAATAAAGTGATGCACTAATAGTTTTATGGAAAAACGCTGTTATTTTACAGGTATTTCCTAAATTATTACAATCAAACACCTTCAATAAAGTGACAGCACTAAAGGTTCTAATGACAAACACTGTTATTTAACAGACCTTTGCTAAATTATAACGATCAAACACATTCAATAACTTGTCTCTTAAAGGTTGTACATTAACAGTTTTATTTTTTGTTTGTAAAAAAAAACTGTTAAACAAGTTAATAATATAATCTATTTAAATTGTCTGTTTGTCTTCTGTTTTGTCTGGTATCTAAAACTTGTGTCTGATGATCACCAAAAGAAGGAACATGTAGATTCACAACAACAATGGATTATTTCTCTCAATTTTCTCAATAAAAGATTGATGATGATTATGCGTTAAAAAAGAAGGTCTAATCTCCTTGAGTGCGATTATTAAAGTACTGGAGATAGTTCACCCAAAAATGTATATTCTGTCATCATTTACTCACCATCATGTCTTTTCAAACCTGAAATTTCTATTTTGTCAAGCATTAAAAGTAGATATTTTTGAAGAATGTTGGCAATCAAAATGCATAAATGTTTGGAATAACATGAGGGTGAGTAAATTATTTGGGAGAATGTGCCAAACTCTTGGAGGGCCAGTGTAACCTTGCATCACATTGTAATATATACTGTCCATGTCCAGAAAGGTAATAAAGACATCATCAAAGTAGTCCATGTGACATCAGTGGGTTAGTTAGAATTTTTGAAGCATCGAAAATAATGTTTTGTCCAAAAACGTTATTCAGCATTGTATTCTCTTCCGGGTCTGTTGTCAATCCGCGTTCAAGACTCAGCAGCGTCACAGCAATCCTGCAAACGCCAGTAATCAACTGGATCCTTGGTGCATCTGGGAGGAAAAAAAAACACACTATGATTCTCTTAAAAGGATGATTTAAATTATTTTTGTTTCCTTTAAACAAGCTTAATAAATTGTATTTAAATTGTCTGTTTGTCTTCTGTTTTGTCTGGTATCTAAAACTTGTGTCTGATGTGACAAAAAATGTGCATCACCAAAAGAAGGAACATGTAGATTCACAACAACAATGGATTATTTCTCTCAATTTTCTCAATAAAGGATTGATGATGATTATGCGTTAAAAAAAAAAGAAGGTCTAATCTCCTTGAGTGCGATTATTAAAGTACTGGAGATAGTTCACCCAAAAATGTATATTCTGTCATCATTTACTCACCATCATGTCTTTTCAAACCTGAAATTTCTATTTTGTCAAGCATTAAAAGTAGATATTTTTGAAGAATGTTGGCAATCAAAATGCATGTTTGTTATTCCAAACATGTAAATGTTTGGAATAACATGAGGGTGAGTAAATTATTTGGGAGAATGTGCCAAACTCTTGGAGGGCCAGTGTAACCTTGCATCACATTGTAATAGTTAGACTTTGTTCCCTGTATTTATTAGCACAGTCTACAGCAGCGGAGGAGTGATATTAAGTTACCTAGGCAACCTACCGTCCCGACTGTAGTGCGCTTCTGTTCTGTTTACTTTCCGGCGCAGTACTAACCGGAGCAAAGTATAATTCCGCCGCTGCTGAGAAACTAGTTCCAGTAAATGTAATGCAAACATTGAGATGCAAGTGTAGTTTGAGTTCTAACATTATTCTCTCAACAGACATTTACATCGGTAGTCTGGCGTTATAATCGATTTGCTTTTGGTGTACTGTGGAGTGGGTAAAACTGTTTTAATGGCAGGCTACAGGGATCTATTGACTCGCGCTAGCCTAGCCGGTGCTAGGCTAGCGCGAGTCACACACATGCAACTATATGGGCCTATATCCCGCCATCAACAGTAGATTCAAAAACCTAGTTTGCAGATTCTTCTAGAGTCAAGGAGTAACGTTATGGTTCGAGTTCCTCTCTGTCTAAAAAGACAATGTTCTCATTTCACTCATTGTAAAGCTCCTATGCTAATCTAAATAACTGTTAGCTGACAATATTTACACATGCAAACAACACATAATATTAGCATACTACATTGAAATATGTAATCGCGTTTAGATTATCAACTTAACACACTATATTTTGATGTAACGCTAGCAGATTTTTTTTATAAAATAAAAAGTTATTTAACGTTACCTTCCGCAGATTGCATTATGTCCTTTACGCCTTGTTAAAAAAATCGTTGTCCATCTTCCGTGTTTGTTCTTCATTTACATCCTGCAACTCGCTCAAAATAAAAATGTAGCAGTCCGATGTAAACCAATCCATGTTTAAACAATATAAAGCCACAGAACAGAAGTAAGTTAATACTGAATATCCCGAGCAGCAGCACACGCCCTCACTCACTCACTCACTCCAACTGACTTATTCAAATTTGAACTGTAAAGGCGCGCATAGTTGTTATTGGCCAGATTCCTGGATCACACTCAGAATAACCAATCATTAAGCCTGTAGTCTCAGACTAAAATGCATGTTTGAGCTGTTTTACCTGAAAGCAACTTGCACTGACATGTCTTAAAATATGTCAGTGCCATTGTTTTGTCTCAAGATGCACACATAATGTATTTTTTTATCTAAGGCACATTTTTAAAAGCTAATCGCATGCCCTAATTAAACTAAGGTCTAATCCTGTCTTAATCTAAACTGGATATAAACCTTTAATATAATGAGCTACACATTTTTATTCTAATTTTACACAACTTTGTATGTAATTTAAGAAAACAGAAAAACACTGTATAAATAATACAGTAATTGTACTGTATAAAAAAATATTTACTTTAAAATAACAAGGAAATATGTTAGATTATTAGTATGGATATAAACCTTTAATATAATGAGCTACACATTTAATTACACTTTATTATTGTAATTTTACACTACTTTATACGTAATTTAAGAAAACAGAAAAATACTGTATAAATAATACAGTAATTGTACTGTATAAAAAAATAAACATTACTGTAATTTGACATTACTGATATAATCCTTAAATTAACAGACAATTCATTAATTTACAGATATTGTTTGTAATTTTACAGAGTTTTGAATGTAATTAAAAATAACAGAAAAATACTCTAAAAAATTTACAGTTATTTTCTGTAAAATTAGGATTTTTTTTTTACAGTGCAGGGCTGGACTGGGACAAAAAAAAGGCCCTGGCATTTTTACTCAGACCGGCCCACCACAATCGGTCAGACACAACCAACTAGTACACCATCCTTGCGGTCCCTGTAGATATGCATATCTACTGTTCCATTCCAAAAATCCCTACAAAGCTGAGAACTAAGTGCCATGGACCAGTGTACCAGTGCAAGTGGACCAGTGTACTCACTCTCTTGACAGACTCCTGGTGATCAAAGGTTCCTCCCTGTCTCTCTCCTCCACTGCTAACTCAACCTGGCTTGACTATACATAAGGACAGAGAGAGAGAAGATTACAATTATTTGGAAGAGTTATTAAAAGTACACTTAGTAAGGATCCATTTTGGTTATATAGTCCTGTATTCTTGAAGAGCAGGATTTCTAGATGGACAAAGTGCTCCATGTTATAAAAGCTAGTTAACCCTTTAGAACCCAATATAATGTGGATGTAGAATACTGCTAATTCTAAAAAGAAATGTTTTTTTTCCAATGAACCAGACAGCAGAAAAACTACTTTACAATTGCAAATATAGGCTACTTTGTTTTAAAGAGCACAAACCCCTATACTGTGTATACCCCTATATACACAACCTATACTACCAAATTACTCACACAGAACGTCCTAAAAATATATGATATTCATATTATTCACTCACCGTAAATATTGCATATTAATGATGTTGGAAATTCATTAGAAACATGAGCAAATATCTACTTCGTTGAATATACAGCTAAACAAAAATATACAGCTTTCAAAATGCAAGGCGGGTTTTAATCCCCAAATAGCATGCGTTACTCGTCGTGGGCGCTTTGACGCAGCCATTCTGAGAAATAATTAAAATAATCAAATGGCATCATTTAAGTTTTTCTAGAGAAGGGCCGTACGGCCATTATGGGTATTAAAGGGTTAACATTAGAATAGTCAGCCAAAGTTGCAATTGAATAAGTTAACTCTGCTAACCTACCTTATGCTGTGTTATTTGACTTTAGCTGACTGAGTGGCTAGTGCAGTGGGTGACAATCTGACAGACTATATAATGGCAACAACGATTAAGTTGTCTTATTATAATATTCATTAATTTAGATAAATCATCATCTTCGTCGTGGCCCAACCAGGCACACACACACTTTCCTCCTGCACCCGCCCTGATTAACACTCCCTCCCTGTTAATCATGTAGCTAACATGCTTACCGTTTCAATTACACTCTCCATATTTCTGCAAAATGTCGTCAGGTACAGTAGGCTTGGATACTGAAGCTACAGCACTAAACATGTCTGTTATTTTTGCACATGTTGAGGCATCAACCTCTAGCATTTTAATTTTTTTGGCCCGCAACTTCTCCGCACCCCCTTGCACTTTTGTTTCTCCATCCTAAATTCACAGATTTCTGGCTCTGAGCCGCTAACTGCATCTGACACAAGAAAAAGAGGAGGAGGGGTGGAGCCTGTTAAGAGATGATTGGGCCAGCCCAGTGTCAGTATGAAAAATGAACCAATGGGCCGCTGTCCCTGCTTTATGGGCCGGTCAATTGGCCAATTAAAAAAAAAAATAAATTCATATTATATGGACCGGCCCCCAAGTGCGTCGGCCCACCGGGCATTTGCCCGGTATGCCAGATTACCAGTCCAGCCCTGGTGGAGGGCGTCCTAAGAGCTGCCTGGGACTGTTAGACTGGGTCCTGGAACTAGTCCAGGTGAAGAAGGGGACACTGAAATTCAATGTCGTTTGTTCAGCCGGTATTGAGTGCTGCATTGGGTCAGTGAAAGGAAAAAAAACATGGAATTTATAGAAGTAGAGAACTGGTTTCCTCAAGCTGTTTAGCTTATTTTACATTTCAGGACTTTTGCAGGACTTTTGATGTTTTTTGTAGCAATTCGTTCAAACAATTTGTTCAAAAAAGAACTCAAGAACAAAGCACTGTTAAAAATATTCATCAACTACTATAGCAAGAGTTAACAACCATATAAGCCAAAATGCTACATTGTTACTCTAAATTACAGTAAAACAGTAATTCTACAGAATACATTTTTTTTTTAATATTGTGGCATAAATTGCATTTAAATAGACTATATAAAAAAAAAGAAGTATAAGAAAACACACTGCTACATAAAAACAGACTACAGACAATAATAAACTAGTACTGAATAAGTACAGGACACATGCTTGTCAGCTAACTTCAAACTTATATTCTTGTTTTTGCATCTACCTTGGATATGGTGGTAGCAGTTCACATTACGGACCATCTGAAATGTGACCAGGTGCATGGACATAACTTCACGTGGTAGCTGTGGTATGTGTGGCCACCTGCCTCTGCAGCTGGGTAACTGAACAGGAGCTACAGCCAGGACCATTATTATTAGACAGAACACCAATCCCGCCAAACAGACAGTCGACCGACCGACTGACTAATGGACGAGTCAGATACACGCCGGCACATGGGTTGGCACAGTGGTACCAGGCGGACTGGCCCAGACCTCTTAGTGTGGCTTAAGGCCAACTGAATGAAAATCAAGATGCTCTATTGCAATGCTAAACAGAGTCTTATCTCTGTGGCTCAACATTGTTCAGGGCAAAGCTATTAACCACTGCAGGTGCCGCTGCTGTTTCACTGTGTGTGGTGTTTTTAGGTGTGCACAAAGTTTCTATTACCTGTTGTGTCTTTTGCAAATAATACATTAAAACATTAATCAGTCAATATTCACACAGACTATAAATCGCAAGTTGTTTGAATACGATTTAATTAATCCTCTATTTTGGACTCAAGTGACCTTCAAACTATGAATGAGAATGTATTGCAACAAATCCTTGTTAATGAACAATAAAGTTAAAATAGCAAACTAGAAAACTAGAATCTATTGTGGTGGACATATCCTTCTCCCACCAGCCTATGTATTTGTAAGATATAAGATATATTCATTTAAAGTCAATATGACCGGCCACAAGCTGAGCTCAAAATGTAGGAATGGTAAATCATCTAAAGCGTGGCATTAATTGCAGAGATTTGTCTGGGATCTACTCAGGTCTCCATGTTCCACAGGAAATGAGACCCACTGAGCGCCACTGAGCGATCATTCAGAGCTGCGTAGCTAACTGATGAGAGCCCTCATTTGACTCCACCGATCTTTAAAAGCCATTAATGATCTCCTGTTTCACGCACAGATTAGACCTCCACACACAGCGTACAGCCAAACTGGCATGTAGAGGGTTAGAATGCCGTAGGAATGGTTGTAAAATATCATAACTCAGACAAAATATTTTGTTTATTCATGTTTTCATTACATTAATACGAAAAAAAAAACAGAGCAATCTCCTTAAAAATATTATATTACTCTCAGTAGCAATACTATATTGGCCATTAGCATTACCAGCTAAAAAGGAGTATCTATATTTGTATTGTCTGTGGTAAAACATTGTGCAAACTAAATACAGAATCTTGCCTAAACTCCAGACATTTGCTCTACAACAGTCAGTCCAAAATTGAGGTCTTCCAAAAAGAAACCATTATAAAGAGACAACTGAACATAATATGCCTATTTTACAAACTATGGTACTTATTTACTGCTAGCAATTTGTCATAAAATGCCACTAAACATAATTTTTGCTATGACATATTTGACTTATTCACAAACAAACTCATTCACATAGATGCATCAGAATTGCTTTGGCACGAACACACATAACAATGCACAACCCTTCACTGTAACATACTCGACCCCTTTCTCGTGGTCCAACTGGCACCATGAGCATTTTGCCCATGTGAGGCCCTGAAAGGCAGTCTAAGGGAAAAACCAACCCCGAGAACCCCAATAATGAAGCTGAAAAGAACAGCTTAATTGGCCAACATACGGCACAGCCAGGCCTTCTGTGAGATTTACATGTTGGCTTTTTTTCGTGGTTCTCTTTGAAAGATCCACATTGTGTTTTTGTGTAGAACAGACTCTGACATCCTGTGCATATCGATATGGCTGTCGTTGCCGTGCAGGAGGTTGCAGATAATAATGTTATTTAAAACAAGTGGAGTGGGAGACATCTGCAATTATTTGGTTGTTGGAACTTTGGGCAACAAACTGCTTTTGGTCTTCCATGTAGCTTTCCACGTACATCAAAATGGAATATGGAACGGTTTGGGCAGAGTGTAAATAATATTCATGATTTTCTAGCTTCCCTGGCACTCCTTTCCAAATTTACCTAATTTTAAACTATTAAACTATTTCAGAATAGAATATTTTTAGACCCCTCTTCTGCCTAAGAGCATAAGGGTGCACCATTAGATCATACAATCATAATCTTTACACATTGTAAGACACAAGCTCATAAGAAAGTTGCTCATCGATCGTATTTCACATTTAAGGATTAAAGATGACACAACTTAGTGACAAAAGAAAATACAATAAATAAGGGGATAAATATCTGACAATGCCATCAATTGTAAAATGCTTCTAAAACTTATAGTATATTATATGTATGTTATTGGCATACCAACACATGCAATATTCATATTAAAAAGACAGCCAAATAAGTTAATAATGCTTATGCAAAACTAAACATATGTAAACAAACATGTACATTAAGTTCCCCATGGGTTTAGGACCCTCTGGAAGTAATGTAGTACTTAACGTAGTATGTAGTACAGAAGTCTATCACCATTCTAATATTCAACAACATTATTGTACACAAACTATCCATCCATCCATCCATCCATCTTCTACCGCTTATCCGGGGCCGGGTCGCGGGGGAAGCAGTCTAAGCAGAGACGCCCAGACTTCCCTTTCCCCAGACACTTCCTCCAGCTCTTCCGGGGGGATACCGAGGCGTTCCCAGGCCAGCCGAGAGACATAGTCCCTCCAGCGTGTCCTAGGTCTTCCCCGGGCTCCTCACCTTATCTCTAAGGGAGCGCCCCGCCACCCTGCGGAGAAAGCCCATTTCGGCCGCTTGTATCCGGGATCTTGTTCTTTCGGTCATGACCCAAAGCTCATGACCATAGGTGAGAGTAGGAACGTAGATTGACCGGTAAATCGAGAGCTTTGCCTTACAGCTCAGCTCACCACGACAGACCGGTACATCGACCGCATCACTGCAGAAGCTGCACCGATCCGTCTGTCAATCTCACGTTCCCTCCTTCCCTCACTCGTGAAAAAGACCCCAAGATACTTGAACTCCTCCACTTAGATTAGATTAGATTAGATTCAACTTTATTGTCATTACACAAGTACAGGTACAAGGCAACGAAATGCAGTGCTGGAGAGACGCTGAGCCTCGCGATGTGTACGCGCCGCCATCTTGGTCGTTATAAGAGATCCACTTGAGGCAGGATCTCTCCACCAACCTGAAGGGGACAAGCCACCCTTTTCCGACTGAGAACCATGGTCTCAGACTTGGAGGTGCTGATCCTCATCCCAGCCGCTTCACACTCGGCTGCAAACCGTCCCAGTGCACACTGAAGGTCCCGGCTTGATGGAGCCAACAGGACAACATCATCTGCAAAAAGCAGAGACGAGATCCTGTGGTCACCAAACCAGACTCCCTCCGGCCCCTGGCTGCGCCTAGAAATCCTGTCCATAAAGATAATGAACAGGACCGGTGACAAAGGGCAGCCCTGCCGGAGTCCAACGCACTGGGAACAGGTCTGACTTACTGCCGGCAATGCGAACCAAGCTCCTGCTCGTCGTACAGGGACCGGACAGCCCTTAGCAAAGGGCCCCGGACCCCATACTCCCAGAGCACCCCACAGGGCGCCACGAGGACACAGTCGAATGCCTTCTCCAGATCCACAAAACACATGTGGACTGGTTGGGCAAACTCCCATAAACCCTCCAGCACCCTGGAAAGGGTATAGAGCTGGTCCAGTGTTCCACGACCGGGACGAAAACCGCATTGTTCCTCCTGAATCCGAGGTTCAACTATCGGTCGCATTCTCCACTCCAGTACCCTGGCATAGACTTTCCCGGGGGGGCTGAGGAGTGTGATCCCTCTGTAGTTGGAACACACCCTCCGGTCCCCCTTCTTGAAAAGAGGGACCACCACCCCGGTCTGCCAGTCCAGAGGTACTGTCCCCGACCGCCACGTGATGTTGCAGAGGCGTGTCAACCAAGACAGCCCTACAACATCCAGAGACTTGAGGTACTCAGGGCGTATCTCATTCACCCCCGGTGCCTTGCCACTGAGGAGCTTCCCAACTACCTCAGTGACTTCGGCCCGGGTGATGGACGAGTCCACCTCCGAGCCCTCGGCCTCTGCTTCCTCAGTGGAAGACGTGTCGGTGGGGTTGAGGAGATCCTCGAAGTATTCCTTCCACCGTCCAACAATATCCCCAGTTGAAGTCAGCAGGTTCCCACCTCCACTGTAAACAGTGTTGGCAGGGCACTGCTTCCCCCTCCTGAGGTGCCGGACGGTTTGCCAGAATTTCTTCGAGGCCGACCGATAGTCTTTCTCCATGGCCTCACCGAACTCCTCCCAGACCCGAGTTTTAGCCTCCACGACCACCCGGGCTGCAGTCCGCTTGGCCTGCCGGTACCTATCAGCTGCCTCAGGAGTCCCACGGGCCAACCAGGCTCGGTAGGTCTCCTTCTTCAGCTTGACGGCATCCCTTACTTCCGGTGTCCACCACCGGGTTCGGGGGTTGCCGCCACAACAGGCACCGGAGACTTTACGGCCACAGCTTTGAGTGGCCGCATCGACAATGGAGGTGGAGAACATGGTCCACTCGGACTCAATGTCTCCAACCTCTCTCGGGATCTGGTCGAAGCTCTGCCGGAGGTGGGAGTTAAAGGTCTTTCTGACAGGGGCTCTGCCAAACGTTCCCAACAGACCCTCACAGCACGCTTTGGGCCTGCCGAGTCTGTCCAGCTTTCTCCTGCCATCGGATCCAACTCACCACCAGGTGGTGATCAGTTGACAGCTCCGCCCCTCTCTTCACCCGAGTGTCCAAGACATACGGCCGGAGGTCAGATGAAACAACTACAAAGTCGATCATCGATCTCCGACCTAGGGTGTCCTGGTGCCACGTGCACTGATGGACACCCTTATGCTTGAACATGGTGTTCGTTATGGACAAACTGTTGCAAGCACAGAAGTCCAATAACAGAACACCACTCGGGTTCAGATCCGGGGGGCCGTTCCTCCCAATCACGCCCCTCCAGGTGTCACTGTCGCTGCCCACGTGAGCGTTGAAGTCCCCCAGTAGAACGATGGAGTCCCTGGTCGGAACACTTTCCAGCACCCCTCCCAGAGACTCCAAGAAGGCCGGGTACTCTGCACTGCTATTTGGCCCGTAAACACAAAAACAGTGAGAGACCTATCCCCGACCCAAGGCGCAGGGAAGCGACCCTCTCGCTCACCGGGTGAACTCCAACACATGGCGGCTAAGCTGGGGGCTATGAGCAAGCCCACACCAGCCCGCCGCCTCGCCGCAGGCAACTCCAGAGTAGTGGAGAGTCCAGCCTCTCTCGAGGATTTGGGTTCCAGAGCCCAAGCTGTGCGTGGAGGTGAGCCCGACTATCTCTAGTCGGTATCTCTCAACCTCCCGCACAAGCTCAGGCTCCTTCCCCGCCAGCGAGGTGACATTCCATGTCCCTAGCGCCAGATTCCGTGTCCGGAGATTGGGTCGTCGAGGCCTCCGCCTTCGACTGCCACCCAATCCACTTTGCACCGGCCCCTTACGGTTCCTCCCGCAGGTGGTGGGCCCACGGGAGGTCGGCCCCACGTCGCTCCTTCGGGCTGAGCCCGGCCGGGCCCCGTGGGGAAAGACCCGGCCACCAGACGCTCGCATGCGAGCCCCAACCCCGGGCCTGGCTCCAGGGTGGGGCCCCGGTTGCGCCATACCGGGCGACGTCACGGTCCTTGATGTTTTTGTCTCCATAAAGGGTTCTGAACCGCTCTTGTTTGCTGGGAGACCCTACCAGGCATATAGCCCCTGACAACATAGTAGACCTGTTTGCCTTGGGAGGATTGTACTACGGGGGCATATAGCCCCTGACAACAGAGCTCCTAGGATCATTCGGGCACTCAAACCCCTCCACCACGATAAGGTTGCGGTTCAAGGAGGGGATTGTACACAAACTATGCAAACAGTAATGAGGCACTTCTTTTGACATTAGCCACTACTCACTTTGACATTTGTTGATGTTGTTGGCCACAGTTCTCATACCAGTGTGTCATACCATTTAAATAGACATCTACAAGCAGAATTGGGTCCTCCATTGCCAGCAATTTAGGAGTTGATAGTGTCGTTGTACCTCTGGGCCCAGATACGCTGACCCCTGGCTGTGACCTCTGACTGACCATTGATTGACCATCATCTGACCCCACAGCTTGGAAACAGAGCTGCATATCGGTCCATTTAGCTCGCTGGAAAGCTTAGCTGCTAATAGAGTTATGCTAGTGTTATTGGGAGATGTATTAAAGGAGAAATAGCTTGAGAAGGAAGGGTTATTCCTATGTCAGAGAAAGAGGAGCAGCCATAATTGAATTACAGGCAAAAGGATATGACCATCTGTCAGCTCACTCATTCTTATAGAGCTCAGGTTTGATGTTACTACAGTAACTTTTAAACTGCATTGGACTGATTGATTCAACTCATACATTAGGAACAGATTTAAATATTGACATCTACATACAGTATAGTTTACTCTAATGCCATTTAAGGCTGTGAGGGTCGCCATGACAACCGTGCCACCAGTTTCTGTTAGCCGTAGTGACCAATCATGTTTTCTCCAACATAATCCTCGGACATTTAAAAACCACCCCCCTGCTACATTCGTCGTACTCTTATCACCTTGGCATCTTATAGCCCTCATCCCCTTCTCCCATTTCTTCTAAATTGCTTTTTCCTAACTGGGCAGACAAATATATATATATATATATATATATATATATATATATAAATATATATATATATATATATATATATATATATATATATATATATATATATATATATATATATATATATATATATATATATATATATATATATATATATATATATATATATATATATATATAAGACAGAGGGGAGAAGACAAGGAAGGCAAGGAAACAGAGGGGGTTTATCACTCATGGGCAAATCGCTCATCGGTGCCAACTGGGGTGTTGATTGTCATAAATATTCTTTCATTTGCACCCTACCCCCCTCTCTGCGTCCCATCACTGCTGACTGTGTCTGTGTGCCAGCAACACGCCACCCTCTCACACTCAGCAGGAGAAGGCCAGGACCAAAGACGCAGCATCATTAACTTGCTTTTGAGTGACAGACGAGAAACGTGCAGGGATCTGTCCTGTCCCAACCCCCGCCGTGTGTCCCTTAACCCCCATCAGTCCTGCTTGTCACCGGCCAGCTCCATGTTGGAGTCATATTTTATAATGCAATCTGATTATACACTAAACAGTGAAGGGTGAGCAAAAAAAAGCATAAAAGGACAAATCTTGTTCAGGGTTTGACATGTGATTGTTACTGTTAATTTACGGTTACGGTTATTACGGTTTTCTGTTTGAGGTCAGGTAAGGTCTTGCATACCAGTCTGTGAAATTGTTGCAGTGTTCCTTGTTATCTGGAGTTTTGTCCTGCATATATATATATATATATATATATATATATATATATATATATATATATATATATATGTCATGGCCAATGGCCCAGGAACCAGAAGACTCCAATGCAAAACCCCATACACTGCTACACATGTGGGATGTTTGTGCTGCTGCCACCAGTGAGGCACGTGCTACAGTGCTCTTTGTAGTGGGACACCCTGCCTTATTAATCACCTGGCCTCACGTATACTGCGGACCCCGCACCATTATCTGCTCACAACATCAGCAGCATGTGGCCACTCCAACCTCAACCCTGTTTATGCTAGAATTTTCTTTGATCTCATATCAGCCACAATGCATTGGATTTTCTTTCTTCTCTAGTCTTCTTTTTGTAGTCTTGGGTTCATAAGTTTTGAAGCGGCAGGGCAAAGGTCATTGGTCATAAGGGTGTCTTTGGATAACATCAGATATCAATGGAGTTGGCAATCCATGACTTAGGCAGGCAGTGGGTGTGGAACTAGATTCTGGAAAGCAGAGAGGAAAGCTGTGTTTGTCATACTCACCCTTTCTTTTTGACTTCAGTATGTGCAATTACCATTAGTTAGCTTGGAGGTATGCATCCTGGCACACACTAGCTCCTGTTTTTGTATTGAAATACAACTTTTACATTTCCTTTATTGGCTATTCATTTGACAATTCCATATTCTGTACCTTTTTTTAACAATGTTAACAAATAGCATTCACAAAACTACTGTTAAATACAATAATGATTTCATTTCATTTCATTTCATAATGATGCCACAGATTTTAATAGTCTACTTTTTTTTGGCTCTCTGAGGTAACAGGGACCATTGAGGGGTATCTGATTGTTCAAGTGGGAGTTGTTAGGGTCTGCTGGGGTCCACTTTGGCTTGTACAGTGGAGCGCTAGGGCTAAGAGCAGCGCTGTGGTCTAGTTGTGTCATGAGCATGTAGCCGAGCTGTCACTTTGCTCTAATTGGCTCAGACCAGTTCCTTAGAGGCCCCAAGCTCACTGACCCACCATCATCCCAACCCCCATCCTTCTCACTTCTCCATGTCTGCCCCTTTCTCATTAGACTTTTTCTACTGCTTCATCGTACTCTCAATTCAAAACCTCCAGGACTCCCATGCTGCTTTAAAAAATAAACATTGATTATGCCGAAATATCCATATTCCCCTCAGAAGGTCCCAGTTTCCCAATAAAAACATTTCGAATGTGGTGCATTGATGTGCGTTCATTTTCAAAAAAATAACGTTCACTGACTAACAAAATAAACAAAAACAAAATCAATTTGTTTTTGAAGATATGTATTACCATTTAAGACGGTATGATTCAGTTTTAATGTTAGCAACCTTTTTATCAAGTCTAGCTTCAGCGTTTGTACCTTCCTGTTATCAAAGCTCAGTCCTTTATTGATTTGTGATTTTAGTCACCCTTGTTTGAGTAGTTTTGGTCATATCTATCACTAATGTCATACACGCATTATAACTGATAATAATGTTCTGGAAAACTCCTGGAAAGACTCCAGTTGTAAGTCTCTGGAGAATTATAAGCGGGAGGTGCAGGAGGCTGAGGAGTTTGATCCAATCCTGATTGGAGACCTGATTGATTTGGGCCCTGGGGTCACCATTGGGTCAATACAGGATAGCATGGTTTTATATTGGAAATAAATCAACGAGGACAGTCAGAATTTCCATTACACCTTATTTTAATCTAAAAAAAAATGACTTAAAGTTGTCCTATAATACATTTAAATATGCATTTTGAAGCTTTTTTTTTCCAGAATTTGTCAAAAGTGGACATTCCTTACATGCTGCATCGTCTTGAATTTACGACATGGTACAGTAGTCAAGGGAGTGACCCTGGAGTGTGCATCCCCGATGGTGTTCTAATTGGACGAGGTGACCTTTCCTGACTGTAATTTCGAGGGGTAGGGGGTGGAAACAGATTAAAAAGCAGCAGGGGTGGGTGGGGCTGATTGATGGGTGCCTGGGTGGTGCTTGGACAGTGACAGGTATGGGACAGTAACACATGACTCCACACTGGTTGAATTGGACAAATGGATATGGGGGAGGGGGTCTGACGGATTGCCACCTTCTGCTACATCACACACCCCTCAGTCACGGGACTTTGATTCGACTGTGTATGGTGCATGGTGGCAGAGTGGTTAGCACTCCTGCCTCACAGCAAGAAGGTTGTGAGTTCAAACCCTGGCTGACTCAAACATCCTCAACACTGAAGGTGACATGCATTTATACCCAGGTCATACTTTGCTGATTTAAATTTAGTCTGATAGTCAGCTAGCTAGCAGCACAGTATCATAAACAGGACCACTTGTCATTCAAAATTGCACAGGTCCTGTTTTATGCACTTGCTACCTTTCTCTTTTTACATATGTTTGTGGTACCAAGGTGTTTTTGTGCAGTAAACCGTTGAAGATGTGCAGAAAGCTTTGTCTCAACTGGTCTGAGTTTAACCACTCAAATCCACTTCAAATCTAGTTATAATCATTTGCAATTAGTTAAAAACTACATAAGGTCTACGTTAAACCTGTCAAAGTCCAGTTTTAACCAGGTTCAATCCATTGAAAACTTGTTAAACCGCCTAAAGCACATCCAAATCTGGTTAGGACCAAGTTGAATGTCTTTAGAACTATTTAAAGTCTGCATTCATCTATAATCATTAAAAGCCACACAAAACTATATAAGGTTCAAGTTAAACCACTTCAAACTTATCCAAATACATTTGTAACCTTTTTTTAATCCACTTCAAATCAGTTACTGTCCATGGTAAATAGGTTTAACCTGTCCAAGTACAGTTTTACTGTCTTGAGTTTATCCACTCAAAGTCCCTACAAATCTGGTTCTAACTCGTTTTTTTCTGTTCCAAATCACAAATGGTCCACTCTAAACCAATGTTAAACCTGTCCAAATCCAGGTGGAACCTGTTTCAATCCATTTTTAACTCGTTAATCCCCTGGTTTCAGTACTGTACCTTTCAGTACATTTCTCTTGTGTTATGTAAATGTAATGTCTGGTATAAATAACTTACAATAAACAATTCCATCCATCCATCTTCTACCGTTTATCCGGTAAATTCAGTCATTTGACTACTACTACATATTCTTTACACATTCAACTTTATTGGTCTTTTTCATAATTTTCCAGTTTTACCTTGGTCTAGAGTTGCCAAAAGACATATTTCTATATTTATACCGGTATAAAATTTGCTTTGCTTTTCTTTGAGGGTTGAAAGTCATTGTGTGGTGAAAATCCCTGTTTAGGTGCCTTGACTGGTGGGTTCTATTTTGATGGTGTATGAAGCTGGAACTAATTCCTGCTGCATATTTATTTGCCTTGGTCAAAGCAGGCTAAGCTCTAACCCTACTTTATATTCCACACAATTCCTTTGGAAGATTGTAAGCGTAGAATTTTCTTAGAATATCCCAATAATTTATTCCTTTACTCAGGAACACGGCAGCGTTTGTCTTTTTAAGGTGCTGTAATGTGGCATCCCAGCTGTCTTTTGTTATTTCATCTTGTTTAGATTAGAACCAATCAAATTGTAAAAGCCAGGCTGAATGCTACATGGGGAGGAAGTAATCTACTCAATAACATTTGACATTATTCTCCACTATTAAATGGCACCATTGGTTTGTAATTATTGTCAAATTTCCTCTTCCTCAATTATACTCACAACATTTTGTTTTCAGGGCAGATTGGTTGGATTTGAATAGCTAACATGTAAAGTGTGACATACAGTATTAGAGAATGTGCACAGAGTGTAGGGAATAGGTCAGGGCTCCTTAGGTTAAAGCATTGTGTAAGGATATTTATGTACAATGTTATAGAATTTTGAGTAAAAAAGGTATGGACAAAATTGTATTATATAGGTTCATAGTGCAAAATAGTGGAATAAAACTCACTTTAACTTTTGCCCACATTATGAAATGAGTCATATCAAGGGCCAAAGACAATGCTAAAAGGATAGCTTCTCAGAAATTGAGTTATTAGTTATAATCAGCCCTCATCTGTTTTTGCTCGTTGGAAATGGTGCCAGTTCTGTCAAAATATTTAAATGGAGACCTTCCAAGTTTAATTGGGAAATATTGGGCTTTTTGTTCCATTTTTTGGGCCAGATGGTTGAAAAAAGTAAAAGTATTTGTCTAAAGTGTGGAATATATTCACCATATTGTTCGTTCTCCTTGTTTCTTGTGTCACATTTTTGAGTTGTTGTCATGGAAATATTTTGAAATTTAAATATATGTTCAAGAGAGTTTTGTCATTTGTTCTGTCCGAATTTTATTTGTACGACAAATAAAAATCAGGCCATTGAAGCCATCAAAATTGATCTTACTGCATTTACTACCACACAAGATTATCTTCATTGAAAAATCAAATGCTGTGTTCCACAGAATGAACCAAAGGAAATTTTCACAACCAGGTACTTGAAACAAAATGGCAAATCCAATCTTGGAGGTGGGTAACTGTAGGTCATTTTTTTTACCAATCACTATACATTGACAGAGACATAACCTTACCATCTATAATCTTTTTTACCCATTCATTTTAATGCACATTTGTGAGTTAGAAATACTTTCTAGTATTTTTCTAGGAGTTTTGTGTCAGTTTACCCATCCATCTTCCAGGTTATTGTGCAGTGCATCTGAATAGACTGTCTTTAATGACCAGAGCAAACAGCCATGAAAAGGCTTGTGAAGGAGGGCCCTGAACGCTCCGTAGAACAGGTGTTCTTTATAGTGCTGTATTTCTTCTGTGCTGTTTAAATCTTCACACTCGGGCTTTGTGTTTTGGCCTGTATCTTTGCGGCTGAAGCTCCACTGTCACGGATACCCTGGCCCAGCAGGAGCACCGGTGTCTGCCTCATGCCCCGTGCGAGCTGCGGGGAGTGGGCTAACGAGGTGTCCAGACAGCTGAAGGCTTTGTCCTGCCCGCGCCTGTGAGCCGGGATGGCATAAAGAGGGTCCTGCCGAGAGTCTTGTCTGTTCTTTGTGTCTGCCTCTCTGCTCAACCCGGCACAGCGGGCGACAAAAGGAAGCATGCATAGTGACTGTATGAAACAACTGTATGGGACGCTGCATTTGTCCCCCTCTCCCCACGTGTGTCCACTTATACTCAAACTGTGACACACTTTAAATTTGTGACACATGCAGTTTATAGGGTGTTTTTATAAGCCCTTGTGATAAATGGGATTTATATTACATCCCTCAGTCTTTCCCTTTGTTCCCTTTTGTATCTTATTTTTTTTTTATGATGAGTGAAATTTATTATGGACACAACCTACTCAGAAACATTGTATTATCTTATTATATATGGCTTGTGATTAGTTGATAAAATAATTATCATTTGGTGACCAGTTGTTGGTTATCTTGTTCATTAATTGAGTAATGTCTGTGGGTTTCTGTGGGTATTATGAGCCCACTCCTATCTTTACCTACCTGTCTCATCATATTCAAAGTCACCACTATTTCTTTGGCAGGCAACAAGTCACCTGGAAAGAGCCTAATTAGAACACTTCTTACTTAGTCTTCCATGTCTTTTAAATTTGCTCACTGTCCCAGCTCCAAGAGGGTGGGGGTCACAGTGACCTGTTGCTTGTCAAATATCAACCCGTTAATTAGAGTCATATCTTGAAGGTCACAGAGATTTTCTTTTTCTTTGTCAAGGGCTCACTATTTACCAATGCACTTCTATTAAAACCTGTTTCCTTTATCATAAAACTTGTTAATATTATAAGACATTTTATAATGAACACTGGTCCATATATTGGAATTCACTTGTGATTCTAGGATTTTTTTATTTTTATTGAAACTAGTTAATAGAGTTAATAAACTTGAATGGTTTAAGATAATTTGTTTACTCAATTTATTTTAAATCTAACAGGTACATACATATATTAAAGTTTGTATAGTTTAGATTAAAGTTGCTTTGCTGGACACACAGTAAATTAATGCAATGCATTACATAGTGGCAGGATATTTTGGTGAATGAGCTGTAAACCATTTTCTTCTCATTTGTCACATCTGTAATGTCTTGTTAGTGTTTACTCCTTGTATTTGCTCCATAAATATTCCCACTATCCCCACTCTTCCAAACCTCCACAACCGAGTGTCCCAGCACCTATTAATGCCAGCCCTGGCCTTTCCTGCTCCATCACCACCTGGCCAAAGCTCATCAAGAGGCTGCACTAGTAATACCACTGCAGGGGGTGAGCACAAAAAAACACAAACACCTCTGTGGACCCCTGTCCTGCCAGTGGGGCAGGCTGGGGCTTTTTTTAAAAGGTCAAAGTAATTTGTCTTGGTTGTTTTCCGTCTCGCTGGGATTGTTTGGAGAGAAATAGACAGGAGCAGAGATAAGGACTGAAAGGCAGCAAGAGTGAGCACCAAAACATGCCACTCTCACTGGAATTTGTGTTTGGGCCTGTTATCTCATCTTTGACTCTGACCTAATTTGCTCTGATCAACTAAATCTATGTTCTTCAATGAGGCATTATACAATTGAGAATGACTCCCTTGTTTTAAAATGGCAAAGCAGGATTATTGACTGGAGTCCATATTGTAGTATGAGAATTGATGCATTTTGGGGTTAATAACACAAACTACAATGGCTTTCACTTTGTGGCTGCAACAAATAAGTTAACATAGTTCAATAATTCATTGCACTTTTTAATAAAGTAGCTTTGTTTGAGAACATTTCTCGTTTTGACTACTGCAGATTCCTTCAGTACTTCTACTGTTAGAACTGTCAACAACAGCCAACTAAGTCTAGACTCAAGTGCGTATAGACCTTTTCATCTTAATTAACATTGCACATTTTTTATTGCAAGCCTTGACTATGGTCACAGTGTTATGGCATTAGAGCTCTTCTGAAAGTAAATACAATATATCTTCACCCACATGGCACAGTCAGAATCATTCTGATTCGTTCACGTGATTCATGTTTGTGGAATTGTCTATCACTGTCACAGGTGCATGCTCTTGGTTGTAAAGGGCTAAATTAGTCTCAGTAATGCACTTAAATCTTGTTCAGCTCAGGTGCCCCTAAGTAAGAAACACTTTCAGCTTTCCTTCTTCCCTTCAGCCTTTTTTCTGTTAAGTTATAAAATACAGAATATATCTAAATAGAATGCCATTATGTATAAAGCTGTTGCAGCACTACTAGAAATTGATGCTTGACTGCAATTTATAATTATTTAGTACTAAACCCGTCAAACCATTACATAGGACAACAATGGACAAGCGTGATTTAACATGCGGCATTACTGTGTATAGAAAGTTTTCTTTTTCTACACATAGTCCATTCACTTACTTAAATTGTCCCTTCATTTACATTGTAACTTGGTAAAAAACCTGTTGGAACAATCGTTTGACTGTCTAAAATGAAATGGGCTTCAGAAATATCTTGTTATAATGTTTGTGTCTTGAAAACACAATTTGAGAATGGACAAAGAGCATGTTGACTTGGCCTAAGACTTCTCCAGTATCAGATGTGGTCAGTGGGAAGACGCTGCATGAGTTGGATATCCACATGGAAGACCTGCGTGTGGATGTAGACACCAAAGTGATCACAAAGAATCTCCTCCATTGACCGTATATCAAGCAGCTTTGTCGCACCAACATGCAGCCTTTCTGTGATGTTTTCTTTGCCCGCTGAGTTTGGTGTTTCCATTTTGTGAGTGTAATCGGATTTAAAACACAGGAACACAGGAGCAGGCAACAACTGAAATCACAGACAGGTTCAGAAAGGCTCCCAGAAGACTACTCCAAATCCCTTGTCTGAAATCTCATTGTTTGGAAACCATGAAACCGGATTCCTGTAACAAGTCTCTGATCAGTGCAGCCTCGGCCCAAAGGACTTAATTAGACCAGAACGGCCCATTTTGCCCAGGCCTTTTCTTCTGCCTGTGTAGGTCTCTCAGCGTGTAGCTACCACTGCACTGTCTAATGCCCCGGACTGGGAATGCTCACAGTCATCACATCTCTCAGACTTTGGACCTCTCATTACAGCTTCTCTGCAAAGATGTGTGGAAATACACATTGTGCCTGGCCTTCATGTTTCCAGACACACGTAGAGTAGAGATGTGATCTTATAAAGGGATAATGTTGTACAATGTGTTCTGAGTGCTTATAACCTCATTAACACTAAAACCACATCAACAACTCTAACAAATTTGTTTTGTTGCATTATAAGTGTGATCATAATCCAACATGATGCATTATAGACACAAGCTTAATGGAAAGTGTTACCGAGGTAAAATTTTGTCTCATGATGTGCCTCCTGCAATGAACAATTTCATGTGCTTCCAGAAACATTATTATATTTATTTTTTTCCAAGTTGGGTCATGCACTTGACTGTCTTTTTCAAGGCTACCCAAATTAGAACATATCTGTGCCTCATCAACGTAGTAAAGGAGTTTTTGAATTTCACTGTAAATGCAAGGGAATTTCCAACACTGAACATTTTAATGCTGAAAAGAAGTGTCTGAATGTATTGCCTTTGAATTTAAGTCTCTGAAGTTTCAGTATCTCATTTTTAATCTATTTTTCAGTGATTCAAATTTCAGAAAAAAATAAATAAATCATCTTTTAAATTTTTTAGTCAAATTTTTTGTCAAAAGAATTTGTCAAAATGTTCACATGAAACATTCACAACATCGAGGCTTAAACAATCAATGAAGTCAAACCAACCAGTTACATAAATGTAGTGTCTTTTATCTTCTTTGTGTTTCAGATGTGTCACATATAACTAACTCAAAGTGCTAGTGCTGGCTGCCGTAGTCAGCTACATTGCTGCCGTGTGTACCACGTGACCAGTGGCTGGTGCTTCACGCAGCATCGATTGCTTATGCCTCGGTTTTGTGGACGTTTCATGTGAATATTTTGACAGTGAATTTTAGACCCTGAATTTGGCCTATCAAATTTTAGGACTCGAAAATATATGAATCAAATTTTTGAAAGGTGAATTTTTTTATTCTGACGTTTGAATCACTGAAAAATAAACTAAAAATGAGATACTGAAACTTCAGAGACTTAAATGAAAAGGCTTTTTTTGCATTTGAATTTAAGTCTCTGAAGTTTCAAACACTTTTTTCAGCATTAAAAAGTTCAATTTTAGAAACTCACATGCATTTATAAGACAAAATCTGATGAAACATATTTGCTTCTTTTTTTACTAATTTGCATATTGCACATTACTAGTTAAAAAAGTAAACTGTAGACCTTTATTTACTTTACTTAGTAACAGTCATGTAGGTTCCTAAAATCTGTCTTTGAATAGTTTCTAGCATTCACAGCTAACGTACAGCCTGATTTGACAGTAATACATGACTGTATTGATTATAGTCCTTAAAAAGAGACATGAACATGAACACAATAAAGTTGGATGGTTTTGTTTAACTTGGAAACTGGGACCATAACATGATTGAATCCAGAGAAAAATCCTGTGATTTGTGCCCCATCCACCACTCCAACCTCCTTAATATGTATTAAGAATAAAACAAAATATCACAGATTGCAGATGCAAACTGAAAATGCATGTGGTATGTCCTGTCTGTCATTTTATACTTTGTTTTTTATTAAAATGGTGTTTAGGGAAGAAAATGTAAAATAGTTCTCTCAGACCAGGTTGCTAGGAGCCCTCAGAGCCGTCACAGCACTCAGCCCTCGTCCACTCATTACTTACCGTCAGACATGGGTGTGTGTAAACAGGGCTGTGTGTGTCGCTCCCTCTAAACTTGTGGCACTCCCTCTGACTTTTAATCGGCAGCACCAGCACGGTAAACATATATTAGCAACACTGGCAGAAAATAGCACTTAGTGAAACATCCCAGCTGTCGAAGGCAGTAATCCCAAGTTTAATTTCAGTCATTTTGCCCTCCTTCACTTATGATTAGAGTGAATTATGATAATTTCTTGATTATGGTTTGGCCTCTGTCTGTGAGCCTGAGGACACTCCTCGTCTGAGCCGTTGCTACTAAAAAGCCAGCTCTATGGCTCAATCTCTGCACTTCACTGATACTGGAGCTGTGGCAGGTTTATTGCTTCTAGATCATCATGTGTGTCCTTGTTTCATGAATATGAAAAAAAAAAACTAAGTTTAATAGGAGCTGACCCTATCAAACTTAAGGTTTTTGGTCATTTAAACATGACAAGTCTTTGTATATGTTACCTCTTTTGCAAAAGGTACAAACCAATCCAGTCCAATGTAGCACATTTTACCAACAAAAAGTTTACAAAGTGCTGCACACTATTAATTATTTAATTAATTAGTATAGAAAACTGTATAATTGCAAATATAATTAAAGTATTTCAACGTTGCTCCAAAAACTCAGTGTTGTAAAAGAATGCGCTTGCCTATGACTTCCACGGTTTATTTCCAATATGACACAAAGTGATTAAAATCTGCCCATCCAGCATGTGTGCTTTACTCCCCCAAGATTAGTGCAATATAGGCTCTTTTTCTCACAGTAAAGGAGGTGTAGATAACAGAAGAGGATGCTCAAAAGCTGTAATTGCTGAGCACAAACTGTGATTTCAACTATGTATAATTAATGAGCAATTGGAGCTTTACCGGTCTCTGTATCTTGCCGGCCATTGTGTGGAAACTCAACCTGGCATCACTGATTCAATCAACCATTCTCATAATACAAGCTGGATCAGGCACAATGCTTTCTTCAGCAAACGTCAATTAGAGTAAATGCAAAATTGGTATTATAGATTTAATAAGTGACCAGGCTGTGATTGACCGGGCAGGGCGGGGGAGACAGGTGGTTCCATGGGGAAATGAATGCCGTCTTCACCAAAGCCCAGTGGTAATGACTTTTGTTTAGTCTTGATAATGCCTACTAATTAGTTAATCAAAGACAATGGCCTTCTACAGAACATACTCCTCCCACCTTTGCCATTTCTGTCCGCTTCATTGAACAAAGGCCTGCACCGTGAAGCCCCCGATTCTCCATACAGCCTCATCACTGGCGGACACACCTGGTTGGGCCCGGTGTATGCCTCCAGCAAGATGTACAACATTAGTTTGTTGAATTAATCTTTATTGAAGCATGAACAAAAGCCATGCAATGATCTGTGTTATTAAATGCAAGAGGATAATGAAATAATATGGGAATAATAGACTTTGCATCAGCCACAAAGTCCATTTAAAGTTTAGTTGGAAAAATCAGCATCGACAATGTGTCTGAGCAACCCTTGAAGCCAACATTGGGCGACTGTTTTCTCTATAATCAATTAGTAAGCCTTCATTAGCAGGGCCATTCATTATGTTGGTGTGTCAGGACGGGACGTGGTGCAGGGGGCACCCCTGGGTTTGCCTCGGTGGAGGGTGGGTGCTGATACTCAATCCCTTTTTGTATCTAAAGAGACGGCAAAGTTGAGTCTGCTGTGGACTTTAAAACAATGTGCGCCAGGCAGTGTTGGGAAAGTTCACTTTCTACAAGAACTAGTTCAAAGTTCAGTTCACAAATTTTAAAATGAACTAGTTCAGTTCAGTTCAAACTTCAAAATTTTGAACTAAGTTCACAGTTCCAAAAATGAACTAGTTCAGTTCTTTTTTTCCATTTGTTGCTGCGAGCTATTATTTTTCAAAATTATTGCCACAGCCCATATACAGTAGAATCACAGACAGCAATTATTTTATCAGTTTTAACAATGAAGCTATGCGTCAGATTTAATTTTCATATCCAATTCTCAATCCTTATCCAACCAGGGTTTACATTAGCATTGAGGGGACATTGTTGCTTTAATGCTTTGTTGCTGTTCATTCACTCCACACTAGTAGCAGCTGCAGCTTTCAACCCTACAGTACATTCTCAAGAACATGAGGAAAAACGGGCTGCTTGAATGGTCTTTTTTAATGAGGAATTATTCAAAGAAAAACAGGACAGTAATCATTAAGGTGAAAACGTTTTTAAATTTTAATAATTTTCCATTGTCCACATGCTAAAACAGAATATTGGAATCCTGGAAAAATAGACCAGGCAGGTTCAACAAACAAGTTACATGAATGAATTTAAATGATCATATGCCTTACTACAGCCTGCTGTCGCCTCCGTGCTTTATTTTATTTTATTTTTTTTTGATGACGCGTCACGCATGCGGCGGACGGCGGTGCGACACAGGTGGCTGGTGTTGCCAGGTTTGGTGTTTTTCCGCTACATATTAAGACCCGTTTGCGGCTGGTTTGCGGTGTGTTTTAGCCGGGTTTTCGCCTGGAAGGCTCTATAGAAATCTGGCGTGAGCGTGCCGTTCACAGACACCAGAATGAACGAGTTCACAGTAACGCGTTCATCAGGCAGTTAATACACGTTCACCCAAAATATGAACGAGTTCATGAACTATCGTTCAATGAACGCGTTCAGGCACAACACTGGCGCCAGGATTATCGCCTTCACAGTTATGAATTATATTTACTTCTCTACTTGTATAACAGATCCCCACAAGAGACTGAAAACTGTGCCTTTCTTTGTGCAAACTGTTCTATTACATTTGCCTTACAAGTAATAAATCATGTCAGATGATGTCAAAATGTTCAAATCTTTAAGTTGGTAACATACATGTGACCAGGTACATCATAGTTATTTTTATAGTTTTAATGCAATTGAAAACGTCCACTCTGTCCAAATTGTCATATTGTTTTTACAAAACTCAACAACCATATTTTAAATTATATATATTTTGACATATATTTATTGTACAAGTCTTTGTCATTTAAAAACTTCTTAAAGAGAACAGCTTTGTCGTGAGCCCTGGGACAATATGTATACATGTCTTGTTAAATACAAACATAAATGTTTTCACTTCTTTCTAAAGGTCATTGTAATGCAGCAATGGTGTGGTAACTATGCACCATATGTGATCATAATTATACACTAAGTATATGCATTGTGATATATTGTCATGGGAAACATATTGTAAATTGTATCATGACTTATTCTGTGTTTCCCAATCCTTGCACTTACATTATTTGCATTTCTATGAAGATCAAGCAGTACATCTGTTGGTACATAGTAATACATCTTAAACATTTCCCAATTACAGTCATTTCTCACAGCCTTTAAATATTACAGTAGGCTGTGAGCTGCAGTAATCATGTAAAACAGATCTTAGAGGCATTCCCTGGTGTTAATCTCTCTTCAAGTCTCACAGAGACTTTACACAGCATCAACTGCTTGTTTGGATTCCTATTTAATGGAAAGACAGTCGATTGTGTATCAATGCAAATGTGTGTGTGAATGGTATAGTGTTAAAGTGCTAACGGCGCTGTGTGTAATGGCCTGTGCTGTAAAAGTATGATGAGAGCCCAGCCAGATTAGAAGATATTGAATGGGCCAATGATGGATGGGAGCTGTTTGGTGATCAATTACACCAAATAAATGAATTCTGCCAGTGACATGCTCATTAGAGACCGGCTCAAACCAAGCACCAAAGAAAATATGTCACTGATATATTTCATTAATTCTGCCTTTTTAGATTTGATAAAGCCAGGTCTTTAATAATGTAGATGTCAACTGCTTTGTGCTTGGTAATAAAAAAAAGAAAATTGCTGCATTGTAATCCTTAGTGTCTGGTTACTTTTCAGTGTTGTATTACTCATAGATGTTTGGGAATCATGGGATATATAGTTGATTGTTTTTTTCAGTTCTGGAAAAGTCATGGAACACAATTTCACAAAACTGTTGGCTATGTTCTGTTTTAATATAATTTTAACATTAATAGTTTTCTTAAAATAAGTGGTTATGTTAGGATTTCTTTTTTGGTATTATTTTAATACTGTTCTTATCTAAATTGCAATTATGTTATATTTGGTTATTCTTGGATTATTAAGTCCAGAAATGTGGAATATTGTTGACAACATTTACAGTCACTGAATAGTAAATTTACAGTGTAATCTTAGGGAATTTGGGTGAAAGAGTTAACAGTCTGTTTGAATAATAATTCAATGTTGATTGTTGTCTTTAGTCTTTTTTTGCATTTGAAACAGTCAATTGGAAGGTCATACAATAGTCCTTGAAAATTATGTTCTGAGAAAAGTGTTGACCCTGTTGCAGCCAGCTTTGGCAAGGCTAAAACCGAGCGGACAGCGGACTAATTACAGTAGCAGCTTGTATCAAAGGGCCACCAAGCGCCGCAGCCTCAGAAGCCAACAGATGTGAGGAACAGCTGCCACGTTGAGTGTCCACCTTCCCAGCACTGTCACTCTCTATTTGCCCTGTGCACGGGTAAATAATGTGTTGTCTTAATTTATTTGCCTCCGCTTGCAACAGCTGGAGCGTAATGGCTTCTAATATTAAACACGGTCCCATTCCAATGGGTAATTAGTGTGGACCTCCACCTATTAACACAAGCATATTAATGATGTCTCTGAGGATTTGCAGAATGCTGGTTTTGGAGACAATTGGCAGCAGTTGGGGAGCCATCAATTGGATTGGCAGTGGTGGAAATATGGAACTTCTGTGGTGGATGCAAAGCTCCCCCTCACTACTCCCTGGCTTGTCATGGGGAAGGCCATCCTGATGCATTGGCTCAGGGGCGAGCACACAGACGGACAGGCGGGGCTAGTCGCCAAGTCAAGCCAGGCCAGGGCAGTCTGTCTGTCTGCAATGCCCGCCTGATGAAGAGTGGTGGGGGTCCAATGTGAATGGACTGCTAAGTGGAAGTGGAAGAGATGGTCGAGGGGTGTGGTGGCTAAGTGAGAGTGAATGATATTGGGGAGGGAGACTGGCTTGTCGAGCAGATGTTTTAGGGGTGTGTGCTTGTGTTGGGGGTGTGGCATGGTCAGTGAAGGGCAGTCTGGGGACCACACAGAGGGCATTTGTGGAATCTGCTGTTGTTTGGAAATCACTATTCAACAGTTAACGATGCAGCATTTAACATTAAATGCAGTGTTTCCTGAATTCAGGGTCACGACCTAAGGGTTGTCCAGTATTTCAGATTGCCATTACATCTATAATTCCATGGAAGCAAATAATTAGGTGCATTAAAACATAGCTTTTAAATATATTGTTTCAGTTTATACAATTTTAAGTTACTGTAAAGTGTCATGATAATAATTTAGATAATGTTACCTACAATTTGAAGTTATTGAATTTGTTAGCACCAGAGAAAGTTTTTTTTATGAGTGAATGTATTTCTTCAAAGTTTCAACACCAAATGCAGCAGAACTTTAAATTACAATTTACTATAATGTTCATATCTCTTTAGGAAGTTCTTGTCAAGGTGTTCTAATAGGATTTATGGCAAATGAACCTGATGATAATTATGATGACGATACCTAATCTGTTTCTGTAATTATGTTTCTTGTTTATGGGGAAGTTAGCGTTTGCCCATTAGGAAAAAAAAGCTTTAATAGAGGGAGACATTGTATTGATGGCAGTCCGAGTGTTCTCAATACTTCTGCTCAGTACGCCACAAAAATGAATTACAATTAAAGCCGCAAGCGGCGATAAAGGCCCTCGCCTCCCTTGAGACCGCAGGGACACATATATTCGGAGGATTGCATGTCGTGCTTTAAAGCAAATTTGGAGCTGTTTAGATAAAAACCCTTTAGCACAAAGTGTACGATTTAGGTGGTCATGTATTCCACCCAACATAGTAGATTTTCTGTTGAGTTTACGGTATGGCTGTAATAAACTTTTCTGTTTGCCCTAAGGTGTCCTATGGATGTACCAAGTTTTGTATTTCTACATTGGAAAAATTTACTTTCATTTTCCATAGAACCAATTATTTTGACTTTTCTAGGGTCGCCACTGAGTCATTTTTCATATTTTTATCGGGGACTTCAAATACATAAAATTTTGCGGGCCTGAAGTCTGGGACCAATAAAAATGACTTTTAGTTGCACGTTTACTGGGTCAAATTGAAAATCATTTTTCAGAAAAATTATAATAAAAAAAATATATACCAAATTATAATAAAAAAAATAACTCGAGCAAAAACGACAAGAAAAACGCCTGTCTATTTTACATACATGTGTTTAGCTCATTTTGCCCAAGTTTGGTGTCTGTGGAATGAAGCAGCTATTTTCTGTTGTTTTTTAAAAGAGAGGTTGTATTCTAAGTCGGTTCACATCTTCAATTTAAAATGGCCGCCTTCCCGTGTGTGATAAGGTGTGGTCCCCTTTGGCTTTTTTGTTCATAAGCCCATACTGGATGTGTGTACCAAGTTTCATTTGCCCATGACAAACTAAAATTTTCACTTCCCATTGACTTTTTCCACATATTTGGGACGTTGCTATGGCAACACATTTATAGATAGGGGGTGGTTGTCATTGGCTTTTATGCTCCTCATGACATAGGAGATGTGTGTACCAAATTTCATGTCTCTATGACAAACTAAATTCTTGGGTCCCATTATAAGTTTGTAGGGGACGCTGGAGGGCCATTTCTAAAGATAACCCTTTTATTTACATATCTTTGTGTTCAGGTCATAAATGTGCACAAACGCCTTTTTGGGTCCAACTCGATCTGAGAAGGCGTTTGAGAGTTAAGAGACATTTTATTTTCACAAAAATGGCCACCTCGTTACAGGCTTGCCACACCCATACCCGATAAGATATCAAAAACATAGTCACAACTTTGGTTGGCACACGTGTCTAGATGATACTCACCAAATTTGGGGCCATTTAGATTAAAACACAAGGATTTGCATCTTTTTGTGCATGGGGTGCGATTTTAGTGGCCGCGCGTTTCACCCCACATGGCGGACTTCCTGTTGAGTTTAGGGTGTGGCTGTCATTGACTTTTCAGTTTGCCTTGAGGTGTTCTATGGATGTACCAAGTTTCATTTTTCTACGTTGGAAAAAAGTTACTTTCACTTTCCATAGGCCCAATGTATTTTGACTTTTCTAGGGGCCGCCACTGAGTCATTTTTGTATTTTTTTTTCGGGGACTTTAAATACTTAAATTTTTCGCCGAGCTTGAAAAATTGGACCAATAAAAATTACTTTTAGTTGTACGGTCACTGGGTTAAATTGAGGATCATTTTTCAGAAAAAATATGATAAAAAATATATACCGAATTATAATTTAAAAAAATATAAGTCGAGCAAAAAAGTCTAGAAAAACGCTTGTCTCTTTTACATACATATGTTTAGCTCATTTTGCCCAAGTTTGGTGTCTGTGGAATGAAGCAGCTATTGTCTGTGTACTTTTAAAAAAGAGGTGTATTTTAAGTCGGTTCACATTTTCAATTCAAAATGGCCGCCTTCCCGTGTGTGATAGGGTGTGGTCCCCATTGGCTTTTTTGTTCATAAGCCCATGGTGGATGTGTACCAAGTTTCATTTGCCTACAACAAACTAAGAATTTCACTTCCCATTGACTTTTTTCACATTTTTGGGACGTTGCTATGGCAACACATTTACAGATAGGGGGTGGTTGTCATTGGCTTTTATGCTCGTCATGACATAAGAGATGTGTGTACCAAATTTTATGTCTCTATGACAAACTAAATTCTTGGGTCCCATTATAAGTTTGTAGGGGCGCTGGAGAGCCATTTCTAAAGATAACCCTTTTATTTACATATTTTTGTTCAGGTCATGAATGTGCACAAACGCCTTTTTGGGTCCAACTCGATCCGAGAAGGCGTTTGAGAGTTAAGAGACGTTTTATTTTCACAAAAATGGCCACCTCGTTACAGGCTTGCCACACCCATACCCGATAAGATATCAACAACAAAGTTACAACTTTGGTTGGCACATGTGTCTAGATGATACTCACCAAATTTGGGGCCATTTAGATTAAAACACAATGATTTGCATCTTTCTGCGCAAGGGGTGCGATTTTAGTGGCCATGCGTTTCACCCCACATGGCGGACTTCCTGTTGAGTTTAGAGTGTGACTGTCATTGACTTTTCTGTTTGCCCTGAGGTGTCCTATGGATGTACCAAGTTTCATTTTTCTACGTTGGAAAAAAGTTACTTTCACTTTCCATAGGCCCAATGTATTTTGATTTTGTAGGGGTCGCCACTGAGTCATTTCTCGTATTTTTTTTTCGGCGACTTCAAAAACATACCATTTTCGCCGAGCTTGAAGTCTGGGACCAATAAAAATGACTTTTCGTGCATGTTCACTGGGTCAAATTTAGGATCATTTGGTCACAATAAAAAAAAAAAAAAATCCGAGCAAAAACAATAGGCCCTCCCGGTCATCACCGGCTCGGGCCTAATAATGTGAGGCTAAAAGGGAATATCTGTCACAACTACAATAGGATGCTCTGATAAGTGGCAAAGGAACATAGTGTAATACAAGCCACCCCTTTCTGGATATTTCTGCAAAACAACACACTGACCTCTCTTTCACACACTATCAAAACTTTTATTCCAATCATTTTTTTTTGGATATTTAAGAAAATGTCAAAGTAAAAACATCTTTTCTGCTGCTGCTTTCATCCCAAGCCTGTCCATCTGCCTTCAGTGCTGCTCCATTCTCCGGTGCACAGCAGAACCAGATTGGAGTTTTCATTATACGGCAGGGAAACCGTCAAATTCTTGACAGCTTTTGATCTGGACATATGCTCTGATACAGTCGAGCCAAACAACAAGACCAAATGGAGAAAATCTCTGCCTGTCATCTCTATCCGTCCTCTTCCTAATCTTGATATTTCTGTGCGTCGCTCATATTTTCCTGCTGCAGATATGGAGTGCTCTAGTAGCTGGGGCGTATTTGGTGGAGCTCTTTTTTTATATATAATTGGTGAAGAGAAATGGGTCTTTGAGTATGGATCATGGCTCAGTAATGACTCTCAGGCTGGATGTGTGTGTGCGTTGGGTTTAGAGCGTTGCTGAATGGGAATGAGATGAATGCTGGGTGGAAATGAATTTCTAAAGGCCACGGTGCTTCATCACAAGCCCAGCACAGCCCGTCCCACTCCTGCCTGAATAACACCAGAATTATCACTCAGAGGGAGGGGGAAGAGAGCCCCCAGCTACTACACCCTGGGGACCCCCCATCCCTTGCTGTTGGGGAGCACTCACACAGGTAGACATTGTGGAGGGGGTGCAACATAATGCTCTAATGGCGCGCTCCATTAATCATACAATGATGAAGGCCATTCCCTTTATTTAATTGGCTGCCAGTATCTGGGAGTCTTTGTCATTTTAGTCTCTATCTGAACGTGCATGCGCCTGGATTTAGCTGGGAGAGTGCACGGCTAAGAGCACACTACATACTTGTGTCTTTTGTATCTGTTGCTCACAATCACTTCAATATCCTTCGGGAACACACAATTTGCGATGATGTTTCCAAGTACACATTTATGTTTTTCAAATATAATAATAAAAAGGATAATAATGAAAAAAACTTTTATACCAATTATATCAAATTCGTTGGGCTCCCTTTTTCAGAGGTGTTTAGTACAGCTTTATTGCAGTGGGATTTAAAAAGCTCTCATACATTCACATTGCCCTACCAGTAGTTAGAGTTTTAAGCTTTTACAATTGCACTCAGTCCAGCAAAAGTATTTTTAGATATTATTTTGCCATTTAGGTTTATTAGAATGGTTTGGCGTAGATATGACAGGAATTTTGAATATTCTTTAGATTTTAGTTATTTGGCATACTGTTTATTTAACTGACATCACTCAAAATGTCACTCACTTTAAAACAACGACCACAGAAACTTATCATAATAACTTACTAACTTATACCATTTGCAAATATTAAAAGAGATGTTTTGGGTCAAAATGTGTTGGCATTTAAATAAAACCAGATCAGAGTGCCTCGAAAATCTTTTTATTCATTTGCAATTGCTGTTGTGGCCCCTGGTCTTTCAAGAGCACCTGTCTTCTACGACTTAATCCAGCTTTAACAAGATGCATATTTTTGAAAACATTTTAAGCAACAGTCTCACTTAAAGGCAAACCCAACAATTTCAATCTCCAGTGTCCTTTAATAAAAAATAAAAAAAAAGAATTATAATGAATATTACATAATGTGTTTATATTTTTTTCATCTTTGTCAGTTACTTAATATATCCAAGAAAAGTTCAGCAGCCTCAGTTGAGTGGATTGAATGTATTAAACAATTAGTCACCATGGCTCACCAAAATATTACACCATCAACTCTGCATGACTGAGTACATAGATTAGGACAACACTAGTCAAGTTGCACCTCCTTTTCTATCCAATGCATTTTCCTTTCGTCTATGGACAGCATCACAGTCATACAAAAAACTGTGGTAAAACCAAGCCTCTCTCATGGAACCCCTTTAAAAGGCCTCGGGTGAGGGCGCCGCCATTTAGCAATATACAGCGATATACCTCCGTCCACAAGAGGGCAGGCTCCAAAAGCGGAAAAATAAGGAGAAATCCAATGGCGACTTTACAAGTGTAAAAATCATGTTTACAGCCTGGTACATAGGGATGGGTATCGTTAAGGTTTTAACGGTATTACTACTCTTACCGATACTGCTTAACGGTCCGGTACTTTAACGGTATTCTTATCGGTACTTTGTGTTGTGTTTTTTTTTTTTTTAAGAACAAGTTGAGAACATAATTAACATTTTCAAAGCATTTATATATATATATATATATATATATATATATATATATATATATATATATATATATATATATATAGTATATAGTAAACTAGTATATAGTAAACTATATACTTGAAGTGCTGTGCATTTAAGTTAGCCAAATAAATGTTTACATTTACATACTGATTTTTCTTTATTTGGAATTTTAAAAACAAGTAGAAAATATGTTGATTTCATTCTCTCATTTCTCCCAAAAGAAATCAACAGAATTTCTACATAAGGTTAACAAACCAGGGAGATTTTATATTTATTTTAAATGACATGAACAACGTTGATTCAACATGATTTTAGCATACATACCAGACGTAGATTGGGCAACAACCAGAGAAGAGCTAGCTAGGCAGTCGAAAACTTTGCATTTCTCTGTCGGCACATAATGCACTTTTGAAAGGTGCTTAGACAGATTGCTTGTGTTTCCGCCCTTACATGCAAACATTTTGTTGCACTTATGACAACGAGCGTTGTCTGCACCAACTCTAAAGAAGTGTAACCATACTTTGGAACGTTTTGCTCTCTCCGCCATCGTCACTCTTTGTATTAAGCGGGAGTTTTCGTACTGTTGTGCGTGTGCGTGCGCCGCGCTCGTTGTGTTGTGTGTGTGTGACTGACAGACAGCCTCTGCGGCGCGCATGAGAGTTCTCGAAGATCTCACAGACAAACGTCTTATAATATCGCAAATTAGAACTGTTTGGTAAGATAAAATGTGCATGATAAGTGCATGATCTCTTCCCCATCGTCACTCTTTGTATTAAGCGGGAGTTTTCGTACTGTTATGCGTGTGCGTGCACCGCGCTTGTTGTGTTGTGTGTGTGTGTGACTGGCAGACAGCCTCCGCGGCGCGCATGAGAGATCTCACAGACAAACGTCTTAATATGATCGCACATTAGAAATGTTTGGTGAGATAAAATGTGCACGATAACATTATTAAGCAAAAATACTTAGTACATTAATTTTTTTCCCCTCCAGTACCGAAAGCAGAACCGATAGCGTCAGATCTTATTGATACTACGGTCTTTCATAATTTAGCCCCGGGGCCAGTTTAATACCGGGTTTCGGTACCCATCCCTACTGGTACAGATGATGGCTCTGGTCTCTTGAGTTTTTACTACAGGACAACTC